>CM041805.1:34769923-34807423 GCA_023376895.1 Aspiorhynchus laticeps | reverse complement strand
TCACATAAATGCTGCTTTTGATCTTTATATCCGTCACAGAACACAGGAACTGACCCACGAGCACTTTGGCGGCGGGGTTGTCGACGCCGATGGCCTTCAGGATGGTGGCTCCGTCGTTGGTGACGGTCACGCTGCTGTCCCTGCCGCCGCCCAGCAGGATCTTGTCCTGTGAGGTCAGAGGTCATTGATCAGGGTCACTGTGATGAGTGTATGTGAGCTGTGAGAGCGAGTCGTACCATGCCCTTGGGTCCCAGAGTGCTCTTCACCAGATCTCCGATAGCGATGGCGCCGATGAAGGAGGACTGAGACACACAGAGAGAGACTCGGAGTCAGATGAGGGTTATGAATGATGTGGTGTAATACGAGGGTCATGTGACTCACCAGACGAGCCGTCTCTGCCTTCTCCTCGTCCGCCCCGTGCCTGAAGATACTGACCGGAGCCATCGATAAAGACGCCTGCGGCAACAACAAGCATGTGCAGCTTTTAGACTTCATTACACACATGCTGCTCAACAGCTTGGGATCAGTGCGATACACAGAATATTGAGAAATATTGCAATAGCTAATATTGGTTCCTATTTGAATATACTTCAGTGTATTTCTGTGTTTTCAGCATCAGTGTCTAATATTATAATATGCTGAGTGTTGAACTCGTCATATATGTGATGCTTTGATGAATACAAAGAGCGGCATTTGTTCAAAAATAGGAATATTTTCTACCAATATAAGTCTTTACTATTACTTTTTATTCATTTAACACGTCCCTCCTGAATAAAAGCATTAATTTCTTTAATAATAATTACTGACCACAAACTTTTGAATAGCATTGTATATTATAACACTATATATATATACATATTTTAAATAAATGCTGTTTTTTTAACCTTTTATTAATCCGAGAATCCTAAAAAAAATATATATCACAGGTTCCCCACAAAAAAATATTTTTATTATTAATAAAAAATATTAATTATGATTTCTGACACTGAAGACTGGAGTAATGATGCTGAAAATACAGCTTTTATCACAGAAATAATTATATTTTAACACATATTCACATAGAAAACTGTCTATATATCTATTAAACCATAAAAAGTTATGTATATTTAAAAAATATATTAACAATCAATTGTTTTAAAAGAATGTACTGCATTTAAAATGTGATAAAACTCATTACTAATTATATTTAGCTAATAATGTGGTGCTGTACAACCTATTATTTAACATATGTATTATTTGAGATATGAATTATGAATCTGTGTCTCACACTACAAAATATTTATAATAGAAATAAGTGATAATTATGGAAATTATGAAGCTTTATGAAGTAACAAATCAACCGCAGTAGTATAACATAGTACTATACAAAATAGCTGTTATTATAATAATCATCATTTCTTAATATGTAAAATCATATTTCAATGATAATTGTAAAATGCATAATTATTACACCATCTAAAATATATCATTTTAAACAATTGTTAGAGCAATAAATAAGCTACACTTTTAATAACATAAATATTTTCTAGACACTACATAATATTTTTAATTTATATTAATATATATATATATATATATATATATATATATATATATATATATAGACAGAGCTGGGTAGTAACTGATGGATTACAAAAATTAAGTACTTGTAATCAGACTACAGTTACTTTATGGATTACATATTCACACAATAGTAATAAATTCACTGATTTATCTCTCAGATTTCCCTTTCTAAAATAGCCTGATTATATATGCATACTCTGTAGGATTTTAACCATGTGTTATTAATTACAACTAATTAAAATGCATATTTAACAATGTGTTATTAATTACAACTAATTAAAATGCATATTTAACCATGTGTTATTAATTATAACTCATTAAAATGCACATATTCACGTTGTTTCTTAGTTATATGTAATGCAGGCATTCCAAACGTTTGGTCATCTAGACCTTAATCACCAAATACATTGCTTTAATTACCCCAGAGATTTAAAAATACATATTTCAATAATCAAGCATCTCATTTGCATGTGCACGGTTTCTCTGATGCTGATTAATGATCACGTGGCGTGCAGGTAATATTTCATCTGTTTAATTTAAAGCAAAGACTACAGAAATACAGAGGTTCACTGCTACACTTATGAAGGAGATGATAAAAAGAGTAATAATCCATCTAGAGCCATATCTGCCATAGAAACCTGCACGGTATGACCGCGCATGCGCAGCACGAGCACGGTATGACTCCGCGTGCGCTGCACGAGCATATAGCTCCTAATAGCTTCATCTGATGTGTGAATAAACCTACAGTAATCGATTATGATTATCATAAACCCAGATGAGATGATGTTTCGAGCAGTTAGCGGGAGATGATCAGAGTTTATGAAGCGACTCCGCCCTCCTCAGAACACACTAGAAGCTCATTGTTACAGACGCACGCGGCGCTGGAACACACACACACTCACATTACCCGCTACACGCGTTATTCGCTCATTACACGCTCATTAATTATGATTTAAACACTTCGCTCACCATGATGATTACACGATGTGTTGTAGAGACGCGCACGCGACCAGAAGAAGAGACCGGAGAAGAGCGCGACAGTCAACTGCTTCCTGTGACGAGCTTCAGCGCGAACGCTCTTCAACTTAAAAGTCCCTGCGCAGAGAGAGCGATAAAACCAATTTAAAATTAAAGTAGTATTACGTTATTATTTTTCAATAACCTAATAATAACTAAATAAACCTACTCTCATGATATTAGTTTGGTAAGTGGCGAAACTTTAAACAAAAGCAGGCCACTTTGGTGTCCCGGGACTTTTATTCACGCATTATTTTTATTTTAAGTAGCAACGAGATTATATATATATATATATAAAGATCATCTAAAATACAAATGAACCTAACAGATATAGTAGCTAGTTTAGTAAGCTTGATTGGTTCTCAACTGTATCCAGCAATTAAAACCAAATTTAATTATTATAATTTCGACACAAACTATTTTAATGTTACAAAAATATTTACCATATTTATATAATTTAAAAAAAGTATATATGTAATAAAAAGAGAGAGAAAGAAAGAAAAATAATAGATTAAATACAAATCTTAAATGTATTGGGAAAATATAAGTCATCAGTAACTAACCAAGCAATGAGTGCAGCTGAATTTAAGCTAGATTTGCTGTCTTGTTCACACACATTAACATAATACTTGTTTTTGAGCTATTTCAAGGTTTTTTCAGTGATTCTTACTCATTCAGACCTGTGTCCCAAGTTACATAACAGGTTTGAAAGTGTTGCGATCCTCATATAATGTTTACTTTGAGGTTAATAATCATCATTGTGCACCATTTACTGCACAAACAACACATCATGTGCAATGGCTCTGTGTTGTAGTTTTTCACACATGTTGTGTGTGTTTATAGCTGAGCTGCTGAACTACATTACCCACAATGCAGCAGTGCAGGTGGCGGCTCCACCTGTCAGGTGAGGGAGGAAGGTGTGAGAGTGCAGCAGATGTTGTGTGTTTGTAGCTGAGCTGCTGCACTACATTACCCACAATGCAGCAGTGCAGGTGCGGCTTCACCTGTCAGGTGAGGGAGGAAGCAGCGGAGACGAGACACTGAAGCATGGGCTCCTGATCGACTGACTCATGGAGGATCCTCAGGACGACTCCTTCGACTTCCTCTTCAAGATCATCCTCATCGGAGACTCCAACGTGGGCAAGACCTGCCTGGTGCAGAGCTTCAAGAGCGGCCTGTTCTCCGAGACGCAGCAGAACACCATCGGAGTGGACTTCACCGTGCGCACGCTCAGCATCGACGGACGCAGAGTCAAGGTCAGAGGTCACCGGGGTTTAATCTGAAGCATCTCAGTGAAAACTATAAAGTATATACACTTGAGTGCTTATGTTAATTAATGTGCAGTCTGTTTGCTCTACACTGAACCGGTTCAAGCAGCAGAACCGGATCAACAGGTCTGTCCTCTACACGCTCAAACAGGAAGTGATGATCCTGTACAATAAGTAGCAGACAGTATATATATATATATATCTATACACCGTCCTAGTAGCAGACATTATGCAGTGCACACTGTTCAGCAGGCAGTGTGTAGAATACAGTGCTCAATACGCAGTATGTAGTATAGTGTTAAATAATCAGTGTACAGCATACTGCTCTCATGCCTATGTAATGTAAACTGTTTGCAGTATGTGTAGTAGGCAGTATGTTGTACATATTGTGCAGTATGTAGTATACACTGCAGTATGTAATACATAATGTTCACTGTGCTGATGAAATTTACACTGTTCAGTAGTGCACAGTATTCATAATATACACTAAGCAGTATGTAGAACGAAGTGTACAATGTCCACTAATGCAGTACATAGTGTACACTAAGCATGAGTCAGTATGCAGTATTCAACATACACCAAGAAGGCAGTGTTTAATAGGCAGTTACGGGGTTCAATAGACTGTATGTAGTGTTCAGTGTGCATTATTCAGTATGCAGTGTGCATTATTCAGTATGCAGTGTACAGTATTCAGTATGCAATGGACCTTTTTCACATTTCCAGGTTTCTCAGCAGCTGAAGTCGTCATAGATGGGTAAACGTCTATAGCAGTGAATGGGAGACGACCACAACTATATTATTGCATTCCCATTTGCTCAAAAGCAAAAGAATATAATACAGAGTATAGTGTTATAAATGTACCTACATTTGAAAAAAATGAAAATATAAGAAACTTGAGGATTTATGAAGCAGATGGCAGTTGAAAAGGGTCCATATGCAGTGTTTAGTATGCAGTATGAAATGTCCAGTGTTCAGTACACAGTGTTTAGTATACATTTAATACACAGTATGCAGTGTAGTGTTCAGTACACAATGCAGTATACATTGTTTATTAGGCAGTATGCATTGTTCAGTAGGCCGTATTTAATAGGCAATTTGTAATTTACATTGTTCAGTAGGCAGTTTGCAGTGTACAGTAGAGAGTATGCAGTATTTAGTATGCATGTCATACTCTGCAGTTGGGTTGTCAGTATCGCGATAGTACAATATTGTGGTTATCGTGACAGCCTAATTTAGTACGCAGTATCCAGTGTACGGTAGGCAGTATAGTGTTCAATTTGCATGCAGTATACAGTGTTCAGTAGGCAATATGTAGTGTTTAGTAGGCAGTATGTAATGTACAGTGTTCAGCAGACAGTATGCAGTGTAGTATTCAGTATGTTTAGTAGGCAGTGTGCAGTAGGCAATATGTAATGTACAGTGTTCAGTAGGCAGTATGTTTAGTACACAGTATGCAGTGTTCAGTAGGCAGTATGTAATGTACAATGTTCAGTAGGCAATTTGTAATGTACAGTCTTCAGTAGGCAGTATGTTTAGTACACAGTATGCAATGTTCAGTAGGCAATATGTAATGTACAGTGTTCAGTAGGCAGTATGTTTAGTACACAGTATGCAGTGTTCAGTAGACAGTATGTTTAGTACACAGTATTCAGTAGGCAGTATGTAATGTACAATGTTCAGTAGGCAGTATGTTTAGTACACAGTATGCAGTGTTCAGAAGGCAGTATGTAATGTACAATGTTCAGTAGGGAGTGTGCAGTAGGCAATATGTAATGTACAGTGTTCAGTAGGCAGTATGTTTAGTACACAGTATGCAGTGTTCAGTAGGCAGTATGTAATGTAATGTTCAGTAGGCAATATGTAATGTGCAGTGCTCAGTAGGCAGTATGTTTAGTACACAGTATGCAGTGTTCAGTAGGCAGTATGCAATGTAGTGTTCAGTATGCAGTATGTTTAGTATGCAGCATGCAGTGTTCAGTAGGCAGAATGTAATGCAGTGTTCAGTATGCAGTTTAGTAGGCAGAATGTAATGTAGTGTTTAGTATGCAGTGTACAGTGTTCAGTAGGCAGTATGTAATGCACAGTGTTCAGTAGACAGTATGCAGTGTTCAGTAGACGGTGTTTAGTACGTGGTTTGCAGTGTACAGTGTTCAGTAGGCAGTATGTAATGCAGTGTTCAGCATGCAGTGTTTAGTACGCAGTATGTAGTGTTCAGCAAGCAGTGTTTAGTACGCAGTATGTAGTGTTCAGTAGGCAGTATGTAATGCAGTGTTCAGCATGCAGTGTTTAGTACGCAGTATGTAGTGTTCAGTAGGCAGTATGTAATGCAGTGTTTAGTACGCAGTATGTAGTGTTCAGTAGGCAGTATGTAATGCAGTGTTCAGCATGCAGTGTTTAGTACGCAGTATGTAGTGTTCAGTAGGCAGTATGTAATGCAGTGTTCAGCATGCAGTGTTTAGTACGCAGTATGTAGTGTTCAGTAGGCAGTATGTAATGCAGTGTTTAGTACGCAGTATGTAGTGTTCAGTAGGCAGTAATGCAGTGTTCAGCATGCAGTGTTTAGTACGCAGTATGTAGTGTTCAGCATGCAGTGTTTAGTACGCAGTATGTAGTGTTCAGTAGGCAGTATGTAATGCAGTGTTTAGTACGCAGTATGTAGTGTTCAGTAGGCAGTATGTAATGCACAGTGTTTAGTACGCAGTATGTAGTGTTCAGTAGGCAGTATGTAATGCAGTGTTCAGCATGCAGTGTTTAGAACGCAGTATGTAGTGTGTAGTATACAGTGTGCAGTATTCAGTGTGCAGTATTCAGTGTTCAGCATGCAGTGTTTAGTACGCAGTATGTAGTGTTCAGTAGGCAGTATGTAATGCACAGTGTTCAGCATGCAGTGTTTAGTACGCAGTATGTAGTGTTCAGTAGGCAGTATGTAATGCAGTGTTCAGCATGCAGTGTTTAGTACGCAGTATGTAGTGTTCAGTAGGCAGTATGTAATGCAGTGTTCAGCATGCAGTGTTTAGTACGCAGTATGTAGTGTTCAGTAGGCAGTATGTAATGCAGTGTTCAGCATGCAGTGTTTAGAACGCAGTATGTAGTGTTCAGTAGGCAGTATGTAATGCAGTGTTCAGCATGCAGTGTTTAGTACGCAGTATGTAGTGTTCAGTAGGCAGTATGTAATGCAGTGTTCAGCATGCAGTGTTTAGAACGCAGTATGTAGTGTTCAGTAGGCAGTATGTAATGCAGTGTTCAGCATGCAGTGTTTAGAACGCAGTATGTAGTGTTCAGTAGGCAGTATGTAATGCAGTGTTCAGCATGCAGTGTTTAGAACGCAGTATGTAGTGTTCAGTAGGCAGTATGTAATGCACAGTGTTTAGTACGCAGTATGTAGTGTTCAGTAGGCAGTATGTAATGCAGTGTTCAGCATGCAGTGTTTAGTACAGTATGTAGTGTTCAGTAGGCAGTATGTAATGCAGTGTTCAGCATGCAGTGTTTAGAACGCAGTATGTAGTGTTCAGTAGGCAGTATGTAATGCACAGTGTTTAGTACGCAGTATGTAGTGTTCAGTAGGCAGTATGTAATGCAGTGTTCAGCATGCAGTGTTTAGTACGCAGTATGTAGTGTTCAGTAGGCAGTATGTAATGCAGTGTTCAGCATGGAGTGTTTAGAACGCAGTATGTAGTGTTCAGTAGGCAGTATGTAATGCACAGTGTTTAGAATGCAGTATGTAGTGTTCAGTAGGCAGTATGTAATGCAGTGTTCAGCATGCAGTGTTTAGAACGCAGTATGTAGTGTTCAGTAGGCAGTATGTAATGCACAGTGTTTAGAACGCAGTATGTAGTGTTCAGTAGGCAGTATGTAATGCAGTGTTCAGCATGCAGTGTTTAGAACGCAGTATGTAGTGTTCAGTAGGCAGTATGTAATGCACAGTGTTTAGAACGCAGTATGTAGTGTTCAGTAGGCAGTATGTAATGCAGTGTTCAGCATGCAGTGTTTAGAACGCAGTATGTAGTGTTCAGTAGGCAGTATGTAATGCACAGTGTTTAGTACGCAGTATGTAGTGTTCAGTAGGCAGTATGTAATGCAGTGTTCAGCATGCAGTGTTTAGAACGCAGTATGTAGTGTGTAGTGTGCAGTATTCAGTGTTGAGTATGCAGTGAGCCGGTGTTGCTCTCGGTCTCTGGTGCGTGTGGTGAGCACACAGGTGTGTTTGGTGTCTCAGAGGAGTGATCAGTGTGTGTGTGTGTGTGCAGATGCAGGTGTGGGACACGGCGGGGCAGGAGCGCTTCCGCACCATCACACAGAGCTACTACCGCAGCGCTCACGGGGCCATGATCACCTACGACATCAGCCGCAGGGACACCTTCGACTCGGTGCAGCGCTGGCTCCACGAGCTGCAGCGCTTCGGAGCCGCTAACCTGGTCACCGCGCTCATAGGTAACAGCTAGCCACCTCCTCCGCACGGAGATCCAGCTCCAGTCTGCTCCCTAAGCTCTTCTGTGTGTCCTCAGGGAACAAGCGTGATCTGGAGGCGGAGCGGCAGGTGCCGTTCACAGACGCCTGTGAGCTAGCGGAGGAGCAGGGCATGCTAGCGGCGCTGGAGACGTCTGCGCGGGAGGCGTGGAGCGTGGAGGAGGCGTTCGTCATGATGGCGCGGCAGCTGCTGCTGCAGAACGGCCTGAGCGTCACGCCGGACACCGACGATCACGTGCTGCTGCGCACGAACTCTCGCACCGTCATCAGCGGCCCGGCGCTAACACACGACAAACAGCAGCCCTGCCAGTGCTGATCCAACACCACTCACTCACTCGTTCACTAAGCCCTATATAGTGTATGGCAGTAGGGGGAGGGGGGGGAGAGAGAGGGGGAGGGGGGGGAGAGAGGGGGGGGGGAGGGGGGGGGGAGAGAGGGAGGGGGGGAGGGGGGGGAGAGAGGGAGGGGGAGAGAGAGGGAGAGAGAGGGAGAGGGGGAGGGGGAGAGAGAGGGGGGGAGGGGGGGGAGAGAGAGAGGGGGGGAGGGTGAGAGAGAGAGGGGGGGAGGGTGAGAGAGAGAGGGGGGGAGGGTGAGAGAGAGAGGGGGGGAGGGGGAGAGAGAGGGGGAGGGAGGGGAGAGAGAGGGGGAGGGAGGGGAGAGAGGGGGAGGGGGGGGGAGAGGAGGGGGGGAGAGAGGGGGGGGGGAGAGAGAGGGGGAGGGGGAGGGGGGGAGAGGGGGGGGGGATCGGGAAATGTCCGCGAGCTGGGATTTGAACTCGGGTCGCCCGTAGCGTAACTGCACTATATGTCAGCGCTGCCCACGAGGCTATCGGCGCCAACAGAGCGCCACGTTTTTAATAGAATTTAAACGTTTACACAGCGGACCAATCAGAAGCCCCGGAGGCGGAGCAAGCGCTGCAAGCTTTTGTTTACAGTAGGAAGTTGGCATGGCAATAGTGATGGGAAGTTCGGATCATTTTACCGACTCGGACCTTTGAGTCTCGTTCAGCAAAATGAACGAATCAGTCATACACACATACACATAATACATATATATTGCCATTGTCCTCATTTGTAAGTTGATTTGGATAAAAGTGTCTGCTAAATTACTAAATATAAATATATAAGCTCGATACCATAGAGCCCCCCTACATAACAAATCCCAATTTAACCCCTGGTTACGCGTATGAGGCGGTCACGTGCTGAACGAACGACTCAAACCCGAAGACTCGAGAGAACCTATCAGATGCTGTGCACGCGCGACTGAACGAATCACTCCCCGAGACGACTCGTTCTTCCGAGTCACATTAAAGATTTGTTCAAGAACGCCCCATCACTACATGGCAACGTGGCGGAGGAGGTTTAACTAGGACTGTCTGGCGTTTTAGACGCGTTCTGAGTGAACGGCCCCTTACACAGTTCATGTTCCCTGTGAGTAAATGAAGTCACTGAACGTGTGCGGTTACGCTGGATTAAAGCATTCGAGTCACTGCCGTCACCGCTGAAGAAAACAGTCCCATCACATCTGAAGAGCTTTGTTAAGGGCATTAATAACGACTAATAATCACTATTTATTGAACATCGGAGTGTTTTGTTGTATGCTGGAACGTTATAAATGTGATTTAATGAGAGTTTATACAGAGATGTTATTTTAACAGACCGTCCTGGGCATCCAGTGAATGTATGTTGATCTGAGAATTGTTGTTTTGCACTCGTGTGGATGAACGTCTCTATAAACGCTCTCGGTCTCGGTGGACGTCTCAAGTCCAGAGGAAGTGACTGATGTTCATCATCGACAGCAGAGCGACTCAAAGGCCAGACGAGACCGAACCCAAACAGGAACTGATCCCTGAAGTTACTGAACTATTGTGTTCCTCGATGAATGTTTGATCTGTGTATTTCCTTTTTGTATTATTTTGGGGCTACGTGTGCTGATATGATTTAAACATTTATTAAAATAAATCAATCACTGGTTATGATTGATGATGACGGGCTGGCAGGGTTTGAATGTGTAACCAAAACTAAAATAATTATTATAAAATATAATAAACAAACAAAGATGTGTAGATTTTGATTTCCTCACTGCTGAAATCTGTGAGTGCACAAGAATGAGGACAGCAGCGCTGCACGAACAGAACAAACGTTTAATGAGGAAGCTTTTAAAACAGTTTGAGGAACATGAGTGTAAAACATGATAAAACAGGTGTGTGTGGGTCACACCAGCCTGAGCTTGAGCATGGTCCTCCAGCGGTCCTTCAGGTTGACCGAGGTGCGTCCGGTGAAGGGGAAGGAGGAGCGGATCTTCTCCCAGTGTCCCACACCGAAGCGCCGCACTCCCTCCTTCAGCCACTCCGACTCCTGCACCGTCCACATCTGACACACACACACACACGCACACACGTTAGTGCACGCTCACACACACACACACACACTCGTTAGTGCACGCTCACACACACACACACGATAGTGCACGCTCACACACACACACACACACACACACTAGTGCACGCTCACACACACGTTAGTGCACGCTCACACACACACACACACACACACGTTAGTGCACGCTCACACACACACACACACACGATAGTGCACGCTCACACACACACACAAACACACACACTCATTAGTGCACGCTCACACACACACACGTTAGTGCACGCTCACACACACACACACACGATAGTGCACGCTCACACACACACACACAAACACACACACTCATTAGTGCACGCTCACACACACACAGGAGCGGCTGACGGACACACACACACACACACACACACACACATTAGTGCACGCTCACACACACACACACACAAACACACACACACGTTAGTGCACGCTCACACACACACACACGATAGTGCACGCTCACACACACACACAAACACACACACTCATTAGTGCACGCTCACACACACACGTTAGTGCACGCTCACACACACACACACACACACACACACACACACACACACACGTTAGAGCACGCTCACACACACACACACACGATAGTGCACACTCACACACACACACAAACACACACACTCATTAGTGCACGCTCACACACACACACGTTAGTGCACGCTCACACACACACAGGAGCGGCTGACGGACACACACACACACACACACACATTAGTGCACGCTCACACACACACACACACACAAACACACACACACGTTAGTGCACGCTCACACACACACACACGTTAGTGCACGCTCACACACACACAGGAGCGGCTGACGGACACACACACACACACACACACACACACACGTTAGTGCATGCTCACACACACACAGGAGCGGCTGACGGACACACACACACACACACACACACACACACGTTAGTGCACGCTCACACACACACAGGAGTGGCTGACGGACACACACACACATTAGTGCACGCTCACACACACACACGTTAGTGCACGCTCACACACACACACACACACACGTTAGTGAACGCTCACACACACACACACACACACACACACACGTTAGTGCACGCTCACACACACACACACACACACGTTAGTGCACGCTCACACACACACACACGTTAGTGCACGCTCACACACACACACACACACGTTAGTGAACGCTCACACACACACAGGAGCGGCTGACGGACGCACACACACACACGCATTAGTGCACGCTCACACACACACACACACAGGAGCGGCTGACGGACACACACACACACGTTAGTGCACGCTCACACACACACACACACACACACGTTAGTGCACGCTCACACACACACAGGAGCGGCTGACGGACACACACACACACACACACGTTAGTGCACGCTCACACACACACACACACACACACACACACACACACACACACACACGTTAGTGCACGCTCACACACACACAGGAGCGGCTGACGGACACACACACACACACACACACACACACACACATTAGTGCACGCTCACACACACACACACACACACACACACACACGTTAGTGCACGCTCACACACACACACACGTTAGTGAACGCTCACACACACACACACACACGTTAGTGCACGCTCACACACACACACACGTTAGTGCACGCTCTCACACACACACACACACACACGTTAGTGCACGCTCTCACACACACACACACGTTAGTGCACACACACACACACACGTTAGTGCACGCTCACACACACACACACGTTAGTGAACGCTCACACACACACACACACGTTAGTGCACGCTCACACACACACACACACACACACACACGTTAGTGCACGCTCACACACACACACACGTTAGTGCACGCTCTCACACACACACACACACACGTTAGTGCACGCTCTCACACACACACGTTAGTGCACACACACACACACACGTTAGTGAACGCTCACACACACACAGGAGCGGTTGACGGACACACACACACACACACACACACACACACACACATTAGTGCACGCTCACACACACACACACAGGAGCGGCTGACGGACACACACACACACATTAGTGCACGCTCACACCAGGGGCGGCGCCAGAGAATGTTGAACGCAGGTGCTGAGGGGGTGCTAGATCAATGACGGGGAGCTGGGCAATTAATAGTAAATATGACCAAAACAGGTTGTTATTATTATTATTTTTATATGAATAATAAAATCACTATATAGGCGCATTTCAAATGTTTATGAGGAATGTGGGAGTATTATCGCGCTTAGCCTGCATGGGGGCGCGCACGCAATTATTTTTTATTTATTTATTTTTTCCTGCGGAAAGAGCTTATACTCCCGTCACTTTTGGAGGTGTTTTCTGTCGTATCATGCAGTCTCCATGAATGGAGCGCGTCACAACAATGAACCAGCTCACAAATAAATCTGCAGAAAGCTTGAAAACCAATTAAAATAATAAAAAAAAACAAATCTTCTCTGATTATGTAGTCCGTATAGGTGCATTTCTCTATTAAAGGCACGTCCACTCTGGAGATGCTGAGTCTGAGAAAGCACTAGTTTATTAATAAATAAGTAAAATGTATTTTTCCCCGATGCATTCATAATCATTAATTTAGCCGGTGCTTTGCGGCAAGCGTTATGCGTGCGTTTGAGCGCGGAATAATACGCCTAAATGCCTAAATAATAGGCATAAATAATAACCTAAATGGTTATTATACTATCAATTTAATATAAACGTGCGAATAGTTGACTAGAAAAATCTTTAGTCGGGGCAGGCCAATAGTACTTGGTAAGGAACCGATCCATTTTTTAAATAAAATGCTGACATTACGTGCGACTGCACATCACGTTATTGCATTGCAGTATTTATGCATGTGTTTAATGAGACAAATTATTTTATTTTATTTCATTTTTTATGGGGGTGCTATGGGGGTGCTTTGGTTTTTCTTGGGGGTGCTGGAGCACCTGCTAGCCCCTCCCTAGCGCCGCCCATGGCTCACACACACACACACACACACACACGTTAGTGCACGCTCACACACACACAGGAGCGGCTGACGGACACACACACACACACACACACATTAGTGCACGCTCACACACACACACACACACACACGTTAGTGCACGCTCACACACACACACACGTTAGTGAACGCTCACACACACACACACACGTTAGTGCACGCTCACACACACACACACACACACGTTAGTGCACGCTCTCACACACACACACACACACGTTAGTGCACGCTCTCACACACACACACGTTAGTGCACACACACACACACACGTTAGTGAACGCTCACACACACACAGGAGCGGTTGACGGACACACACACACACACACACACATTAGTGCACGCTCACACACACACACACAGGAGCGGCTGACGGACACACACACACACATTAGTGCACGCTCACACACACACACACACACACACACACACACACACACACACACACCTTCCTGCTGTACTTCTTACTGGACCGGCCTGAAACAGAGACAGAAGCAGAGCTGTGAGCGTGTGATCACAGGAGCGGTGTGTGTGTGTGTGATTAGGGGTGTGCGATATTGCTTAAAAATGATATCTCGATATTTTTTGGATTTTTTCAATAACGATAATTAGCCGATATTTTGTGAAGTGTGTTATTGTGCTGATATCTGTCTACCGTGGACAGCTGCAGTTTCTGATATTCTTCATATTCTGTGTGCTCAATTCACATCAGTGACAGAAAGTAATCTTTTTATATAAGTTTAAATTGATTTTTACCTTTTATGGGCAATTTTACCTTTAATAAAGCCTTTTTTTTCTAAAAGTTTGCATCTTTTGAGTCAAATTGATACATTTAATCAGTCAATTAGAATAATATTAAGACATTTAGGCTGTTACCAAACAAATGAAACCAGTATCAAAATTAATCTTTGATATCTTAAACATAAAACATTGAATACTGATATTTGAAATTATTTTAAAAAATGAAAAGATACTTTAAATGTGAAATTAAAATCACCAGCAGGTGGCAGTAAGTCACCGGTAACAAGTGAGTCATTGCGACTGAACCGAATCATTTCGACTGAACCGAATCATTGCGACTGAACCGAATCATTTAACGGTTGATTCATTCAGGAACGAATCACTCATGTTCCTCAGAGACGCAAAACAGTGCTGTAGCTGTTTGGTTTTATTGTCAAAAACATGCAATATGGTGTCTAAAACATAAGTCTCTTAATATTAACTTATTGACTTTATACAAGAGTTCAAAAATATCACATTTTTAATTATGCTTATTTTTTAAGAGAAAATGGCACTCTTCGTGTGATATGAACTATGAAATGATATACATTTTCTGCCCCATATCTTGAATTTTGTGATCATTCTTAATGCATTTTATTAGACTGAATCATGCGGTGAAACACTCTAAATGCACACATGCACTGTTTAACCCGCTAGACTTCATCACGTAATGTATGCGCCAGCTCTGTAGGGGTGTTTGTTTGGTTTTTGCAAAATACTCAATAACGTCAAATTGCACCGTTAAAACAACAATTACGATATTATCGCAGACGATATATATCGCACACCCCTATGTGTGATACCAATCGTCTATGATAATATTATAATTGATGTGGAAGCTGACATTATCAAGTCACTCGTTGTTCAAAAATACAAACGTGCTACTTCCACTGCATGATCACAATACAGTGACTACAGTGACATTCAAAATATGGAGCACAAATGTCCCACACAAGTGGTCTAATTTACATGCACTTACTATTATACTAATAAATTACGCATAATTACATGCATGAAAGCCAAACCCTAACCCTATAGTAAGTGCATGTAGTTAAAATTACTCAGTACTTAAACATATAATTACACTGTAACAAGGACACCTTTAAATAAAGTATAACCCATTATTAATGAAACTATAATTGCACTGTAAATACATTTAATTGCTGCTTCAGATGCAGTCTGCAGTGCAAAGCTGGATTTTGTTGATTAGTAACAGTCTACAGTGACTTGAAAGTATCTTCTTATAACATAAAAGATGCATACTTCTAATAAGGTTAGAAAAACATTTCCCCTGTAAATCAGTTTAAGGTGATAAATACAGTATCAGTTCATTCTATCTGAGCACTGCACAGAATATGAAGAAAACCAGCACAAAACACTGTCTAATCATCATTAGCAATGATAATTATTGATATCAGTATGGCTCAGCCCCAGACGGCATGTGTGTGTGTGTGTGTGTGTGTGTGTGTACCTGAAGTGGCGCTGAACAGTGACTCCTCGTCACTCCAGTTCTCATGTGTCCCGGACACGTCCTGCCATCGGGCCCTGAGACACACACAAACACACACACAGGGTCAGTCCGTGTCAAACACACACAAAAACTCACACTCACACTCTCACACACACATACACACACACACACACACACACACACACACACACAGAGACACAGACACAGACTGAGTCAGTCCATGTCAAACACACACAAAGACTCACACTCACTCTCACACACACACACACACTCACTCACTCAATCACTCACACACTCACTCTCACACACACACTCACTCACTCAATCACTCACACACTCACTCTCACACACTCTCACACACTCACATCTTCCTCCTGTGAGCTCCTCCAGAGGACGGAGAGCTGCTGTGGCGGCGGTGCGTCTGCGCTGCAGGAGACGAGCTGTGATCCTCAGACTCACTGGACACCGTCACACTCCTGAGGAGAAGACACACGTCACACACACGGCCCGTCAGAGCCGTGAGGAGGAGGATGTACAGTCAGAAACACACCTGTTCTGCTCCTGTGTGTCTGCGGCTGAGCGTCTGCTGCTGCTGGGACGAGCAGGAGTTGAGTGCTGGACGGATGAAGCTCCATCCTCCACCTCCACCTCACACTCAGACTTACTGAAACACACACACAGTCAGTTATTCAATTCAACACTCTACAGGCAAAGCCACTTGACATGTCTTCTTTCAGACTAAAGGAAAGAAAACATCCAATCTTACTGCACTCATTTGTAGATTTCAATGGCAATCCATGGCTTTAAAGGCTGCAAGTTTTTTTTTACTAATGCCGTTCATGATTGAGCTTTAATCTTTTGAAACCAAATCTTCCTTTAAATTGACAACCAACATGTTGTTCATCACACGACGCCACACACACACACTGCAGCAGCTCTTCTCTACAGTACAGTGTCAGTGTGTGTGTGTGTGTGACAGGTGTCCTGTACCTGCTCTGGTCCTGTGTGTCTCTGTCTGAGCGTCTGACAGATGCAGGGCTGCTGGGACGAGCAGGAGTCGAGACCGGAGCTGATTCACTCACACTGAAACACACACACACACACACTGCAGTCAGCAATGAAAACAGCTTCATATTAAGTGACTGAAGTGACATATGACCAAGTATAGTGACCCATACTCGTAATTTGTGCTCTGCATTTGACCCATCCTAGTGCACACACACAGTGAACACACACACAGCAGTGAACACACACAGCAGTGAACACACACAGCAGTGAACACACACACACACAGCAGTGAACACACACCCGGAGCAGTGGGCAGCCATTTATGCTGCGGCGCCCGGGGAGCAGTTGGGGGTTTGGTGTCTTGCTCAAGGGCACCTCAGTCGTGGTATTGAGGGTGGAGAGAGCGCTGTACATGCTTCACATGAGGCCACGACTTCCCCATGTGAAGCAGGGCTGGGAAAGAAAGTCCAGTCCTCACCTGTGATCGCTCTTCTTCTGTTGTTTGTGTCTGGACGAGCGTCTGCTGGACGGAGGAGACGCGGCGTGATCCTCAGACTCCACATCACTGGACAGAACGATCCTGCAGGAGACAGCGCTCAGTGACAGACTCAACACACACACGTCTGAGGATGATATAGAGAGAGATGAAGGCACCTGTGTTTTCTGCCTGTGCCTCTGACGGCCGGAGAGCTGCTGCTGGGACGAGCGGGAGAGGAGACCTGAGCTGATGAACACTGCACCTCCATCATCACACACTCAGACTCACTGAAACACACACAAACGTGAAATCACAGTACTACTATTTACAGCCGTCTGAATCTCGTAGCTTTCACTCATTAACTCTTTCCCCGCCATTGACGAGATATCTCGTCAATTAAGAGACAACGCTTCCCCGCCAAAGATGAGTTTTTACAGCAATCCGTGTTCTAGGTATATTACGGTAAGGAAAGCCCTAGCGCGTGTCCTGAATGAGGTACGGGACTTCCGGGTCTTGCGGGTCCGAATACAAGACGATCGGCATGAATGGAAGGATCAGAGGACATGTAGATCATATATATATGTAGATCATGTTTTGACCATTTTGAATCTGATCGGGACGAAGTAGTCCGTGAGAGAGATGCCTTTACAGACACAGAAACATCTCTAGATGTGTATGGACCGATAACCTCAATCTGAATGTGTGTGTGTGTGTGTGTACAGTATGTATGTATGTGTGTGTGTGTGTGTGTATACAGTATGTATGTATGTAGCCTATATGTGTGTTTGTGTGTGCGTGTGTATGTACAGTATGTATGTATGTATGTATGTAGCCTATATATATATATATATATATATATATATATATATATATATATATATATATATATATATATATATATATATATATATATGTGTGTGTGTGTGTGTGTGTGTGTACAGTATGTATGTATGCATGTAGCCTATATGTGTCTGTGTGTGTGTGTGTGTGTACAGTATGTATGCATGTATGTATGTATGTAGCATATATGTGTGTTTGTGTGTGTGTATGTACAGTATGTATGTATGCATGTATGTATGTAGCATATATGTGTGTTTGTGTGTGTGTATGTACAGTATGTATGTATGCATGTATGTAGCCTATATGTGTGTGTGTGTGTGTGTGTGTACAGTATGCATGTATGTATGTAGCCTATATGTGTGTGTGTGTGTGTGTGTGTGTGTGTGTGTGTGTGTAGCCTATATGTGTATGTGTGTGTGTGTGTGTGTGTATGTGTGAGTGTGTGTGTATGTACAGTATGTATGTATGTATGTAGCCTATATGTGTGTTTGTGTGTGTGTGTGTGTGTGTAGCCTATATGTGTATGTGTGTGTGTGTGTGTGTGTATGTGTGAGTGTGTGTGTATGTACAGTATGTATGTATGTATGTAGCCTATATGTGTGTTTGTGTGTGTGTGTGTGTGTGTGTGTGTGTGTAGCCTATATGTGTTTGTGTGTGTGTCTGTCTGTTCTGTTTATTGAATGCAATTTCAGTTATTCATATAATTATTTACAGGTGAAAGAATGTGACATTTGTATGTATTTTGCTTGAAAATGCACTACTTTGATAAAAATGCATTTTTCTCAGTTTTTTGTCCAAAATGTTGTATTTCTGATGAAACCTATGTGCATTCAAGTAGTGATAAAACATGAACACATGAAGATAGAATAAAATAGTTTTTTTTTTAATTAAAAGCAGAGGCTCGGTTCTGTATTTTGATATATGTTCATATATTCATAGCAGGAAATATTCTGAGGGCCGTCAAATTTAGGTGAAAATCATGAAAACCGCTGGCGGGGAAAGAGTTAAACTACAGAGAGTCATTAAAGCTTCTCTTCTGTTGACAAGCTTCATCAAGCATTCTTCATCACTAATCCAGCACATGTTGTGTTTTCACTGAATCCCGAGCTGCTCGTGTGTAACTGAACACAGTGCAGCACAGTCCATCAGAAACACCTCTCTTCACTCCGCTGATTCTCCAAGTGTACACTAGTGATCAGATCCACACTTCTGGACGAGTCGACGTTTGTGAGCGGCTTTAGGCTTACCATGCTGGGAAGTGTAGCTCGGTGTTGTTCCTTATGGCACTTATAAACACTATTGAACCCTCAAAGACTGAGACAGCCGAAATCTTTCATAACTTTTGAAAAAAGTCTCTTCAGGTCAGTGAACGCAGATTAAAATCTTCAAATCACACTGAATGGTGTGATCGTATGCTGCAGAGATGAACCAAGTGATCACAATATCGCACACATCTAAGGTTGATGAGTGAAACATACGAATCATTGTAATTTAGGAATAGAATCACGTTGGTGTTTGAATCATGTTCGCGATCTTTAAGTAAGTGTAGCCAAACTTTGGAGCGCTTAGATTAGCGAGCAAGGTCCTGGCAGATCGCTAGGTCACACAGATGAAGAAAGATAAAGCGCATAGGAATCGATAGGCGGAATCGAAATTTTAATTTGACAAGTATCCGATTCCTGACCCGTAAGTATCCGATTCTGGAATCGATTTTCGATTCCCAACCCTCCTGTGAGTCCCAGTCCTCACCTGTGATCGCTCTTCTTCTGTTGTTGTTTGTGTCTGGACGAGCGTCTGCTGGACGGAGGAGACGCGGCGTGATCCTCAGACTCCACATCACTGGACATGACGATCCTGCAGGAGACAGCGCTCAGTGACAGACTCAACACACACACGTCTGAGGATGATATAGAGAGAGATGAAGGCACCTGTGTTTTCTGCCTGTGCCTCTGACGGCCGGAGAGCTGCTGCTGGGACGAGCGGGAGAGGAGACCTGAGCTGATGAACACTGCACCTCCATCATCACACCCTCAGACTCACTGAAACACACACACACACAAACGTGAAATCACAGTACTACTATTTACAGCCGTCTGAATCTCGTAGCTTTCACTCATTACTAGAACTGATTCGATCAAAGTGAATCGACTCTTCTCTAAGAGCCCTTAATCTCGCTTTGGGAGTCGATTCCACTAGAACTGATTCGATCAAAGTGAATCGACTCTTCTCTAAGAGCCCTTAATCTCGCTTTGGGAGTCGATTCCACTAGAACTGATTCGATCAAAGTGAATCGACTCTTCTCTAAGAGCCCTTAATCTCGCTTTGGGAGTCGATTCCACTAGAACTGATTCGATCAAAGTGAATCGACTCTTCTCTAAGAGCCCTTAATCTCGCTTTGGGAGTCGATTCCACTAGAACTGATTCGATCAAAGTGAATCGACTCTTCTCTAAGAGCCCTTAATCTCGCTTTGGGAGTCGATTCCACTAGAACTGATTCAATCAAAGTGAATCGACTCTTCTCTAAGAGCCCTTAATCTCGCTTTGGGAGTCGATTCCACTAGAACTGATTCGATCAAAGTGAATCGACTCTTCTCTAAGAGCCCTTAATCTCGCTTTGGGAGTCGATTCCACTAGAACTGATTCGATCAAAGTGAATCGACTCTTCTCTAAGAGCCCTTAATCTCGCTTTGGGAGTCGATTCCACTAGAACTGATTCGATCAAAGTGAATCGACTCTTCTCTAAGAGCCCTTAATCTCGCTTTGGGAGTCGATTCCACTAGAACTGATTCGATCAAAGTGAATCGACTCTTCACTAAGAGCCCTTAATCTCGCTTTGGGAGTCGATTCCACTAGAACTGATTCAATCAAAGTGAATCGACTCTTCACTAAGAGCCCTTAATCTCGCTTTGGGAGTCGATTCCACTAGAACTGATTCAATCAAAGTGAATCGACTCTTCTCTAAGAGCCCTTAATCTCGCTTTGGGAGTCGATTCCACTAGAATTGATTCAATCAAAGTGAATCGACTCTTCTCTAAGAGCCCTTAATCTCGCTTTGGGAGTCGATTCCACTACAACTGATTCAATCAAAGTGAATCGACTCTTCTCTAAGAGCCCTTAATCTCGCTTTGGGAGTCGATTCCACTAGAACTGATTCAATCAAAGTGAATCGACTCTTCTCTAAGAGCCCTTAATCTGGCTTTGGGAGTCGATTCCACTAGAACTGATTCGATCAAAGTGAATCGACTCTTCACTAAGAGCCCTTAATCTCGCTTAGGGAGTCGATTCCACTAGAACTGATTCAATCAAAGTGAATCGACTCTTCTCTAAGAGCGCTTAATCTCGCTTTGGGAGTCGATTCCACTAGAACTGATTCGATCAAAGTGAATCGACTCTTCTCTAAGAGCCCTTAATCTGGCTTTGGGAGTCGATTCCACTAGAACTGATTCGATCAAAGTGAATCGACTCTTCTCTAAGAGCCCTTAATCTGGCTTTGGGAGTCGATTCCACTAGAACTGATTCGATCAAAGTGAATCGACTCTTCTCTAAGAGCCCTTAATCTGGCTTTGGGAGTCGATTCCACTAGAACTGATTCGATCAAAGTGAATCGACTCTTCTCTAAAAGCCCTTAATCTGGCTTTGGGAGTCGATTCCACTAGAACTGATTCGATCAAAGTGAATCGACTCTTCTCTAAGAGCCCTTAATCTGGCTTTGGGAGTCGATTCCACTAGAACTGATTCGATCAAAGTGAATCGACTCTTCACTAAGAGCCCTTAATCTCGCTTAGGGAGTCGATTCCACTAGAACTGATTCAATCAAAGTGAATCGACTCTTCTCTAAGAGCCCTTAATCTCGCTTTGGGAGTCGATTCCACTAGAACTGATTCGATCAAAGTGAATCGACTCTTCTCTAAGAGCCCTTAATCTCGCTTTGCGTCACGATGAATCGTTCAGATGAAGCCTGATTAATGCTGTTCCTCACGGTTTCATTCTGTGGATGTCAAACTCATCCAAAACAGACAATCTGAGACGCCTACAAACTAGGGATGCACTTAATGTTCAGCAACCGAAATTAAGTGAACAAGTGAAAAGACTGAATCAATTGTACCAAACAATGACGTGACGTTAGCAAGGGTTCAGAGTCCAAATCTGCGCTGAAACGGTGTTACTCGTCAGCTGCTCAGAAACATTTTTATGAATTTTTTAAATAAAATAAGAAAAGACAATAATAATTACAACAGCTCTATACATTTATTATAACAGTGTTCAAATTGGGATCTGTAATATATTTTAATGTTTTAAAAGAAGTTTCTTCTGCTCAGCAAGGCTGCAATTATATATACCGTAATGTCTCCTCTGTGTCTCAGTCTTCTGTATCAGCCTCGACACAGGGATGCGTCTTCTTCGTCGAGTTACGCTCTGATTTGAACACAAACAGCGCACTCTTGTGGCGCGGCTGATACAGAAGAGTGTCTCCAAAGAGGATAATCTCCAAAATGGTGCTACGCTGACAGAGGAGACGTTACAGTGCCTAATTGTTGAATAAAGTCGTTATTTTGGTTTTATTTCCGTACAAAAAGTATTCTCGTCGCTTCATAACATTATGATTGAACCACTGATGGCAGATGGAGTATTCTGGCGATGCTTTTCATACTTTTCTGGGCCTTGACGGTGTAATTTACTATGCAGTCAATGGGACAGACACAAGCCTCCCGGGTTTCATCCAAAATATCTTAAATTGTGTTCTGAAGACTAACGAAGCTTTTACGGGTTCGGAACGACATGGGGGTAAGTGAAAAACTACAACATTTTCATTTTGGGGTGGAGTATCCCTTTAAGTGTAATGACCTACTTTTGATTAATTCATCCAAACTTTGACAGATTCCGTGACATTAAACTGTAAATTATGTTTTTATGACTGGATTCCGTCTGTGTTTGCTGCATCACGGAAATCATAGGGCCCTAATTTATCATATTCAATAAAAATCTATAATGTTATGCCCTTAAAGTTGTGACATTTGTTCCCAGCTGTATTGAACATGGTCTTGAACATCAGTATTCTTCAGGTTATCATCTCAAAGAGTCATGAAAGCACTACACACAGACCTGTTGTGTTTGTGTGTGTCTGAGCGTCGAGTGCAGATCTGAGCTGATGAACTCTCACTGAAACACACACACACTGCGGTCAGATACTGGACACATAAAGACATGATCTGTCATGTGAGCTGCTGCTGAACCTGCTGTGGTTCTGTGGGGGTGTGTGTCTGCTGGGACGCGTCTGGACCTCAGGATCGTCCGAGTCCGGGCCGCTGGGAACGACGATCCTGAAACACACGCAGACTTTAGAGGAGAGCTCACAGCACAAGAGAGATCAGAACAATAACAGCAGCTATTCTGACGGGCTGTCAGTGTTTACTCGTTCTGGAGGCGCTGTCGTTTCTGGTTATTAGGGACGGGATGATAAATCAATTGGTGGATGGATTCTGAGATCTTCCGAATGTGTGGCGATTCGATTCTGAGCTCTTTAACAGCGGATGGCGCTCTAGGCTAGTGTTTAACCACACACTCATATGCACATGAAGAAGAGCGCTTGTGCACTCAGCTGATTAAACATCCCTCTAACACTAGCTTTCTCTATTCTATCGTTTTATTTATTATATAATAAAAAAAAACACCTTGCTATGTGTACTGTGTTAAAGGGATAGTTCACTTCCAAGATGTAGGTGTCTTTTTTTCTTCAGTAGATCCAATTTTGATGTTTTTAGGTCAAACCGTTCTAGTCTGTCAGTCATATAATGGCAGGTATAGGTCACTGTCTCTATAAGAGGGAAAAAGAACATGCACAGAGAAATCCAAATTAAACAATTCCCCATCGTAACTACACATTGATGGCCTAAGACACGAAACGAGCGGTTTGTGTGAGAAAACGAACAGTATTTATATCGTTTTTTACCTCTTGTACACAACCATGTCCAAGTGATCTGAGTGCACACACACATCCGGTGTGTGACGTGTGTGTGCGCGCGCTCTGACTCACGCTGCATTCACACGGGGCGTTACGATGTGTAGTTACGATGGGGAATTGTTTAATTTGGATTTCTCTGTGCATGTTCTTTTTCCCTCTTATAGAGACAGTGACCTATACCTGCCATTATATGACTGACAGACTAGAACGGTTTGACCTAAAAACATCAAAATTGGATCTACTGAAGAACAAAAGACACCTACATCTTGGATGCCCTTGGGGTAAGCTGATAGATACCACATTTTAATTTCAAAGTGACCTATCCCTTTAAGATAACTGAGACTTGTTATAGAACTTGTGTATCGTTGCTCTTTTGTTGGTTTTGATTGCTTCTATTGTCACTTTGGATAAAAGCATCTGCTCAATGACTGAATGTAAATGTAGTTGCACCTCGGCTTTTATGACGTGAGATTAATGTAAACAGCCACTTTAATTCACTTCAACCTTTTTGAACTGTATGAATGATTATTTATTAGAGGTGTCCTCGACTGAGGATTTTCAGAGTCGAATCAGAACTGTTTAATCTGATAGACGAATCATATGTTTGGGGGGGGGGGGTAATACATTACATTGGACAGTCATAAATACTGATGTGAAAATATGTTACAGACGCCTCGCAGATACAAAAATGTTTTGTTTTGATTAAAAGATAGTTAACATTAAACGTCAGCGAAACCCCAATGCTCTCATTATAACGTTATGTATATGATAGAAGTTATTAATATTCTGCATGTGGTTTGTACAGCGGTGTGCTGAAGAGATAATCACCGTAGTACCTCAACCAGATGCATAATAAATAATATATACATGATATATGAGATGTTTTGAAATCACTTGTACTCTACCTGATCCAGTCTTTCTCAGGTCTGTGTCAGTTCAGTCTTGTTAAAGATATAAGATGCTCCTCCGTCTGTCACGGATTATGGAAAGTGAAACTTAAATCTAGGGGTTGGATATATACACGCACGTTACAGTATTTATTTAAAGCTTCTTTCTTTTCAGGTTCTATTTACAGCATTATCATAATAGGGACTTATTGGGAGAAAACCAGTAGTGAAATCAGACATAGACAAAATGATCATAACACCTCGTGAATATTCAACTGTGAGATTGGTATCTATCCTATCCAAGCATCCGATCTAACACTACCCCTAGTTATTTTATGTTGAAGGTGTGTGTGTAAGGAACGGGAAGCACTCAGAGTCATCTGCTGTTCAAAACTGAGCTCAGAATCGACTCGAGAGAACCACAGGATCGATCCACGCATCGATCTATCGTTAGTGCTGAGGTGGTCAGTGACCTGTGAGGCGAGCTGATCTGCGTCTCCTCCTCTTCATCACCGAGCTGGCTGTCGTCCTCCTGCACCAGGCGTGAGATGGTCATGCCGGCGTAGTGTGGTGGCGTCTGGCTCTCTCGGTCCAGGGGCGTCTCGGACAGGGCCAGGTGCAGCTCTGGTCCGGCCGGCTCCGGGCTCTCTTCCTCTAGCTCCTGCTGTAGCTGTGTGAAGGAGACACTGACGCTGTAGCGCTCGCTGAGCACGCCGTACACCTGCTGCAGACTGAGCAGACTCAGACGCGCCGCGGGACGCAGAGACACCACGCTAACACACCGGAGACAAGAGCACACGCCTCACAGTTATACACCAGCACAGGATCAGTTCATCTTCATCTCATCTCATAACTTCTCATGTCTTGACTGACAGCTCTCCCATCACCAAGAGCAGAGACGCTTCCATCACGCATCATGTATTTCACTCTTGGTGTGAAAGGGCCTTTACTATTGCCAAAAATATAACTTTGGGGTTTTCTGTTATTAAAAATAATAAGCAAGCCCAGCCCAGGTGACAAAAAGTAACACAAAAGTAACGTAATGAATTACTTTCCATAAAAAGTAACTAAGTAATGCAATTAGTTACTTTTTATGGAGTAGCACAATCTTGTAATGCATTACTTTTAAAAGTAACTTTCTCCAACATATTTCCATATTAAGCTCTTTTATATTCACATTTTTATTTAAAATTTTGTCTACGGTAAGTAAGAGCCTTTTTATATTTTTATTAAAATAACTCTTATTTTTATTTCAGTTTTAGTCATTTTTGTATTTCAGCTTATTATATTTTCAGTTATTTCTAATGTTCATTTAGGCTTTTTCACTTTACGTTTGTTTGTGTTTTCGTCTAATATTTATATTTCACTTCTCAGATGTAATGCACAGGAATGAACACTTTTACTTTCATAGCTTCAGCTTTTCTCAAATTATTAGTTATTGCTTGTATTTATAGTTTGAGTTAGCTTTTTATATTTCAAGTTAATTTAATTATAGTTTTGAGTTTTAGTCATTTAGTTGATTTTCTATATATTTTATCCCAGTTTTAGCACTTTTAATATTTCAACTTTTTTCATTTAAGCTTTTAAGTGGTAATTTACTATTATTAATCTATTATTGTAGAATTTATTAATATATTCAATGGGCTTTTCTGTTTATGTCATATATAATATGTATAATTGTATATTGATATATATATATTATATATGAATAAATACATAATTGTAGCATTTATTATTATTTGTATACTATTTGAAGATGCTAAGGCAACATTTATAACGATCGTTTAATTTTAAATATTATTTTAGTATTATTTATGTACTATTATAGTATGCATTAACATTTCAAATGAGCTTTTATTTTTATATGATCAGTTTACATTTAATTTATTTATATTATAACAAAATGAGCACATTATAATATTGTTTTAGCACTTTTTTTATAATTCTCTTTAGCTCATACAGTATTTATCTTTTTCTTTGCACCAGCTGTATTTGAATAAGTAGTTGTGTTTACAGTAACAGCACTAGTTCACATCTGACTCGTGCTGTGTGTGTGTGTGTTTACCCATGATCCTCTGCGGCAGTGCTGGTCTTCTGTCGGTCCTGTGAGGATGAGGTGACGGGCTCAGACCTGAGGCCGGGGTGTCCGGAGCGCTTCAGCATCTGCACACACACACACAGGTGAGGAGAGGCAGGAGTGTCTGAGGCGAGCGGGGTGAGTGAGACACACCTGTACACACACACACACACACAGGTGAGGAGAGGCAGGAGTGTCTGGAGTGAGCGGGGTGAGTGAGACACACCTGTACACACACACACACACACACACACACAGGTGAGGAGAGGCAGGAGTGTCTGGAGTGAGCGGGGTGAGTGAGACACACCTGTACACACACACACACACACACACAGGTGAGGAGAGGCAGGAGTGTCTGAGGCGAGCGGGGTGAATGAGACACACCTGTACACACACACACACACACACACACACAGGTGAGGAGAGGCAGGAGTGTCTGGGGTGAGTGAGACACACCTGTACACACACACACACACACACACACAGGTGAGGAGAGGCAGGAGTGTCTGGGGTGAGCGGGGCGAGTGAGACACACCTGTGTACACACACACACACACACACACAGGTGAGGAGAGGCAGGAGTGTCTGGGGTGAGTGAGACACACCTGTGTACACACACACACACACACACACACAGGTGAGGAGAGGCAGGAGTGTCTGAGGCGAGCGGGGTGAGTGAGACACACCTGTGTACACACACACACACACACACACACACAGGTGAGGAGAGGCAGGAGTGTCTGAGGCGAGCGGGGTGAGTGAGACACACCTGTACACACACACACAGGTGAGGAGAGGCAGGAGTGTCTGGGGTGAGCGGGGTGAGTGAGACACACCTGTACACACACACACACACACACAGGTGAGGAGAGGCAGGAGTGTCTGAGGCGAGCGGGGCGAGTGAGACACACCTGTACACACACACACACACACACAGGTGAGGAGAGGCAGGAGTGTCTGGGGTGAGCGGGGTGAGTGAGACACACCTGTACACACACACACACACACACACAGGTGAGGAGAGGCAGGAGTGTCTGGGGTGAGCGGGGTGAGTGAGACACACCTGTACACACACACACACACACACACACACACACACAGGTGAGGAGAGGCAGGAGTGTCTGGGGTGAGCGGGGTGAGTGAGACACACCTGTACACACACACACACACACACACACACACACACACACACACACAGTTGAGGAGAGGCAGGAGTGTCTGGGGTGAGCGGGGTGAGTGAGACACACCTGTACACACACACACACACACACACACACACACACACGTGAGGAGAGGCAGGAGTGTCTGGGATGAGCGGGGTGAGTGAGACACACCTGTACACACACACACACACACACACACACAGGTGAGGAGAGGCAGGAGTGTCTGAGGGGAGCGGGGCGAGTGAGACACACCTGTACACACACACACACACACACACACAGGTGAGGAGAGGCAGGAGTGTCTGAGGGGAGCGGGGCGAGTGAGACACACCTGTACACACACACACACACACACAGGTGAGGAGAGGCAGGAGTGTCTGGGGTGAGCGGGGCGAGTGAGACACACCTGTACACACACACACACACACACACACACAGGTGAGGAGAGGCAGGAGTGTCTGGGGTGAGCGGGGTGAGTGAGACACACCTGTACACACACACACACACACACACAGGTGAGGAGAGGCAGGAGTGTCTGGGGTGAGCGGGGTGAGTGAGACACACCTGTACACACACACACACACACACACACACACACACACAGTTGAGGAGAGGCAGGAGTGTCTGGGGTGAGCGGGGTGAGTGAGACACACCTGTACACACACACCTGTACACACGTGAGGAGAGGCAGGAGTGTCTGAGATGAGCGGGGTGAGTGAGACACACCTGTACACACACACACACACACACACACACACACACACACAGGTGAGGAGAGGCAGGAGTGTCTGGGGTGAGCGGGGTGAGTGAGACACACCTGTACACACACACACACACACACACACACACACAGGTGAGGAGAGGCAGGAGTGTCTGGGGTGAGCGGGGTGAGTGAGACACACCTGTACACACACACACACACACACACACACAGGTGAGGAGAGGCAGGAGTGTCTGAGGCGAGCGGGGCGAGTGAGACACACCTGTACACACACACACACACACACACACACACACAGGTGAGGAGAGGCAGGAGTGTCTGAGGCGAGCGGGGCGAGTGAGACACACCTGTACACACACACACACACACACACACACACACAGGTGAGGAGAGGCAGGAGTGTCTGAGGCGAGCGGGGCGAGTGAGACACACCTGTACACACACACACACACACACACACACAGGTGAGGAGAGGCAGGAGTGTCTGGGGTGAGCGGGGCGAGTGAGACACACCTGTACACACCAGGGATGGAAATTAGCACCCGCCACCAGCCAAATGCGGGTGATTTTGTGTTGTGGCGGGTAAACTCGCTTCTCCTACCGGCCACCGTGGCGGGTAAATAAAAATAGCATACGGTTTCACCCGGACGGCGGACACTTTTAGAGGAGGCACACTTTAAAAAAAATGCGTTGTGACGGGATGCGCATAAGAGCTTTATGCCGTCCGTTCTCTATTGGAGCTTTTCGTATTATAATACTTTTGCGCAATGAAATTATTTATAGCGTTTCTTGTACTGTCCTATCAAGGCTATTAATAATCTAATGTATAGCACAGTAATGGAGGCAGGACTCCTCTGTCATATGTTGCTGCCTTCATTACTGTGCTATATATTTAAAAGAAATGTCTTTTAATTTTGTAGTTTATATTTATAAATAAATACATTTACTTGTTTTCATTAATGTATTTTACAACAATGCAAAGAGCAATGTGTAACATTTTACCAGATTTAGTTCTTCACATATTCACTTTTATTTGTTCCCCACTAAATAATGTTATTTCACTAAATGTTTAGATTTTATAAAATTGTGCACTCATGATTTTTCTAGAATAACTTTTGCTGCTAAATTATCCACTAACCTAGTTTATAATAGTATTTTTGTCATAGATTATGAATGGGTCTGTTTACACCTGCACGTGATGCGTTTTCTCTGATCTGATATCTATCTGATTAGTTTAAACGTTTCCATTTACACTTGGCCACATAAATCTTCACAAAACGGATATAAATCCGATCTTCAATTCCTGCGCTATATTTAAATGTAATGAAGTTCACGTCAACGAAATCAAAAGCGCTGCATTTTATTAATTATCAGCTCATTTCCAGATCAAAGACCGCAATAGGAGAGCGCGCGGCATCAGCACTGAGAGATAAGCTTGTCTTATACTTTTAATGAAGATGATTGTGTTGAGCATCTGTGTCTTACTTTCAGTTTCATTCGCGGTAGTTTGCGGAGCCCGGTCTCATGAAAATACGTGTTATATTACGCCAAAAAAAAAAACGAAAACTCGTGGTATTGATACGCCAAAATGGACTTTGGCGTTTATATGCTACGCGCATTTTTGGCGTGCATATAATACGCAGTTTTCGCGTGCATATGATACGAAATTTGTTGGCGTGCATATGATATGCAGTTTTCGCGTACATATGAAACGCATCTACACCACAACCCTAACCCTACCCATCGCGTAGCATAGACACGCCAAAGTCCATTTTGGCGTATCAATACCACGAGTTTTCGTTTTTATTTGGCGTACTATTTATACGCACTTTCATGAGACCGGGTTGGTTTGCGCGTCTGCGATGCTCAGCTACTCATCCGCGGTGAGGCTTGTTGCATTAGCGCAGTCATATCTGACTAAAATGTCATATAGCCTATAACACGGTCTCACACGTTTATTATTTTTACATTTTGGGAGGAGTAAAATTCATATACTGTATGTGGTTTCAACAACCAGATGCATTTACACATGTCCAGTTCGTCTGGAATGTGGCCCAGACCTCCTCCTGAAGTGGTTTGAGAGATCAGATTTATATTACAAAACGCATGAAGTGACCAGATGTAAACAGCCCCTATATATATTTTCATGTTATTTTTCATTAAAATGAAGTTGTCTAGTAGATTGTGTTTAACACACAAAAGAGTGACACAGAAGTATAGAAACTCTATATTGATAAAAAAATAAAAATCTGCGCTAGGATCGGATCGGAATCAGCGATCCTCAGAATTTTCTGGATCGGATCGGATCTGAAAAAATGGTATCGTTGCATCCCTAATGAAAATGTCAGTATTTCATTGAGACTTGAGATTAAATAAACTGCTTAAGTATTGTCGATCTTGTAGTATTAATTTTCACATGCAGTTACACATTGTCGGTTAAAAACAAGAAAGTGGCTGGTAAAAACATTGAGTGGCTGGTAGATTTTGAAATCCACCAGCCACAGTGGCCGGTGGACAAAAAAGTTAATTTCCATCCCTGGTACACACACACACACACACACACACACACACACACACACACACAGGTGAGGAGAGGCAGGAGTGTCTGGGGTGAGCGGGGTGAGTGAGACACATCTGTACACACACACACACACACACACACACACAGGTGAGGAGAGGCAGGAGTGTCTGGGGTGAGCGGGGTGAGTGAGACACACCTGTACACACACACACACACACACAGGTGAGGAGAGGCAGGAGTGTCTGGGGTGAGCAGGGCGAGTGAGACACACCTGTACACACACACACACACACACAGGTGAGGAGAGGCAGGAGTGTCTGGGGTGAGCAGGGCGAGTGAGACACCTGTACACACACACACACACAGGTGAGGAGAGGCAGGAGTGTCTGGGGTGAGCAGGGCGAGTGAGACACACCTGTACACACACACACACACACACAGGTGAGGAGAGGCAGGAGTGTCTGGGGTGAGCGGGGTGAGTGAGACACACCTGTACACACACACACACACACACAGGTGAGGAGAGGCAGGAGTGTCTGGGGTGAGCGGGGTGAGTGAGACACACCTGTACACACACACACACACACACAGGTGAGGAGAGGCAGGAGTGTCTGAGGCGAGCGGGGCGGTGACACACCTGTACACACACACACACACACACACACACACACACAGGTGAGGAGAGGCAGGAGTGTCTGAGGCGAGCGGGGCGGTGACGCACCTGCAGGAGGAAGGGCTCAGGGACGCGGTACAGCCGCTCGATGAAGTCCAGCATGTCCTGCTTGAAGTCTGTGTATGAGCTGAGCTGCAGCACGGAGTGAGAGGAGCGCCGGTGCCGGATCAGGCTCAGCAGCAGCTTCTTCTGCACACAGAGAGAGAGACGTCACAGACCGGAGACACAACAGCACACAGCAGCTCCGTCAGCTCCTCACCTTCCCAGCCGAGTCTGTGGCGTCACTGAAGTGTGTGAGCAGCACCTCCTCGGCCCTCGTGAACTCCCCGCCGCGGATACACACCATGATCAGCTGCACAGAGATTTTGAAATGATAAAATCACTATTATAAAACATCAAATCATAAATGCATCAAATTTTGTCAAAGTTAGTATGTTCTTCAAATTGGGACTGAATCACACACAAAGAGCGATGCATTACTGAAGCTGTGGGTCAGTTCTGTGTAATACTGTAGAAGAGTAATAAAAGAAGACAGGTTTCTGTGTGAGATGTCTGACCGTCTCGATGATGGCCTGCTTGACGCGCTCCTGCTCCCGCCGGGGGACGCTCATGTCCCGGCAGATGCTCTCCAGCACGCTCAGAGCCGACTCCAGAGGGGTCTTGGGCTCCTCAAACGTCAGATCTGCAGCACAAACACACATCAAGAGTTCACAACACCACGTCAGGTAGGGCTATATATCGGATGGACGAATAAAGTCTATCGTTTCATATTATGCTCTATGGTGTCGTGCATTGTTTACGGTACTTTCTCATCATTTGGATGACTGCGATCTTCCACGGGGCGTGAAGGGGAGACAGAAGCAGGTGGAGAACGAGCAGAACTAAACGAGGGACTACATCTGTAGCATGGACACGCGTTTGAAGCACAGCCGTTTTAAAACAACCGATTTTAAGCCGTTGAGATGCAAACAACAGAGCTATATGACCGTGCTTTATTGGCTTTGAACGATTACATAAACACACGTATATGCGTCAGAATCCCCGTCTTTGCAAGTATCCTCATAAACACAGTGATTTAGGTCTGAAGAGAGAAAACAGCTGAAAACAACGCACACGTAGTGCATTGATCCGGACTTCGCTCTTAAAGGGGAAGCGCTCCAATATTCCTCCTGTCTGCCATTAATCACACAACTCTCACTGCTCTCGACTATTTCACTTTTGTAACTTTAATAAGAATAAATTAATAATAATGATATATTTATATATATCCTATAGAATCTATACACGTTAATTATATCTAATTAACACAGTGAAGACTAATTAATTTACACAATGTATGTAGCTTTTCTTATTTATGTAGTTTTTGCTCTATTGCTTGCAATTAGTTTCTTATCCTTATTTCATCACGGACTGTTTATTTATCCTCAGTGAGCTTTGTGTCTCTGTTTAGGCTTGTATTAGTTTGATATTGACATCGGTGACAAGGATTATGATTCTATAGATTTTAAGAGATCATGATATATATCGTGATATCAGATTTTCACCCTCAACTCAGAACTAGACGCCGATTTATACATAAAACTCAACCATTTAGACAGTATATCACTAATAATAAGAGGGTGAGTCCTCTAAAGGTCAGCTACACTGATGTTTTCTTCCTTAAGAACATGGCTCTTCATTCGGACTCTCAAAGTGCATTAGATTGAGTAATTTAACCTTAAAATGTGCTTTTTTGTTAAATATCGCGATAAATATCATTTGATAGACTTCTTATGTTATCGTATCGTGAGGTTTTGATATCGTTAAATCCCTAGTAATTATACCAAACTCAGAAACTGCTCAGTAATAGCGCTGAACGTGACTCACGTGACTTCCGGTCACTCACTCACTCACCGAGCTGGTCTCCGTTGTTGATCCGGGACAGGAACTGCATGCAGCGCAGCTTCACGATCATGTCGCTGTGTCCGTCGACGGGTCTGACCACCAGCTCTGACACGACACAGGGACGTTAGTGACCGCGGTAGCGCTGATGCTAATGCTAATGTAAACAGACGGTGACTCACTCTCGATGATGCTGCTGAAGTGCGTGAAGGCCGTGTAGTCCGCGTCTCTGAAGGCGTGCAGCGCCTTGAACACATAGTAGTCGAAGCCCCATCGGTTGATGACCTGCTCGTCGCTCAGAGAGCGCGCGTTACTCGCGGACTCGCTCATTCTGACCAGTGCTTCAGCTCCACACGCTTCCCGCGCTCCTCACACCGCGGCGGGGGGCGGGGCGCCGCGGCAGGCGCAGCCTGTGATTGGACAGAGCGCAGCCACCAGCGAGTATTACTATTATCAAAGATGTTGTTTGTATTATATGTTTCTGTAATATTTTTTTTTTTTAAATGCTATAATTATTTTTTTTAATTCCAAATAATAATAAGATTAACCCAGTTCATCTATAATCACCTAGGCAAAATTCTTCATTCATAAGCATGGCTTAAATCGCAGAATCTGACTCTCGTTTCATCTTATAAATAACAAAAAGAGTGCCACAGTTTTGATGTATTATGATGACTTTTCTTTGTAATATTATCTCTGTGCTTTTCTTTCTCTCTGTGTGTGTGGATAATACCATAACTTGATGTGTGCAAACCCATTTTATTATTATAAATAAATAAATAAAATTAATAATAAGAAAGCTGGACACGACTAGTGAAAAATACACAAATACAGCTATTCAGAAAATCTTTTGCAGTGGTTTTTATTTTAAATATTACTTTTAATAGGCAAATGTCATACAGATAAATGTAACCGTGTTTTAGTATTTCTATACCTAGGTTTGTTTTGTTTATAAACATCTGTTTATATTTCTATATCATTTTTTCTTTGCATTTTATTCTTGCATGGATTTCCAATCCTGGCCAGGTTTGTTAGGACAAATGTTAGTGTGTTTCTTGTGCAGTCATCTATGTTTGATGCTATCCAGTAATGCATGACTGTAAAACATGGCTTTATGTGCAGCAGCAATCTTTTAACATTTTCAGCAGTAACTGTAATTTAATTACAGATGTGTAACACATTACACTTACTTTTATTTTGTAATTAAATGACGTAATTCTGTTATATGTAACTAGTTAGTCTCCAACACTGGTAACGAATTACAAAAACTCACCACGCAGTACTGTAATTAACTAGTTTTTCAATCAGAAATCGTACTTTTTTTGACTAGTTTAAAACGGTGTACTTTCAGGCTACTTTTACTACAGTTTAAAGGTGCTATAGAATGGAAAACTCTTTATTCTGGCACAGTTGAGATGCAAAACAAGCAAAACAAACTGCCTTGTGGGGGAAAATAAGGGTATAAGGCTTGGCCAGGCAGGACAAGGCAGGGTACATACGCTAACATGAAAACAACGCCATGACGGGAGTGTCAGGGCTCTGCCACAGAACCAGGAATAAACCAGACCGAATGAGATTATAATCGACTGAGGTGCCCGTGAGTAACTGTGCGTTCACACCGCAGGCGGCGAGAGCGTTACCGGGGGCGGAAGAGCCGGCGGCGAGCTCCGGAGAGAGCGTCACAGTGGCCGGAAGAGCCGGCGGCGAGCTCCGGAGAGAGCGTCACAGTGGCCGGGAGAGCCGGCGGCGAGCTCCGGAGAGAGCGTCACAGTGGCCGGAAGAGCCGGCGGCGAGCTCCGGAGAGAGCGTCACAGTGGCCGGGAGAGCCGGCGGCGAGCTCCGGAGAGAGCGTCACAGTGGCCGGGAGAGCCGGCGGCGAGCTCCGGAGAGAGCGTCACAGTGGCCGGAAGAGCCGGCGGCGAGCTCCGGAGAGAGCGTCACAGTGGCCGGGAGAGCCGGCGGCGAGCTCCGGAGAGAGCGTCACAGTGGCCGGAAGAGCCGGCGGCGAGCTCCGGAGAGAGCGTCACAGTGGCCGGGAGAGCCGGCGGCGAGCTCCGGAGAGAGCGTCACAGTGGCCGGGAGAGCCGGCGGCGAGCTCCGGAGAGAGCGTCACAGTGGCCGGAAGAGCCGGCGGCGAGCTCCGGAGAGAGCGTCACAGTGGCCGGGAGAGCCGGCGGCGAGCTCCGGAGAGAGCGTCACAGTGGCCGGAAGAGCCGGCGGCGAGCTCCGGAGGGAGCGTCACAGTGGCCGGAAGAGCCGGCGGCGAGCTCCGGAGAGAGCGTCACAGTGGCCGGGAGAGCCGGCGGCGAGCTCCGGAGAGAGCGTCACAGTGGCCGGAAGAGCCGGCGGCGAGCTCCGGAGAGAGCGTCACAGTGGCCGGGAGAGCCGGCGGCGAGCTCCGGAGGGAGCGTCACAGTGGCCGGAAGAGCCGGCGGCGAGCTCCGGAGAGAGCGTCACAGTGGCCGGGAGAGCCGGCGGCGAGCTCCGGAGGGAGCGTCACAGTGGCCGGAAGAGCCGGCGGCGAGCTCCGGAGAGAGCGTCACAGTGGCCGGGAGAGCCGGCGGCGAGCTCCGGAGGGAGCGTCACAGTGGCCGGAAGAGCCGGCGGCGAGCTCCGGAGGGAGCGTCACAGTGGCCGGAAGAGCCGGCGGCGAGCTCCGGAGAGAGCGTCACAGTGGCCGGGAGAGCCGGCGGCGAGCTCCGGAGGGAGCGTCACAGTGGCCGGAAGAGCCGGCGGCGAGCTCCGGAGGGAGCGTCACAGTGGCCGGAAGAGCCGGCGGCGAGCTCCGGAGGGAGCGTCACAGTGGCCGGAAGAGCCGGCGGCGAGCTCCGGAGGGAGCGTCACAGTGGCCGGAAGAGCCGGCGGCGAGCTCCGGAGAGAGCGTCACAGTGGCCGGAAGAGCCGGCGGCGAGCTCCGGAGGGAGCGTCACAGTGGCCGGAAGAGCCGGCGGCGAGCTCCGGAGGGAGCGTCACAGTGGCCGGAAGAGCCGGCGGCGAGCTCCGGAGAGAGCGTCACAGTGGCCGGAAGAGTCGGCGGCGAGCTCCGGAGGGAGCGTCACAGTGGCCGGAAGAGCCAGCGGCGAGCTCCGGAGAGAGCGTCACAGTGGCCGGAAGAGCCGGCGGCGAGCTCCGGCGAGAGCGTCACAGTGGCCGGAAGAGTCGGCGGCGAGCTCCGGAGAGAGCGTCACAGTGGCCGGAAGAGTCGGCGGCGAGCTCCGGAGAGAGCGTCACAGTGGCCGGAAGAGCCGGCGGCGAGC
>CM041805.1:34744923-34764923 GCA_023376895.1 Aspiorhynchus laticeps | reverse complement strand
ATAAAATTATTATTTATTGTCAGACTACTTATTAAAATACACTTTAATGGTTCTTGAAACACATTTTAAATATACTAAAAAAATCACTTAAGTCCATCTAATTAATTCTGTCATTATTTATTCAGCTTCAGCTCATTCCAAACCCATATCTCGTCAGTACTGAAGGAGATGTTTAGAAGAATGTGTGTGCTGCTCTTTTCCATGCAATCAAGGTGAAATCTGTCCAAAAATGACTCGCATAATAGCATCAAAGCACCATGAAAGAAGTACATATGACTATCTCTATCTTCCAAATCTTCATGTGAGGAACAGGCCTAAATTTAACCCTTAGACTAAAGTGAAGGTTAATGACTGTGAGTAGTGATTTTAGACAGACCTCTGCACTGAATTCTGCATCTTTTCTATTATAATACAAAAACTCACTCTGATAGACAGTTTAGAGCCCAGCTTAGTCTTTATTCCCTGGAAATCTTCAGAACGTCACTGAATAATGACTTACCATGTATTTGACTAGGAGCTCAACGGTCCATAGTATGCAAAACATCCTTCAAAACAGGAAGAAACACACTTTTTGAGTTGATCTTCTGCCGACCTAAGGGTGTGTTCACACTTGGTTCGATTAAAACGGACTCTGGTGCGATCGCTGTTAGTGCGGTTCGTTTGAGGAAGTGTGAACGCTGCCATCCGAACCCTGGTGCACACCAAACAAGCGGACCAAGACCGCTAAAAAGATGGGTCTCGATCCGCTTCCAAACGAACTCTGGTGCGGTTCGAATGAGATATGAACGCAACACGGGGCAAATTCTTCTAAAAGAACCAAAAACTGGAAGCAAAGACCAGATGTGACGCAACGCGACATGATTTGACAACACGGATCGAGCGGTGTATCCAAAACAAAATGTAAACTTTTTATAATTATAAAATGATATGTACGCGCAACAATGAGCGCGCTTAGTCTAGTAGACGAAATCGATCGAAACTCCGATGCATGGCGATTCTCTCGTCATCGATTCAGAGCTTGTTTTTTCCTGCACATGGCACGTGTGCGCTAGAGACGCGGCGGGCTTCATTGCACAGAATATGCGCTGTGAGACACAAGTGTGTGCTTCCACCCGCCGTGTTTTACTTTAGATATGCTTTCATTTATGCCGTTTGGAATGCAATGCTATTACATGCATGAAACTCGCGCATTAACAGACTTTCACGTGTGCTTTGTGTTTGTTTGTCCTGAAGCTTGATCGCGGCTGCGGTTGAATGCACTTGCATTTAGCCAGTTATGTTTTCAGAACAGGACAAAACATCTGATATATGGAAATAGATCTGTGCATGCAGCCACTGTCTATGATCTCATCAGTAATAATCAAACAGCAATAATGCGGAGAAAAAATAGAAAAACCCACAACTATTGTCTGTAAACTTTCGGATACTTAAAGAACACTTATTTTAAATAAGTAATTGTTTTAAAAAGTAGCCTGCTTATTTAATAAAAAAAATTAAAAAGTAAATTTTGCACAAAATAAATTTGATTTAAAATGTATATGAAAATGTAGCCACGTGCAGTAATATTTAAAACTGAGAATGTGATGCATCGTGATATTGAGTTGATAATGATATCATATTTTGAATGACGAAATATACATCATTCAATCAGGTTGTGAACATGTGACTTTAGGTTCGGTATCTTTAGGTTCGCTGTCAAAAATGCCAGTGTGAACACTAAGTGGACCAGGACCACATGTATCGTTTTCTTTTTTAGTCTGGACCAAACGAACCAAACTACAAGTGTGAACACATCCCTAAGGTTATGTTCACACTGCAAGCCTTAGTGCTCAGTTCGTTTTTTTCTCAGATCTGATTTTTTTTGTATAGATGTTCACATTTTTGTTTTAAATGTGGCCAATTTTCAGTGTGAAGAGATCATGGTTCTGAACTGACCCGCATGCACAGAATGATACGAACAGGGTTTCACAACAAAATCCACCCAAACGCTTCTCAAAACTAGTCTAAAACTAGCCCAATTATGTTCAGGGGTAAATTATTATTTACCGGAATTATGACCAATGTCGATCTAGACTAGAGTGGCGTAAAAGTCACATGAATTCTGATATGAATGTTCACACTGCGGTTGCATCACAAAACATCTGACCTGTATCAGATTTAGTACCACATATGCGGTTTGTGCTGTTCACACTGACACAAGAAAAACAGATCTGGGGCCAGTTGCATAAACTTAGCCACCATGTTAAGACTGTGGTCTTAAGAACTAGTTTGGCCAACTAGTAGCTGCCAAATGGTAATCAGTCTTACTTTACCAATACAAATAAGACCAATCTACCTTTTCATAACTGAATTAAAAAAGTTATGACCAGTCTTGAAGAAAAAAAATTAGATGACTCACTTTTTAAGACTAGTCTAAATAGTTTATGCAACTGGCCCCTGAGTCACATGTGAGCAAAAACATTGGATTTGTGCCACATGTTGCCTGCAGTGTGAACGTAGTCTAAGTGTCTCTGTCCATCTGTGTCTCCAGATCAGGTCTATGCAGGCGTCTCTGGAGGCTCTGGAGAGCGCGGTGCACAGCGTCAGGACTGATCTGGAGCGCACCGGCCGAGCCGCTCAGAAAGGAGAGGACAACACCCGGCGGCTGGAGGACTCGCTCCAGAAACTCCAGAGCAAGGTCTCCCAGGAGCTGACGCAGGCCGTCCAGGAGGTGAAGGAGGCGCGGGAGCAGGACGCCTCGTCCCTGGATGAGCGCCTGTCCCAGCTGATCCGCTCCACGGCCGAGTCCGAGTCCGTCCAGCAGAGCCGGTTCCAGAGCGAGCTGCAGGAGCTCAGGGCTCGTCTGGAGCAGCAGGACGCTCCGGCGGTCCTCAGGCAGGAGCTGGCGTCCCTCAGCAGCGCCGTGGCCTCGCTCCGCACCGCCAGCGAGGTGTCCGAGGGGAATACGGCCGTGCTGCGGGAGCAGATCGCAGCGGTGAGCGCCGAGCTGCAGACCAGGAACAGGGAGGTGGCGTCCGTGTCCGAGGACGTGGAGGCCGTGAGGACGCTGCTGCAGAGCACCGCGGGGAGCCTGAGGGAGGAGGTGTCCACGGCTCGAGCCGACGCTCAGAGCGCCTCGGACCAGATCCAGCGCCTCAGCGACCGGCTGGAGGAGTCCAGCACCGCCCTCCACAGCCACACCAGAGACCAGCTGCTCCAGCTGGAGAAACACCGAGAGGACGTGGAGGTCCGGCTGAAGAGAGTGGAGGAGAGCCAGGAGGGCATGGAGTCCTCGCTGACGGAGCAGACCAACAGACTGAACGCTCTCGCGGCCAAGCACGAATCCCACCAGCGCTCGCTGGACGACTGCAAGACGAGCGCAGAGAGAGAGAGCCAGGCGCTGAGAGACGGACTGGACGGGTTGAGGAGCCGCCTGGAGGAGCTGCAGACCCAAGTATCTGAACGGGATGCTGTTCAAGAAGAAGAACCAGTCGATGCATTTAAAAATACTAGTTAGTGAGCCTGAGATGATCTGCTGGAGACAGAAGCTGTCGTTCAGGATGATGGGTGCTGTGGGTGGTGGAAACGTGAAAGCTCTCCATCCGAGCGATGAATGGGTGAACTGCTGATTCTTCAGTCAACACTTAACTGCACTGTAGTTCATAGCTGCTCAGATGTTTTTAAGGGCTATCGGTCATTCTCTCTCTGAATTTATCACGATTGTAGCTTTTTTCCAATAAAATTATTACAATGGTTCCACACTAGTGTGTTAATGTCTTTACCTTGTCAAATCATCTACAAAACACCTGGAAAGACATGAAATGGGAATGGCAATTTAACATATTTCTATATTTTATGAATGCATTTTTCATATCATTGTTTGTTTAATTAATTAATCCAGTGGTTCTCAATCAGGCCCACCTCAAGATGACTTAAAACAACTTGAAATAAGACAAAACAAGAATTTGTCAGCTAAAAATCAACTAGAACAACTGAAATCAAGACATTTTATGATTTTAATACACCCGTTTGTCCCTGAAGAACCAAGATTCACAGTCTTGAAAAACCTGGATACACGACCAAACTTGATTGCAAAAGTATGACCTGGAAAAGCCGTGTAAATTAATCAGATCTTGCTCAGATGTTTTCTAGAGTTGGTCATCATAATAACCAAAATACAATCACTGAATGCATCAAGATTGTAGTTGCTTTCCAATACAATGTTTTAAACCATTGTGTCAAATGACCAATAAAATACCTAAAATAACATTAAAAAAAGAATATTAATATAACATGATGAGAACATTTCTGCATTTTAAAGAGGTCATAAAATGGAAAATCAAAATTTCCTTGATATTTACACATAAATTACAGTAAAAACAGTTTCATACCTCAAAGTGAACTACTGAGAGTCAGTTTTTTTACGACATGAGAGAATTTCTCACTTTAATTACATTTATAAATACATTTTCTATATAATTGTTTATCAGCAAACATCCAAGAGTGTCTCGAGATGACTTAAAACATGACAAAACATTAAAATCAATGGAAACAACTCAAATCAAAACAGATTCTTTTAATTCACCCAGTTTTTCTAAAAGGTCACATACAGCAGAGATTCTCTCAGGAGCAGATGACAAACAAGGATGATCTGGATGTAAACATGGATCATGGTGATCAAAAAACAGCCCTGAGATCACCGAATCACTGTCAAAGTGTCATGACCGTCAGTGACTGCTTGCTATAGAAATATAGAAAGAGCCCATCATGGCACTGAACTGTTTTGTCACGGACTATTGGTGCATACTGTAGAGATGAGAGAGAACTACTGTAATACATGAATACTGTCTGTAACTTACCTTATAAAACTGATATTTTTGTCAGCAGACTCCAAACACACAGCAGCCACAGAAATGATAGAAGTCAACATTTGAAGTGGATCAAAACCTTTCATCAAAGTTGTCCTAAAACCAAAATGCATTCTTGTCTTAGGACAACTTTGATTAACTTTTTTTGATCCACTTCAAATGTTGACTACTGTATTTGGAAATAATTCAACTCAATTTCAAAGAAAAACAGCAGTCACACATTTTAACCTTATTGGACATGTTCAGATGTGAATGTAATGAACTGGACTTAATCCATGAAAGATCACTGAGAGATAACTGGCTCGGGTCATCATTTGAGCACAGGTGATACTGGTTTTGATGTGTGATTTCCATCGATCTCTTTTTGGGGTCACTGTGTGTTGAAGATTGACCCGTTACAGGTTTGCTCAGCTGAACTTGTACTGTACACTCCTCCACAGATCACTCCACGTCCTCTTCTTAAACGTCTCATTACGTGAATTCACTAGTCAATATTGCTTGAATACAGGACCTGGCTTGAGCTTGAGACTCGACCTGGTCAGATGTGGTTCTTAAAGTCAACATCACACTTACAAAGAGGTACACTACAAGTCAAACATTTATGAACAGTAAGATTTTTAATGTTTTGGTCCCACCTTATATTAAGTGTTCCTAATACCCGTGTACTTGCATAGTAACTAGATGTGTACGTAGTATGTAACGACAGTGTATGTACATAGTATATACAGCTCTAATGTTTGTGTAACTACACATATGTAACAACGTACTGAATGGTATACCAGTACAAATGTATAACAGGACATTGGTAACAACACTTTTTGGTAATGAAAGTACAAATGTGTAACAGGACTAACAGCACTTTTTGGTAAAGAGTTACACTTTATATCAAGTAGACAATTCCTATGGATTTACCATGTAATTACTCTGATGTTACACAGCATACCAGTAAGTTAGGCTTTACATATAAATTGTGGTTGGTGTCCAGAAAGTTACACTTTATATTAAGTGGACAGTTCCTGAGGAGTTACCATGTAAGTACACTGGTATTACTGTGGTGCACCAACTCCAGATCCAACTCCTCCCACTTTACATATGCCTAAACCTACCCGTTTCCACCCCCTGGATCCCATTTCCACCCCTAAACCTACCCATCTCCACCCCTAAACATACCCATCTCCAACCCCTAGATCCCATTTCCACCCCTAAACCTACCCATTTCCACCCCCTGGATCCCATTTCCACCCCTAAACCTACCCATCTCCACCCCCTTGATCCCATTTCCACCCCTAAACCTACCCATTTCCACCCCCTGGATCCCATTTCCACCCCTAAACCTACCCATCTCCACCCCCTTGATCCCATTTCCACCCCCTTGATCCCATTTCCACCCCTAAACCTACCCATTTCCACCCCTAAACCTACCCATCTCCACCCCCTTGATCCCATTTCCACCCCTAAACCTACCCATTTCCACCACTAAACCTACCCATTTCCACCCCCTGGATCCCATTTCCACCCCTAAACCTACCCATCTCCACCCCCTTTATCCCATTTCCACCCCTAAACCTACCCATTTCCACCCCTAAACCTACCCATCTCCACCCCCTGGATCCCATTTCCACCCCTAAACCTACCCATCTCCACACCCTTGATCCCATTTCCACCACTAAACCTACCCATTTCCACCCCTAAACCTACCCATCTCCACCCCCTTGATCCCATTTCCACCCCCTTGATCCCATTTCCACCACTAAACCTACCCATTTCCACCCCTAAACCTACCCATCTCCATCCCCTGGATCCCGTCTCCACCCCTAAACCTACCCATCTCCACCCCCTTGATCCCATTTCCACCACTAAACCTACCCATCTCCATCCCCTGGATCCTGTCTCCACCCCTAAACCTACCCGTTTCCACCCCCTGGATCCCGTTTCCACCCCTAAACCTACCAATCTCCACCCACTTGATCCCATTTCCACCCCCTGGATCCCGTCTCCACTCCTAAACCTACCCATCTCCACCCCCTGGATCAAATTGTTCCAATTGCTCTTATACATACTGTCATTACAAAATTTATATAATTCCTGTTACACGAGTACTTAGTGAAGTACTTACACATACCATTCTGAGTGTTGTTACATGTGTGTATTTACAGAAATATTACAGCTGTAGATACTATGTACCAATGTGTACTTACACTGTGGTTACATACTACGTACACATCTAGTTACTATGTAAGTACACAGGTGTTCGGGACAGCAAAAAAAAAAAAAAAAAAAAAAAAACAGTACAATTTTGAAATATTTTTACTATTTAAAATAACTGTTCTCTATAAGAATGTTTTAAAACTAAATTTATTCCTGTAATTTCAAAGCTGGATTTTTAGCATCAAACTCTGACTGGTAGTGTACCATGCTTTGTAGATGGTTATTCTTTGATGTACCTTGCATGCAGAACCACGTCAACACCACCATAAATGAGTCTGGCAGTCAATATCATGGTGATGCTCATTTCAGTGTTTCTCATTGTTGCTGTAGTCATCAGGAGCTCTTGAACAGCTGCTCTGTGACTAATATCAGTGTGTCCCAGCGCATGTCCTGATTTTGCAGAGTTAGAGGTGTTCCTAGGTCAACATATTTGGTTGACCCTGGAACAACATTTTTAGTCTTGACCATATCCCTACACCTAAACCTAACCTTAACCATGAGTAATCCCTAAAATCAGAGGAAATGATAGATGAATGACACTGATGTACAAGCACCAAACACTGATTGTAAGCATAAACTTCAAAAAAACTGCAAATCTGATTGGTTAATCACAATTTTGTTCCAGGGTAAACAAAGATGTGGATCCAGGAACATGTCACACTTGGTAAAGTCAGGTTCTGTGTGTTCCAGAAGTAGTTTCCAGTTCAAAGCACGACTGGATTGTACTTCATGTGTCTGGAGTCCACACCTCCTCTTTCAGGGCGTCCGCTGGTCGTGTGTCGTCTCGTCTGAACGCTCCTCTCGGCTCATCAGGTCTTCAGCCAGCAGGCCGATCCTCAGCGTCAGGTCGTCCAGTTTGGGCTCGATGATGGCGAAGTCCTGTCTGATGGAGAAGACCTTGGGCTTGAGGTCGCTGGCGAAGGTGGCGGTCTTCAGCAGCTTGGCCTGTCCGCTCTCCAGTGCCAGGATTCGCTTGGACAGCTCACGGTGCGCCGCAGAGAGCTGGTGAACGAGCCCGCTGATCTGATCCAGCCGCTGGCTGCTCTTCTCAGCCGAGCTCCTCAGAGCCGAGACGCGGTCGATGCTGCCAGCCAGCAGATCACCGATGCGCCTGACCATCAGCTTCTCCGTCTGCTCCACCTTCTCCTTCAGAGATTGAGTTTGGTTGAGCAGCAGCTCCACCTCGCCCTCCAGCCCAGCCATGCGCCGCACGTCCGTACGGATGGAGGCCAGCCTGGAGGTCACCTCGCTGGAGGCCTGCTGCTCCATGCTCTCCACGGCCTGAGAGAGAGCGCTCAGGTTCTGCTGGAGCTGCTGCCGCTGACCGGCGAGACTGGAGAAACGCTCCTGCAGCTGAGACACCTCCGCATCCAGAGCCTCCGTCTGAGAGACGACCGGAGCACACTGGACAAGAGAGCACACCAGAGGCTTCAGTCACAAACAGGTCTGATAATGCTTCTAGGAGGAGTATGCAATCACATACAGGGAGAACAGCTCACAAATGTTGTTATTACACACATCAAAGTGACACGAGTCATTGGCAAGTCCTGGGGCCGTATTCACAAATCATTTAATCTTAGCACTTAGAGTTCTCCTGAATAGCAGTAAACCTTTTTTAGCTAAGAGTTTCCTCTTCAAACCTGTTCACAGAGCTGCTGAAATGAATTGGGAGAAAAGGGTGGGGTTGAGCTCATTGCTATGGATGATGTTGTCAAGCTTATTAACTGTGATTGGCATGACATACAATGGAAGTCTTAAAGGGTCACTTACCCCCATGTCGTTCCAAACCCGTAAAAGCTTCGTTCAGAACACAATTTAAGATATTTTGGATGAAAACCGGGAGGTTTGTGACTGTCCCATTGACTGCCAAATAATTAACACTGTCAAGGCCCAGAAAAGTATGAAAGACATCGTCAGAATAGTCCATCTGTCATCAGTGGTTCAATCTGAATTTAATGAAGCTACGAGAATACTTTTTGTACGCAAAGAAAACAAAAAGCAATTTGTCTCCTCTGTGTCAGCGTAGAGCCATTTTGGACAATATCCACTGGACGCAAACGGTGTCTGTTGTTCTGCGTCAGCCACACCACACGGATACGTCTTCTACATTTGTTTTTGCTTTGATTTGAACGAAAACAGCGTACCCGTGCGCCGCACGCTTTGTTTTCTTTGCGTACAAAAAGTATTCTCGTAGCTTCATAACATTATCGTTGAACCACTGATGACAGATGGAGTATTCTGACGATGTCTTTCATACTTTTCTGGGCCTTGACAGTGTTAATTACTTGGCAGTCAATGGGACAGTCTCAAACCTCCCGGTTTTCATCCAAAATATCTTAAATTGTGTTCTGAAGACGAACGAAGCTATTACGGGTTTGGAACGACATGGGGGTAAGCGATTAATGACAAAGTTTTCATTTTGAGCTGGAGTATCCCTTTAATTATGCAGCATGAAATAGAGCTCACAGTCTGTTTGAGGGAAACCAATGTAGGGCAGGACTTCAGTGGATGATTTTATCCATTAAGTATTGAATAGATCATGAGAAGAGGGTGATTATAGCAGAATGGAGCCAGACTTTCCCCCCCTTTGGAATAATGTGCACAGATAAATAAATCAGTCACAATATCACCAGACATGTAAATATTTTGATTTATTAAATGTGTTGCGTTCATTCTGATGTAATGTTTAACTCTCAGAAACATACACACACAATTATGTGACATCTCCTGTGTGAAACATACACTGATGCATCTTGTGCTTTACATACTGTACATTTACACTAAATTATGTAGTGTACAAAATTTATTAAAACAAATCTCAAAAATATTCCAGGTTCAATTAGGGGTGTGCGATATTGATAAAAATGATATCTCAATATTTTCTGGGATTTTATTGATAACGATGATATTTTGCTGAGTGTGTTATTGTGCTGGTATCTTAAGGACTATACCGTATAGTTTTTGATATTCTTCATATTCTGAGTGTGATCAGTTCACACTGATAGAAATTAATCTTTTCCAATAAGTTTAAATTTAATCAGTTAATTAGAATAATAAGACATTTGGGCTGTTACCAAGCAAATTAAATCAGTAATTAAATCACAGAAGCTGCATCTGAAGATGCATTTAGACACTTACACACAGTTTAATGCAGCTCAGAGAACCACGAATGCATTTAACCTGCAGTTACAAATACATATCTAATGTGTTGATATTTTAAGCATAAAACGTTGAACACTGATATTTAAAAAAAATTAAATGTGAACTTAAAACCGCCAGTAGGTGGCAGCAAGTCAGTGTTAAGTGAGTCACTGCGATTGAACCGAATCATTTAAAGCAGTGGTCTCAAACTCAACTCCAGAGTTTAGCTCCAACACACACCTGCTTGGAAGTTTCTAGTGATCCTGAAGACCTTTATTAGTTTGATTAGGGTTGGAGGCAGCAGAGCTGTGGCCCTCGAATTAAGTTCGAGACCTGTGGTTTAAACCGATGACTCATTCAGGAACGAGACGCCGTCATATTGCTCAGAGACGCGTAACAGTGCGTCTGGAAAAATACAGCAAAAACAGGCAATATGGTGTCTAAAACATAAGTCTCTTAATTAACTTGTTTATTGAACTGTATGAAATCAATATCATATTTGTAATCATGCTGATTTAAGGGGAAAAAAACCCTGGCTCTCTTCATGTGATATTGGTTAACTATATGAAATTATATAAATATATTGTGGCGGGAGGAGCAAACGACAGACACAGCGGGCGTGGCGTCAGGCCTCGGAGAGGCTTTTATTAAACAGAAATAACAAAATAGTGTCCAAAGGGGATGAAGTGTCCAAAATAAACAGGGGATCTGGTGTCCTCGTCGTGCTGCGAGGGTTGTGAAGGAGGGGCAGTGTTCTGGAAGGAAGGGTCCAGGTAAGGGGCGGAGTCCGGTGGCCGCAGGCGCTCCCCTCTGAGGTCCGGGGCGCGAGGGGCGGCGGCTTCTCCAGCGGCTTTGTCTACCTCTTGGCCCACGGCGCTCGACGGGACTGGTCGGCCCGGCATCCTGGCCCGACGGCCGTATTACGGGTGCGGTTTCGTCCGATCCGCGGGTCCGGCGGCTCACATCTCTGGCGGCACGGAAGTCCCTCCACGCTCCCTTCCTGGACCCACGAGGACACCAGCGTGCATGCAGAGGTGCACTCGGCATATAACAGCGGCGGTGATGAGGCTCCATTCCCTTCAGGTGCGCCTCATCACACGCCGCCAGACCTGGCTGTTTCAGCGCCCCTCTCACACACCCACTCCCGTCGGGGCCTGGTGAAGGGCGGCGATTAAGGGACGGGGAGATGCTGATAGTTAGGGGGGAGGCAGCCGACTCGTCACAATATACATTTTCTGCCCCCATATCTTGAAATGCGTGATCATTCTAACAATTGTGACTAATCTTTTACAAAAAGGCAAAAAAAATTATTGTGACTGATCTCTTAACAAAAGGGCAAAAAACAAAACATTTACGTTCAGTCAGTAAACAGGGTTTTTGAAGGATTTACAAGAAGAAAATTTAAGTTTAGCTGATTAAACCACCTTTACTCAGTCTTCATTTACATTTTGTAAAAAAGTTTTAGGGTTTTGTGTGCGCACACATCCGAAGCACACGGACAGAAAGCAGCTGTCACAGCATGTGAGTAAACTACGTTCTCATTCACACACAAGTTTACGTTAAAAACACTCGAGTTACAAAAACAGTCAGGTATGCCTGTGAAGGTAAACAGATGGGAAATAAATCGCATGATTATTTTAGATCTGTGTGGCAGCAGCATACAGTAAATAAATCAGTAAATGCACTGCTCTCCCGTCTCCTCTGAGGCTCTAAACAGTGTTCTGCAGACAAACACAGAACAGTTAGCATGTTTTACTCAATCTTTCACCTGTAACGGAGTAATGTTTGACCAGCAGTATCTGTACTTTCACTCAAGAGTTGTGTGCTTTGTCAGAAGTACAGTAGATGCAGCACACGAGTCTGGTGCCTCGTGAACAGTTACTCTCCTGGCGTCCTCCTCGGCGCTCTGCACCTGCAGCTGCAGCTCCTCCAGTCTCCTGTAGGTGGCGCTGAGCTGCGCTCGGACCCTGAGCATGGAGCGCACGGCCTCCTCTGCGGCGGGGAGGTGTGTGTCCTGCCAGCTCTGAGCGTGAGGAGCGCTGCTCTCCAGCCGCTGATGGAGCTCGAGCCCCTGCTCCTCCAGACGCTGCAGCTGCTCCTGGATCCACGAGACGCTGCGCTCGCTCCAGTGCAGCTGATCACGCACGCGTCCCGCGTCCTCCTCCTCGCTGCGCTCCAGCGCCCGCGCGTTCCTCCCCGTCCCGTCCTGCACCTCCTGCAGCCGCTCGCTCAGCTCCCGCAGACTGGCCTCCGCGGCGTTCACCCGCTGCGTCACGCGCGAGTGCGCGGCGCGAGTGCGCGGCCCGCGAGCGTCTCTTCAGCTCCTCCAGCTCCTGGCTCACAGCGCTCCGCCGCGCCTCCGTCACGCTCCGCACGCGCTCCTCCAGAGAGTGAAGGAGGAGAGACGACGCCTGCAGCGCCGCCGAGGTGTTGAGCACGGAGCTGACGGTGTGTTTCAGCACAGAGGAGGAGGAGGCCTGCAGCTGCGTTCACAACACACCGCATCAGCTGACACTGATCTGATAATGCGTTATACAGTAGTTTTAATGCATGAATTATGCCTTGTAATGCACCTTATATATGATCTCATGAACAATTGTAACCACAGTTATAATACATTATAACACTCATCTATTCATTATTACACCTTTAGCAAATACACTACCACAAATTTCAAAAGAGATGTCTCTTCTACTCATCAAGCCTAAATTTATTTGAAAAAAACAGTAAAATTGTAAAATATTTTGCACTATTTAAAATAACATTTATATTTGATATATTTCTGTGATTTCAAAGCTGAATTTATATCAGTCTTCAGTCACATGATCCTCCAGAAATCATTCTAATACGCTGATTTGCTGCTAAAAAACATTTATGAATAATAATAATAAATAGAAATTATACTGACTCTAAGCTTTTGAATGGTATATATGTGTGTATAATGTTACAAAAGCATTTTATTTCAGATAAACGCTGATCTTTGGATCTTTCTATACATCAAAGAATCCTGAAAACATGTACTCAACTGTTTTAAATATTGATGATAATAATAATAATAATAATCTTGAGCAGTAAATCAGCATATTATACTGATTTCTGAAGATCATGTGACACTGAAGACTGCAGTAATGATGCTGAAAATACAGCTTTGATCACAGAAATAAATTACAGTTTAACATTCACATAAAACACGGTTATTTTAAATAATAAAAATATTTCAGAATTGTACTGTTTTTGCTGTACTTTGATCACATAAATGTAGGCTTGGTGAGCAGAAGAGACTTCAACAAACATTAAAAATCTTACTGTTCAAAACCGCTAGTGTTTAATTAAACACGCCAAACAAAGCTTTATATATAATAATGCATTTTAATGTTGGTTACAGTTGTTTATGTAAATATGTAATGCATTAGAGCACACACAGGCCTAAAGGCTTTGAGTGTTTAAAACAGCAGCTCATGCATCACTTATTCAACATCATAATATCTAACAAGTTTATTAATTTGACCACTTCTAGAACAGGTGTAATAGTTAGTTTCTGGAAGCATCTTTGCGATCACGAATGCATTCATCAACATAGCAGCTTTGCACTTGGTTCTTATCATTATATATATATTTTTTTATTCATTTATAATGTTATGTTTTAATATACATGCTGCTAACTTCGAAAATTCAAGATATGCGAGCAAAAAATGCTCCTGACAGTTCGGCAATATTCAGCAAGAGTGCTGTTTTTGTTCCGTTTGTGTTCGAATCGGCTCTGAATCACTGATTCACTGAACCATTCATAAAAAGAGTCATTTGATTCAGATTCAGCCGCTTTGAACGAATCGTTTGAACGACTCAGTGATTCAATCACGAACTTCTGCCACCTGCTGGCCGTTTGAAGTTTCTCATCTAAAACTAGGCGTATTATAGTATTTTCAAACATATTTCTATATTCAGAAGTTAGTATTTAAAACATTAATCTCATAACATCATTTATGCGATTATAAATACAGTCTAAATGTCACATGCATTAGATAACTTGATGATAACAATAGCCTCATTCATTCACACCTCCTGAGAGACCGCGGTGTTTGAGGTGTTTTGCTCAGTGTTTACCTCCTGAGAGACCGCAGTGTTTGAGGTGTTTTGCTCAGTGTTTACCTCCTGAGAGACCGCGGTGTTTGAGGTGTTTTGCTCAGTGTTTACCTCCTGAGAGACCGCGGTGTTTGAGGTGTTTTGCTCAGTGTTTACCTCCTGAGAGACCGCGGTGTTTGGGGTGTTTTGCTCAGTGTTTGCCTCCTGAGAGACCGCGGTGTTTGAGGTGTTTTGCTCAGTGTTTACCTCCTGAGAGACCGCGGTGTTTGAGGTGTTTTGCTCAGTGTTTACCTCCTGAGAGACCGCAGTGTTTGAGGTGTTTTGCTCAGTGTTTACCTCCTGAGAGACCGCGGTGTTTGAGGTGTTTTGCTCAGTGTTTACCTCCTGAGAGACCGCAGTGTTTGAGGTGTTTTGCTCAGTGTTTACCTCCTGAGAGACCGCGGTGACTCGCTGCTGCAGCTCCAGGACGCCGCGGCGGGTCTCCCGCAGGTGCTGCTCGTGTTTGTCGGTGATTTCTGCGAGCTTCGCGCTCTGCTGGAGGTGCAGCCTGTGGAGGACACACACGAGCAGGTTTAAAGCACAGAGAGCGGGTCTGCTGCGGGTTATAGCCGTGTTTGAGACTCACCATGCGATGAAGAGCGAGACTGAGAGACACAGCAGACTGACACAGAGTCCGGGAGAAGCGCGTCTGATCGCGGGCTGCTCCTCGCTCCTCCCCCGCTGCTGCTCTCCGTTCACACTCTTCCTCCGCTGCTTCACGACCTGCATGACTGCTGAACTCTCTTCTGAAGATGCGAGTCTAGAGGATAACGCTGATCTCACTCCGCGTCTGTAAACTCTGAAGAGCTGTCTCTCGTGTGAGGCTGGAAGCGCCACGCAGCCGTTCCGCTGGAAGCCAATCAGAGCGAGGCGCGGACTGACGTCACAGAGTGGGCGGAGCCTCGGCGAGTCTAAATAATAATGATGCTGTTTTATCTCTCCTCTGTTTGTTTATTTCAGTCTATTAAAGCTACTGTTTCGCTGAAAATTATATTTGTTGAAACAGCAATAGGCAGCCTGCCTTGTCACGTGATAGCTGTTACTTTTCTCAGCGCTGGTCAAGACTGACCAATCACAGTTGCGTGTGGTTTTCAGATGAGAGTAATTTTCTGGAGGTTATACATATGTATATCGGGAATTAATCATAAGTAAAATATTTAAACGATTATAGTTTCTGATACACAAATATCTGTAATAAGTCAAACAGCACTTGAATGATTTGAATGAGGAAGAGCGGGAAACATTTGGCGCGCTCGGCGCAACGCGAGGCTCCGCCCATATTGTTTTTCAAATTTTATTTTATTATTCATGGATATTGGTTATTAGAGATTTTAGCTACATGAGAACAAAACACAGCTCAGTTTCTTATCAAGTCTGATCTTTATTGAGTTATACCAATTTACCACATAAATCACCCACCGCGTTTAATGACCCCTCGTGTTCATAAAGGAGAAGCAAGATAAACATAGAAACATAAACAAACAGATAATAAGGCAATGAGATGAATAAGGCTTCAGGTGAAGGATTGTCACGTTTGTAGTGTGCGAAACGACCCATCTTCATCACATATGCAATGCTACACAATATAAAGCTTTTCTACGAGAACAGCATCGTGTAACGATATCCTTCATGATCGTAAACAAACGCACCTGTACGATATACAGCTGCAATAAACACGTTTTGCTCCCCAAGTGATCACATGATGACTCGTTTCAGTCCAAACTCAAGCGCGACGTTAAACGAACGCAATCCCAATCAGACCCGCGTAACGCTGCCCGAGTAAAGGATGGATCCGATTCCTCCGGACTCAGGAGCTGTAGCGGTCCTGCAGGGAAACACACCGTCAGAGCTCATCCACACAGATAACCGGGTTAGTTATGGGCTCGTTAGCGCAGGGACTGACCTGTATGCTGGACACGACTCCGCTGGCCATGACCGACAGCTTCCCGGCGACCGAGCGCACGCCGCTCTTGAACTGCATCATGTCCGGCACGGCCGGCAGAACCTTACTCAAGCTGTACGAGCCGCCGGACGCCGCTGAGACGCACAAAACATCATCGTTACGTGTGTTACATGCACTGCTGGGGGCGTTACCTTTAAAAGTAACGCATTACAATTACAGATATTTAGTCTAGAACTACAGTAAGATGCCCTGATTTCTGTCACCATGGCAACACCAGAGCTGTCACTCAATACATCACCATGGCAACACCAGAGCTGTCACTCAATACATCACCATGGCAACACCAGAGCTGTCACTCAATACATCACCATGGCAACACCAGAGCTGTCACTCAATACATCACCATGGCAACGCCAGAGCTGTCACTCAATACATCACCATGGCAACGCCAGAGCTGTCACTCAATACATCACCATGGCAACACCAGAGCTGTCACTCAATACATCACCATGGCAACACCAGAGCTGTCACTCAATACATCAGATACAAAGTAACTGTTACTTATTTGAAAAAGTAACTTAAATTAAAAAGTAATGCATTACTTTCCTAGTTACTTGAAAAAGTAATCTGATTACGTTACTTGTAATGCGTTCCCCCAGCACTGGTCATATGAGCTTCAGCGTTCTCCAGATAAATACCCAGCAGGACAGTATACGCAGGATTACTCTACGATTAATCACGCACCTGCTGTTTTCTTCTGCTCGTCGAACAGATCGGCCGAGCTGATCGCTGAACTGCCCGAGAAATTCTCCAGCCGCGCCCGAACCTCATACTGCAATCAGAAAACACGAATAACACCGTGACTTCTGCAGGATTATACGCTCAAATTTAAGCCTGCACAAATAAAATCAATACCATATGAGCAGGGTGGGGCACTGTCTATAGTGACCATGGGCGGCGCTAGGGAGGGGCTAGCAGGTGCTCCAGCACCCCCATAAATAGTGAAATAAAAACATTTGACTCATTACACATGCATAAATACTGCAATGCAATACAACGTGATTTGCAGTCGCACCTAATCTCAGCATTTTACTTTAAAAATGGATTGGTTCTTGTGCCAAGTGACTAAAGATTTTTATAGTCAACTAGTCGCACGTTTATATTAAATTGATTAGTATAATAACCTACTAAACCATCCATTAATATAGGCATTTAGGCGTATTATTCCGCGCTCAAATGCATCGGGAAAAAATAAGACATTTTAATTATTTATTAATAAACTAGTGCTTTCTCAGACTCGCCATCTCCACACGTGCCTTTAATAGAGAAATGCACCTGCATAATCAGAGAAGATTTGTTTTAATTTGGTTTACTTATTATGTCTGTGAGCTGGTTCATTGCTGTGAAGCGCTCCATTCACGGAGACTGCATGATACGACAGAAAGCACATCCAAAAATGACGGGAGTATAAGCTCTTTACGCAGGAAAAATAAATAAATAAAATAATTGCATGCGCGCCCCCATGTCATACAGTAGGCTAAGAGCGATAATACTCCCACATTCCTCATAAACATTAGAAATGTGCCTATACAGCGATTTTATTATTCATATAAAAAAATAATATTTTCTATTAATTGCCCAGCTCCCCTGTCATTGATCTAGCCCCCCCTCAGCACCTGCGTTCAGCATTCTCTGGCGCCGCCCCTGATAGTAACATATTACACTTTAAAATGTCTGTAAAAAGCATGATTTACAGTTCAGATACAAAAACAAAATGTTTTATAAAATGATCAACTTCACAGCTTTTAAACCATTTTTAAGAAAATGGATGAGTCAAACGAATAAATTATTATATTTGTTTATACAATTATCAATCAATTGTTATACAACAGTTCTTCTGATCCTCGACTCTGATTGGCTGATGAGAGTGTGATATTAGAGTGATAACAGTCTTCACAGTTTGTGTCATGAATCACGCCGCTTGCTGAAGTTGCCGTATTTCTAGTCTCAGCCTCAGACGTCACGCCCATATTTATATATATATATATTTTTTTTTATATTCAAAATATTTCCTTAAAGGGACAGTGCACCCAAAAATGAAAATTCAGTCATCATTTACTCACCCTCAAGTATTTCCAAACCTGTATGAATGTGTTTGTGCTGAACACAAAGGAAGATATTCTGAAGAATGAGGGAAACAGAGCAGTTCTGGGGCACCATTGACTAACATAGTATTTTTTTCCTACTATGGAAGTCAATGGTGCCCCAAAACAGCCTGATTACAAACTTTCTTCAGAATATCTTCCTTTGTGTTCAGCAGAACAAAGACATTCATACAGGTTTGGATCTACTTGAGGGTGAGTAAATGATGACTGAATTTTCATTTTTGGGTGTACTATCCTTTAACTGGGAAGGTACATGTTTGTCACCATATTTTGAAAAAATAAAGTGGATTGATCAATCATATAGAACTACAATTTAATAGAAAGGTTTTCTAACGAGACAAGTCAATAAAATAAAATAACATAACAATAAAAATGATGCATATGGCACACAAAAGTAAAAAAACGCTTGGAGAGTGTCGAAGTCGTCGGTCGGATTGGTTGAATTATACAGGATTTCCGGGACGTGTGTGTCGCGTTCTTTAACATTCTGCCTGGAAACAAAGATGCCGTGACGCCGAACTCCTCACGACAGAAGAAACCCGTCGTGTTTACAACTGTGGCGACGAACGCTTATCAGGATCAACTAAACGCTGGATTTTCAAAAGTATGTGAAATATTTAAAGTTCGCGGCATAGAATCTTTAAAATACGTCCGAGAGTTTTATTTGTGGCGACATTTCCACGCCCCGAAACGTGACGCTGAACGAAACGAACTGTGATTGGTTGTTTGACATGTCGGTCAAACGGCCTCATGGGCGGGCCTTGGCCAATGAAAGCTGCCATGCATTCCAGACCTTCAGCCGTCGGTCAAACGGCCTCATGGGCGGGCCTTGGCCAATGAAAGCCGCCATGCATTCCAGACCTTCAGCCGTCGGCCAAACGGCCTCATGGGCGGGCCTTGGCCAATGAAAGCCGCCATGCATTCCAGACCTTCAGCCGTCATCCAAACGGCCTCATGGGCGGGCCTTGGCCAATGAAAGCCGCCATGCATTCCAGACCTTCAGCCGTCGGTCAAACGGCCTCATGGGCGGGCCTTGGCCAATGAAAGCCGCCATGCATTCCAGACCTTCAGCCGTCGGTCAAACGGCCTCATGGGCGGGCCTTGGCCAATGAAAGCCGCCATGCATTCCAGACCTTCAGCCGTCGGTCAAACGGCCTCATGGGCGGGCCTTGGCCAATGAAAGCCGCCATGCATTCCAGACCTTCAGCCGTCGGTCAAACGGCCTCATGGGCGGCCTTGGCCAATGAAAGCTGCCATGCATTCCAGACCTTCAGTCGTCGGTCAAACGGCCTCATGGGCGGGCCTTGGCCAATGAAAGCTGCCATGCATTCCAGACCTTCAGTCGTCGGCCAAACGGCCTCATGGGCGGGCCTTGGCCAATGAAAGCCGCCATGCATTCCAGACCTTCAGCCGTCGGTCAAACTTGTATACTGTTGCTCTCTCGATGGTCTGATTGCTTCTATTGTTCTCCTCATTTGTACGTCGCTTTGGATAAAAGCGTCTGCTAAATGATTAAATGTAAATGTGAAGCCCGAACAAGAAGAGTGTTTGGTTCACATTTTGAATGGAGGTGATGTTGTGGCCCTACTCCCGACAGGTTTTGGAACAAGTTTA
>CM041805.1:34719824-34744823 GCA_023376895.1 Aspiorhynchus laticeps | reverse complement strand
GGTGTTGGAATTTGGTCCCATTCTTGCCTGATATAGGTTTCCAGCTGCTGAAGAGTTCGTGGTCATCTTTGACATATTTTTCATTTAATGATGAACCAAATGTTCTCTATAGGTGAAAGATCTGGACTTCAGGCCAATTCAGCACCGGACTCTTCTACTACGAAGCCATGCTGTTGTAATAGCTGCAGTATGTGGTTTTGCATTGTCCTGCTGAAATACACGTCCTCTGGAGGGGAGCATATGTTGCTTTAAAACCTTTATATACCTTTCAGCATTCATAGTTTCTTCCAAAACATGCAAGCTGCCCATACCGTATGCACTTATTTACATTTACATTTACATTTAATCATTTAGCAGACGCATTTATCCAAAGCGACGTACAAATGAGGAGAACAATAGAAGCAATCAGACCATCGAGAGAGCAACAGTATACAAGTGCCATGACAAGTCTCAGTTAGTCTAGCACAGTACACGTAGCTAGGATTGTTTTTATTTTTTTTTTTTTTTTATTTTTTTTTTTATTAAATAGAATAGGTAAGTTAGTATTAGTTAGTCAGGTGTTGGCGAAAAAGATGTGTCTTTAGATGTTTTTTGAAAATGGCTAAAGACTTAGCTGTTCGAATTGAGATCGGGAGGTCATTCCACCAGCTGGGCACAGTCCAGGAAAAGGTCCGTGAGAGTGACTTGGTACCTCTTTGGGATGGCACCACAAGACGTCGTTCACTTGCAGAACGCAAGCTTCTGGAGGGGCATAAGTTTGAACTAGCGAGTTTAGGTATATTGGTGCAGTGCCAGTTGTGGTCTTGTAGGCAAACATCAGTACCTTGAATTTGATGCGAGCGGCTATTGGTAGCCAGTGTAACCTGATGAAGAGAGGGGTAACGTGAGCTTTTTTCAGCTCATTAAAGACCACTCTGGCTGCTGCATTCTGGATCAGTTGCAGAGGCTTGATAGTACATGCGGGAAGGCCCGCCAAGAGAGCATTACAATAGTCCAGTCTGGAGAGAACAAGAGCTTGGACAAGGAGTTGTGCAGCTTGCTCTGACAGGAAGGGCCTAATCTTCCTAATGTTGTATAAGGCAAATCTGCAGGACCGGGCCGTTGTAGCAATATGGTCTGTGAAGCTTAACTGATCATTGATCACAACTCCAAGGTTCCTGGCTGTCCTGGAAGGAGTTATGGTTGACGAACCCAGCTGTATAGAGAAGTTGTGGTGAAGTGATGGGTTGGCGGAGAACACAAGCAGTTCTGTCTTAGCAAGATTGAGCTGAAGGTGATGGTCCATCATCCAGCTAGAAATGTCACTCAGACAGGCTGCAATGCGATCAGTTACCGTCGGATCATCTGGTTGGAATGAGAAGTAGAGTTGAGTGTCATCAGCATAGCAGTGGTAGGAAAAGCCATGCTTCTGAATAACCGATCCTAATGACGACATGTAGATGGAGAAGAGAAGTGGTCCAAGCACTGAGCCTTGAGGAACTCCAGTAGCAAGAAGTTGTGACTTTGAAACCTCACCCCTCCAAGACACCCTGAAGGACCTATCTGAGAGGTAAGACTCGAACCACAGGAGGGCGGTTCCTGAGATGCCCATCTTTCTGAGGATGGACATGAGGATCTGGTGGTTAACTGTGTCAAAGGCAGCAGACAGATCCAGCAAGATGAGTACAGAGGATTTGGAAGCTGCTCTTGCCAGTCTCAGGGCCTCTGTAACCGAGAGTAGGGCAGTCTCAGTTGAGTGGCCACTTCTGAAGCCAGATTGGTTGTTGTCCAGAATGTTGTTCTGTGCAAGAAACAGAGAGAGTTGGTTGAACACAACTCGCTCAAGTGACTTTGCAATGAATGGAAGAAGGGATACCGATCTGTAGTTTTCTAAAAGTGCTGGATTTAGAGCAGGTTTTTTAAGCAGTGGGCTTACCCGAGCCTGCTTAAATGCTGTGGGAAATGTACCAGTGTGAAGCGAGGTGTTGATAATGTGAGTAAGCGCAGGTATGACCGAAGAAGAAATGGCTTGAAGGAGGTGAGTGGGGATAGGATCTAGCGGACAAGTAGTGGGATGATTGGAAAGGATGAGTTTGGAAACCTCCGTCTCCGAGAGAGGAGAAAAGGAGGTGAGAGATTGTGTATTTGTCGTTATGAAGTTATTATTAGTTTGTGGTGTGAGGAATTGGTCACTGATGGTTTTTGTTTTATTTGTGAAGAAAGTTGCAAAGTCATCAGCTGTAAGAGTTGATGAAGGAGGAGGGGGAGGTGGACAGAGAAGAGAAGAGAACGTTTTGAAGAGTGCGCGAGAGTCGGAACAGTTGTTAATTTTGTTGTGGTAGTATGTCATTTTAGCAGTGGAGACATTTGCAGAGAAGGAAGAGAGGTGTGACTGATACACACTAAGGTCGGTAGAGTTTTTGGATTTGTGCCATTTCCTCTCTGCAGCCCTTAGTTTAGCACAATGTTCACGGAGAACATCGGACAACCAGGGGGCAGAGGGGGTAGCGCGTGCTGGTCTGGATGAAAGGGGGCAAAAGTAGTCTAAGCAAGATGTTAGAGTGAAGCAAAGAGTGTCAGTAGCACTGTTTGTGTCGAGTGCTGAAAACTGAGAGGGTGAAGGTAGTGCAGATGAAACCATTGAGGATAGGCGAGAGGGAGAGAGCGAGCGTAGGTTACGTCGAAAGGTGACCTGCGAAGGAGCGTGTGCTATGTCAGGAGTTAGTGTGAGGTTAGAAGTGATGAGGAAGTGGTCTGAGGTGTGCAGCAGAGTTACTAATGTGTTGTCAGTGGAGCAGTAGCGTGTGTAGATGAGGTCCAGTTGGTTACCTGATTTGTGAGTAGCCGTATTCTGCATCATGAATCTCTTTATTTACTACACACAACACGTGACAAAATGAATGACGTCACAAATTAATTTACGAAAAACAATAAATACATTGCCAAATCAAAACAATTACTCTGTGTAATGTTAAACCCAATATCTACTTCTAATTAAAAACAATTAAAAGCATTTTTTAATCACTTAGTTATGCAAAAGTATCCAACAATGGTGTATTTAGCAAAATGAAAACCATGAAATGTGATCAACTTTACATTTGTTGTCTTCCTAAAATGCAAAAATTTGATCAAATTGGGGTCTTGTAAACATTACTTTATTTCTGTGCATACGGACAAAAACACATTTACTTGCTAAAATAATAACTACAACCCGAATTCCGGAAATGTTGGGACGTTTTTTAAATTTGAATAAAATGAAAACTAAATGAATTTCAAATCACATGAGCCAATATTTTATTCACAATAGAACACAGATAACATAAATGTTTAAACTGGGAACTTTTAAAATGTTATGCACAAAATGAGCTCATTTCAAATGTGATGTGTGCTACAGGTCTCAGAATAGTTGGGACGGGGGCATGTTTATCATGGTGTAGCATCTCCTCTTCTTTTCAAAACAGTTTAAAGACATCTGGGCATCGAGGTTATGAGTTTCTGGAGTTTTGGAATTTACATTTACATGTACATTTAGTCATTTGGCAGACGCTTTTATCCAAAGCGACTTACAATTGGGGAGTACATAAAGCAATTCATCTTGAAGAGGCAATCAGACAGAGGAAGTGCTCGTAACACCAAGTCTCAGTCATTGTTCAAATAAGTACAAGCTAGCAAGGGAAGGAGAGAAAGATAAAGGGATTATAGGTGTTTTTTTTTTTAATAGAACAAGTATTAGGATAGTCAAGTAGTGCCGAAAGAGATGAGTCTTCAGTTGTTGCTTGAAGATTGACAGGGATCCAGCATTCCGGATAGGGGTGGGAAGATTATTCCACCATCCAGGAATGGTGAATGAGAATGTTCTGGAGAGTGATTTTGAGCCTCTCTGTGATGGTACCACAAGGCGTCGCTCACTAGCAGATCTCAGACTTCTGGAGGGGATGTAGATTCATAACTAGTGAGTGGAAGTAGGAGGGTGCTGAGCCTGTGGTCATTCTGTATGCAAGCATCAGTGTCTTGAACTTGATGCGAGCTGCCACTGGTAGCCAGTGCAGCTGAGATGAAGAGAGGTGTAACATGGGTTCTTTTGGGCTCATTGAAGACCAGTCGTGCCGCAGCATTCTGAATCATTTGTAGAGGTTTGATTGTGTTTGATGGAAGACCAGCCAGAAGAGCATTGCAGTAGTCCAGCCTAGAAATGACAAGGGCCTGGACAAGAAGTTGCGCAACATGCTCTGTCAGGAAGGGCCTGATTTTTCTGATGTTGTGTAGCGCAAACCTGCAAGATCGAGCAGTCTTTGCAATGTGCTCTTTGAAGGTCAGCTGGTCATCAAAGATTACAACCAAGATTTCTGACTGAAGTCTGATGGGGTAATTATTGATGTGCCTAATTGAATCGAGAAGTCATGCTGTAGACTCGGAGTGGCAGGGACGACAAGGAGCTCAGTCTTTGCCAGGTTGAGCTGTAGGTGATGTTCTTTCATCCATGCCGAGGTGTCCGCCAGGCAGCCTGAGATCCGTGCAGCTACCGTTGGATCATCTGGTTGAAAAGAGAGATAGAGCTGTGTGTCATCGGCGTAGCAATGGTAGGAGAAGCCATGTGCCTGTATGATGGGTCCCAGTGATGTAGTGTATGTGGAGAAGAGGAGGGGTCCAAGAACCGATCCCTGAGGAACCCCAGTGACCAGTTGATGTGCTTTGGATACCTCCCCCCTCCAGCCACCCTGAAGGACCTACGTGAGAGGTAAGCACATCGAACCACAGGAGGGCGGTTCCTGAGATGCCCATCTTTCTGAGGATGGACATGAGGATCTGGTGGTTAACTGTGTCAAAGGCAGCAGACAGATCCAGCAAGATGAGTACAGAGGATTTGGAAGCTGCTCTTGCCAGTCTCAGGGCCTCTGTAACCGAGAGTAGGGCAGTCTCAGTTGAGTGGCCACTTCTGAAGCCAGATTGGTTGTTGTCCAGAATGTTGTTCTGTGCAAGAAACAGAGAGAGTTGGTTGAACACAACTCGCTCAAGTGACTTTGCAATGAATGGAAGAAGGGATACCGATCTGTAGTTTTCTAAAAGTGCTGGATTTAGAGCAGGTTTTTTAAGCAGTGGGCTTACCCGAGCCTGCTTAAATGCTGTGGGAAATGTACCAGTGTGAAGCGAGGTGTTGATAATGTGAGTAAGCGCAGGTATGACCGAAGAAGAAATGGCTTGAAGGAGGTGAGTGGGGATAGGATCTAGCGGACAAGTAGTGGGATGATTGGAAAGGATGAGTTTGGAAACCTCCGTCTCCGAGAGAGGAGAAAAGGAGGTGAGAGATTGTGTATTTGTCGTTATGAAGTTATTATTAGTTTGTGGTGTGAGGAATTGGTCACTGATGGTTTTTGTTTTATTTGTGAAGAAAGTTGCAAAGTCATCAGCTGTAAGAGTTGATGAAGGAGGAGGGGGAGGTGGACAGAGAAGAGAAGAGAACGTTTTGAAGAGTGCGCGAGAGTCGGAACAGTTGTTAATTTTGTTGTGGTAGTATGTCATTTTAGCAGTGGAGACATTTGCAGAGAAGGAAGAGAGGTGTGACTGATACACACTAAGGTCGGTAGAGTTTTTGGATTTGTGCCATTTCCTCTCTGCAGCCCTTAGTTTAGCACAATGTTCACGGAGAACATCGGACAACCAGGGGGCAGAGGGGGTAGCGCGTGCTGGTCTGGATGAAAGGGGGCAAAAGTAGTCTAAGCAAGATGTTAGAGTGAAGCAAAGAGTGTCAGTAGCACTGTTTGTGTCGAGTGCTGAAAACTGAGAGGGTGAAGGTAGTGCAGATGAAACCATTGAGGATAGGCGAGAGGGAGAGAGCGAGCGTAGGTTACGTCGAAAGGTGACCTGCGAAGGAGCGTGTGCTATGTCAGGAGTTAGTGTGAGGTTAGAAGTGATGAGGAAGTGGTCTGAGGTGTGCAGCAGAGTTACTAATGTGTTGTCAGTGGAGCAGTAGCGTGTGTAGATGAGGTCCAGTTGGTTACCTGATTTGTGAGTAGCCGTAGTAGACACTCGTTTGAGGTCAAATGAAGTGAGAAGAGTGTTGAAGTCAGTAGCCTGGGGTTTTTCTAGGTGGATGTTGAAGTCACCGAGCAGTACCAGAGGAGTACCATCTTCAGGAAAGTTTGACAGTAACACATCCAACTCCTCCAGGAAGTCACCCAGTTGACCTGGGGGACGATACACAACTACAACGTGGATTTTAGCCGGGTGGGTAATAGTAATTGCATGAGATTCAAATGAACTGTTGCCTGTATGAGATGGTAGAAGATCAAATTTCCATTCATTTGAAATAAGGAGACCAGTGCCTCCACCCCTCCCAATCGTGCGAGGGGTGTGGGAAAAAGTGAAATTAGTGGAGAGAGCTGCAGGAGTGGCACTGTCCTCAGGTTTGATCCAAGTCTCAGTTAGGGCCATGAGGTTGAGACCGGAATGGGTAGCAATAGAAGGAATAAAATCTGCTTTGTTTACAGCAGACTGGCAGTTCCAAAGACCAATTGGAACAGAGAGTAAAGTAGTAGAGGACAGAGGGACCATTCGTAGATTATTAGGATTGGCCTGCCTCCAACGTACAGCGCGTGCTCTCCGAGTGTTAGTAGTAATAGTACAGATTTGAAAGCACATAGTGAGTACAATTGACTAAACAATTAGATGAGAACAAGTTGGGAAAAAAGTAAAGAAAGGGGAGAAAGCAATACTCAAGTGCCTTGTCAGTGTCCTTGCTCGGGGGAGTCGTGCAAGGTAGAGTCGGTCGTCTTTACACTCGTCGGTCTTCACACGAGGAGGGCTTCACACGAGAGCTGCCGCGGTGTACAAACCAGTTTTATACTTGCCTAATTACTAGTCCCTGAAGTCAGCTGACCACGCCTTTCTACTTAGCAAACCGAAACTGGGAACTCCCGCGATAAGCACGAGAACAAATGCGACTTATGCACCCCTTACCATCAGAGATGCTGGCTTTTGAACTGATCGCTGATAACACGCTGGAAGGTCTCCCTCCTCTTTAGCCCAGAGGACACGCCGTCCGTGTCAAGTAGTGCCGAAAGAGATGAGTCTTCAGTTGATGCTTGAAGATTGACAGGGATCCAGCATTCCGGATAGGGGTGGGAAGATTATTCCACCATCCAGGAATGGTGAATGAGAATGTTCTGGAGAGTGATTTTGAGCCTCTCTGTGATGGTACCACAAGGCGTCGCTCACTAGCAGATCTCAGACTTCTGGAGGGGATGTAGATTCATAATAGTGAGTGGAAGTAGGAGGGTGCTGAGCCTGTGGTCATTCTGTATGCAAGCATCAGTGTCTTGAACTTGATGCGAGCTGCCACTGGTAGCCAGTGCAGTGAGATGAAGAGAGGTGTAACATGGGTTCTTTTGGGCTCATTGAAGACCAGTCGTGCCGCAGCATTCTGAATCATTTGTAGAGGTTTGATTGTGTTTGATGGAAGACCAGCCAGAAGAGCATTGCAGTAGTCCAGCCTAGAAATGACAAGGGCCTGGACAAGAAGTTGCGCAACATGCTCTGTCAGGAAGGGCCTGATTTTTCTGATGTTGTGTAGCGCAAACCTGCAAGATCGAGCAGTCTTTGCAATGTGCTCTTTGAAGGTCAGCTGGTCATCAAAGATTACACCAAGATTTCTGACTGAAGTTGATGGGGTAATTATTGATGTGCCTAATTGAATCGAGAAGTCATGCTGTAGACTCGGAGTGGCAGGGACGACAAGGAGCTCAGTCTTTGCCAGGTTGAGCTGTAGGTGATGTTCTTTCATCCATGCCGAGGTGTCCGCCAGGCAGCCTGAGATCCGTGCAGCTACCGTTGGATCATCTGGTTGAAAAGAGAGATAGAGCTGTGTGTCATCGGCGTAGCAATGGTAGGAGAAGCCATGTGCCTGTATGATGGGTCCCAGTGATGTAGTGTATGTGGAGAAGAGGAGGGGTCCAAGAACCGATCCCTGAGGAACCCCAGTGACCAGTTGATGTGCTTTGGATACCTCCCCTCCCCAGGCCACCCTGAAGGACCTACCGGTGAGATAGGATTCAAACCAGCGAAGTGGAATCCCAGTGATACCCAGCGATGAGAGGGTGGACAGGAGGATCTGATGATTGACAGTGTCAAAGGCAGCAGAAAGATCGAGCAGAATGAGGACTGATGATTTGGAATCGGCCTTTGCGACTCGCAGGGCTTCAGTGACTGAGAGTAGCGCAGTCTCCGTTGAATGGCCACTCCTGAAACCTGACTGTTTAGCATCCAGTTTGTTGTACTGTGAAAGAAACAGTGAGAGCTGGTTGAAGACAACTCGTTCGAGTGTTTTCACTACGAATGGAAGGAGAGAGACAGGTCTGTAGTTTTCTAAAAGAGAAGTGTTTAATGTAGGTTTTTTGAGCAGTGGGGTTACCCGGGCCTGCTTGAACGCTGTGGGGAAGATGCCAGTGCGGAGAGATGTGTTGATAATGTGTGTGAGTGCCGGTAAGAGTGTGGGAGAGATTGCTTGGAGAAGGTGAGAGGGGATTGGGTCAAGAGGACATGTTGTAGGATGGCTGGAGAGGAGAAGTTTGGATACTTCCACCTCGGTGAGGGGACAGAAGGAGAAGATGGGAGTTTGAGCAGTGGATGTGGTTGGTTGGAGGTCCTGTGTGTGTGGAGTTGTGAACTGGTTACCGAAGTTGGTAACCAGTAATGTAACCAGTAACCAGTTGGTAATTTGGTCCCATTCTTGCCTGATATAGGTTTCCAGCTGCTGAAGAGTTCATGTTTGTCTTTGACGTATTTTTCATTTAATGATGCACCAAATGTTCTCTATAGGAGAAAGATCTGGACTGCAGGCCAATTCAGCACCCGGACTCTTCTACTACGAAGCCATGCTGTTGTAATAGCTGCTGTATGTGGTTTTGCATTGTCCTGCTGAAATACACGTCCTCTGGAGGGGAGCATATGTTGCTTTAAAACCTTTATATACCTTTCAGCATTCATAGTGCCTTCCAAAACATGCAAGCTACCCATACCGTATGCACTTATGCACCCCCATACCATCAGAGATGCTGGCTTTTGAACTGAACGCTGATAACACGCTGGAAGGTCTCCCTCCTCTTTAGCCCAGAGGACACGGCGTCCGTGATTTCCAATAAGAATATCAAATTTGGACTCGTCTGACCATAGAACACTTTTCCACTTTGAAACAGTCCATTTTAAATGAGCCTTGGCCCACAGGACACGATGGCGCTTCTGGACCATGTTCACATATGGCTTCCTTTTTGCATGATAGAGCTTTAGTTGGCATCTGCAGATGGCACGGCGGATTGTGTTTACCGACAGTGGTTTCTGGAAGTATTCCTGGGCCCATTTAGTAATGTCAATGACAGAATCATGCCGATGAGTGATGCAGTGTTGTCTGAGGGCCCGAAGACCACGGCCATCCAACAAAGGTCTTCAGCCTTGTCCCTTACTCACAGAGATTTCTCCAGTTTCTCTGAATCTTTTGATGATGTTATGTGCTGTAGATGATGAAATTTGCAAAGCCTTTTGACGTTTTCAATTTGATGTTGAGGAACATTGTTTTTAAAGTATTCCACAATCTTTTTACGCACTCTTTCACAGATTGGAGAGCCTCTGCCCATCTTTACTTCTGAGAGACTCTGCCTCTCTAAGACATCCATTTTATAACTAATCATGTTACAGACCTGATGTCAATTAACTTAATTAGTTGCTAGATTCTCTCCCAGCTGAATCTTTTCAAAGTTTCTTGATTTTCAGCCCTTTGTTGCCCCATGCCAACTATTTTTGAGACTTGTAGCAGGCATCAAATTTGAAATGAGCTCATTTAGTGGATGAACGTGTAAAATTTCTCCATTTAAACATTTGTTATGTTCTCTATGTTCTATTGTGAATAAAATATTGGCTCATGTGATTTGAAAGTCTTTTAGTTTTCATTTTATTCAAATTTAAAAAACGTCCCAACATTTCCAGAATTTGGGTTGTAGAATCTAGTGGTTAAATTTGATGTTTTACTGTCTAAAAGCTTTCATGTCTTGGTGCTATTAAACTGGTGTTAACTTGTTTTTGTTTCCTTTCACCTTAGACCTGATGCCGCTGAAAGAGGAGAGTCAAGAACTGAATTTAATGGAAGAGAAAAATCAGTATGACAAACGTCATGATTTCATGACTGGGGAAAAATCTTTTACTTACTCGCCGACTCAAAAAACAGAAACAAGATATCTTGAATTCCAGATGAGAGTTCACACTGGAGAGAAGCCTTACACGTGCAAACTGTGTGGGAAGAGTTTCTCAAGAAAACTAAATCTTAACATCCACATGAGAATTCACAATGGAAAGAAGCCATTCAAATGCTCTCAGTGTGGAAAAAGTTTTAAAGAGAGAAGGCACCTTAATTCCCACGTGACGACTCACACTGGAGAGAAGCCTTACACCTGCAAACTGTGTGGGAAGAGCTACACAAGAAAAGAAAATCTTAAGTACCACATGAGTGTTCACACTGGAGAGAAGCCTTACACCTGCAAGCTGTGTGGGAAGAGCTACAAAAGAAAAGAAAATCTTACATATCACACAGGAATTCACACTGGAGAGAAGACGTTCATATGCCCTCAGTGTGGAAAAAGTTTTAAACAGAAAAAGTACCTCGATGGCCACATGACAATTCACACTGGAGAGAAGCCGTTTGTTTGTGATCAGTGTGAAAAGAGTTTCAGGTGTAAAGGACACCTTGATCTTCACATGAGGAGTCACTCAGGAGAGAACTGTTTTATATGTCAGCAGTGTGGAAAGAGTTTCTCACACAAAGGAAACTTTGAGAATCACATGAGAGTTCACACTGGAGAGAAGCCTTTCACCTGCCAAGAGTGTGGAAAGAGCTTCACAGCTAAAGGAAATCTTAAGATTCACATGAGAGTTCACACTGGAGAGAAGCCTTACAAGTGTGTTCAGTGTGACATGAGTTTCACATATCACACTGACCTGAAACGGCACTTGCAAACCTCATGTCACACTGAGGAAAATGTTAATTTCAACAATCATCTGCACATTCACTTTGAAGAAAGACAATTCAGTTGTGACCAGTCTAATTAAAACATCACATTAACACATTCATATGAAAAAATATGTAAATGTGGGAACCTGATTGTGTTCTTTAAGTCTTATTTGGACAGGACTAGTTTTACATGGAGAGGTGCAATGAAGTAAGTATTACCAGTATTATCATTACGTACAATGTCAGTAAAGATCACAGCGACATTATCTAGAAAGATCCGGAAAAATTCCCCTTATCCCATGAAAATAGACCAGCTGTAAATATGTACTGTAGTGGAAATTTTTAATATTTCAATATATTAGTAATCGATAATCTATAAGATTTAAGTAGTCAGTATGATTTATTCTATAGGGTGAATATAAGTGTGTGATCAATGGGAAAAACAGGTTGTCTTGTGTAACAGCCCTAGGGCCCACTTAGTAGTGTGAGACATTGACGTGGATGTATACCTGTCTGCCTGCAGATAACAGTTGTAGAAAATCGTGCATGGAAAAATGTTGAAATCCTTGGAAATTAGTAATGTTGCAGATACAGAATGGCATGATGAGGGCGACTCTCAAGGCAGCCTCCTGGTTGATGAGAAGTGAGGCCCAAGGGACTCTATTATCTTCTTATCTCAAGACATGTATTACAAGTACCTTTATAAGCTGCTGTGAGCTTTGTGTGTTATCTCTTTGCTCACAGACTTCTGCTGTGTGTAAATTGATCACTTTCTCTGCAGAGAATTAAAAGCAAGACAAAGAGAAACTTTTGACTTGTTTCACTCTGTCTGCACAATTATTTCTTAATTGACTAGAAAATCTACAACCGTACATAAATTCAATATTGATACCGATTTGATATGTGTTCTTTTTTTAACCTTCAAAACTAAGGAATGTATACAATTTACTTGGTCATTAAAATTTATTTGATTGAGGTAAAGAAAGATATACAAAATCTGACTGCACATTACTTGATGAAAAAGAAAACATAAGAGATACATGATATGCAATCTACAATATGGCAGACAACCTTAAGAAAACTGAATGATACTGTAGCAAATTTATCAGTCATTTCAACAGTTACTAGTTGTATCACAATCTTAACCATATTTACTGCGATTATTAAATGAAATTATTTTCTGAAAAAAATTCAAAATGTCATATTCTAAATCTAGTGAATCTTAAATCAGAACTGTTGCAACACAGTGCGTATTATACTGTAAGCCTTACAATCATTTGTATGCATGTATGTATATATAATATATATATATATATATATATATATATTAGAGCTGTCAACGTTAACGTGTTAACCCATGCGATTAATCTAAAAATTTTAACGCGTTAATATTTTTTTACGCAAATTAATACTTTGATAAGGTTTGACCCCAACTTCTTGCCGTCATCGCAGCGTGGAAGGTTATCTATCATTGTGTGATGAGGGTACAGTGAACCAGTGTTGCCAGGGTCACGGTTTTCCCACATAATTGGGCTATTTTGAAAATGCAGTTGCGGCAAAAAGTACAGAACTGTGGGTTGCAGTTTTTTGGGCTACTTTTATAATGTACCGCGGCCGCCCAACGTGTATACAGACAAATAAAAATGAAAATAGATCCTTTTACTAATGTGTATTATACTGAAATGTATACCTGGCAACTTAAGAACAGAGAGGCGGTTGTAAAATCACAAACAACGTGAGCATAATATGACTTATCAAGCCTGTTTGCGCTGTGTTTCAAAGTGAAGTGTGCACGCGATCAGCTCATGATCCGGTGTTTTGCGTGCCTCGTAGCGGCTCAGATCAGAGGTATTTTTACATGTGCTGTTAGTTTAGTGCACATTTGGGAACGCAACGGCCACCAGTTACGCTTCGTTTTCACATCTGCATAATTTTCAACATTTTAATGGGCAAATGTTCACAGTATTTCATTAAATTAGTAATATTTGTAAAACTGTTTTCACAGAAGCTGGAGATCACAACTAAAAAGAGGATTGAAGAACAAGTAAATTCACCAGCTTTTTTCTTTGCTCCACGAGTTCGCCTGCCCATCCAGTCCTGATGGTTAATGGTAAACAAACTTGGCTTGCTGTCCTCAATGGAGGCTCGAACCCGAGGCTCAGCTTGAGCTCAGAGTTCAAATCCCCCCAAAAAGTGTTTAAAAAGGACAGCAAGCTGGGCAAACAACTGCAAGTAGCTTTGGTGATTCAAGTAGAGAAAACTTTAATGGATTCAATCCCTCTCCCCCAGGAATGTGCAGAATACATTTCACTGCCGTGTTGGGGAAATATAAGGCAGATGAGGGCTAGCAAACAAGAGCCCCATTTGGAGAGGAATGAGAAATCACTGCTGCTGCAGTGATGTAAAGTAAAATTTTAACTGGAGGAGAAATCGCTGCTCTTACAAACAAACAGAAGTAAATATATAAGTTTAGTGAGGGCGCTGTGAGAGTGCTGCGCAAAAACACTGCTGCGGCAGTGAAGAATGGAAGTTAGTATGACATCTCCTGTAAGAGAGGTGGGAGAAGTTATTGCTGCAGAGGTGAGAAATAGAGTTTAGCATGATATCTGTTCTGAGACCAGTGGGACAAATCACTGCTGTGGCAGTGAGAAATGGAAATTAGTGTGACATCTACTGCAAGAGGAGGGATATATCATTGCTGCGGCAGAGGGGAATGGAGTTTAGTATAGAATCTGCTCTGAGACCGGTGGGAAAAATCACTGCTGCGGCAGTGAGAAAAGGAGGTTAGCATGACATCTGCTGCTGCAAGAGGAGGGATATATCATTGCTGCGGCAGAGAGAAATAGAGTTTAGCATGACATCTGCTCAGAGACTGGTGGGAGGGAATCACTGCTGCGGCAGTGAAGTGGTTAAGAGATTACAGGAGAGAAAGTCTGCTGCGGCACAGAAGTAAATAGCAAATGATTGCTGAAGAGCAAAATTGCTGCTACTGGGGTTGTTACGTCTCTTTACTTCTTTCCCCGAGTCACTCTTGTTTTTACTTTCATTTTCATAGTCTACTGGCCCATGCCGCTCACCAGGTTCCCGTGACGTCACTGACCAGCCCTCCAATCTGATCAGTGCCCCTGTGGCATAAAAGTGGAGAGAAGATGCCACTCGCGAAGCTAAACACTTCATTCTGTAGTTGTGTTATAGTGAATCTGTGTAGCCCGTGTGTTTAACATTGTACTTATTTCACTTGTCTGTTGTTCACGTCTCGTTACTGTGCGCTCGTCACACCCGAGGTTGGAGAAAGGGACCAGTAAGAAGGTCACGCGACATACATTGTGCACACGTAGACATTTCAGTATATTGTATTAGACACACTAGTTTGGGGGCAACAAGGATTTGACACTACTGCGGTAATAACAAGGGAAGATTATTGCTTACTGCGCAGGTGGAGGGACTACTTGCTGCTGCGGCATTGGGCTGTTAATAAAGACTATAGGGTAGACAAGCCACTGCTGCGGCAGAGGAAAGGTTGATTCAAGTCGAGAAGAGAAAATTCACTGCTGCTGCAGTGAAGTGGTTAAAGGTATGCATGAGAGATATTGCAGGTTAGGAGGCTGACAGTCCTGCTGGCTGTATAGCCCTCCTGAGATGGACTCGTCTAACAAAATCTTGTGGGAAACACTTGCCATATGAAGAACTCCTACAAGGCTACTCCAGAGGCTAGAAGAGGCTGCAGACCTTTATCCAGAAGTGTTCAAATGTCTTAAGCAATGACCCGGCACTTTTGTCAGAGGTAGATCATTTGAAAATGAATGGAAAGCTTCTCCCCATAATTAAAAGAAAGTAAAAAGTAGGGTACTGTGCCAGATTGTCAAGGGTTTTCATACTAGCTTAGGTGGAACATATTCCCCTAAAACCTCCAAGAAGAGCTTAGCGCCCCCTTTCAAAAATATTGCTTATAGTGTTCTCAACACACTTTTTTCACAGCGCATCACATGCTCAAACTTATCAAGAGTCATTAAGGCAAGCATATATACAGATGTAACGTTATTACAAGTATATCACTGTCGGGCAAAAACTTTGTATCTCCATATTTCGTCTCTTTTTTCATAAATCAATACTATTGGTCACCTTCAAAACCAAATTACAGAGGCAATGGGAAGATGATAAAACAAAAAAACAGGAGCCCTCCGGTCTGATGTCCTCCTGAGGCCAGGTGGTGTCTGAACCGAAGAGGTGCAGGATCAGGCCTGTGTGCATGGAGCACAAATGTGTTGCTGTCATTTGTGAGGCATGTAAGCACTGAGATGGCGCTGTACCTGTGTGATTTTATATAATTAGATTTATGAATAGTGAATGAATGAAATGAAATGCTTCACCCCGATGTTGAGAAAGGATCGCTTAACGTTAGCTAATCTTAAAATGGACTAGCCAACGTTGCTAGCTAGCTATTTTGTATACACATACGTTGCAAGCTAGCTATTTTGTTTGTGAGTTTAAACTGCATGTTGTCAAAGCAGATGTTCAATCCCAAAAAACTCCATTCTACTGTTGCTTATATTAACACAGCCGATAGCTACTGCCAAGAAATGCACAACTACATTGATTTGTTCTACAATATTTTTCAGATATGACCAAAACAGGCAAATCCTCTGCCTATTGGAATGACATCTGCCATAGGTATGCCCAGGGCACCTTCCAGTTCAGTACAGGCAAAAGGCCTGGAAGCAGAAAATGGAAGGAGGTCCTGGTGCGGATTGATGTCTGTCCCTTGCAAAGGGGAATAATGTGGACCTGTTTGGCAGCCACATAGTGTGCACTTGTGGGTTCCATAAGGTAGGTATATCATATAATACGGTGCCCTCCACTAATATTGGCACCCTTGATAAATATGAGCAAAGGCAGCTGTGAAAATAAATCTGCATTGTTTATCCTTTTGATCTTTCCCTCAAAAAATTCACAAAATGCTAACCTATCATTGAAGTAAAACAATTGAAAGTGGGGAGAAAATCTCATGATGAAATAAATGTTTTTTTCCAATGGATGTTGGCCACAATTATTGGCACCCCTAGAAATTCTTGTGAGTAAAATATCTCTGAAGTATATTCCATTCATATTTAAATTTTTTAGCACACCATGGTGACTAGGAGCATGAAATTGTCCAGCCATGACTTTCTGTTCCACAGGATTATAAATATGAGGAACACAAAGGCCAAATTCCCTTAATCATCCATCACAATGAGAAAAACCAAAGAATATATTTCTGATGTGCAGCAAAAGATAATTGAGCTTCACAAATTAGTGAAGTGGCTTTAAGAAAAGAGCTAGAGCAGTGAAAAATCCCATTTCCACCATCAGGGCAATAATTAAGAATTTCCAATCAACAGAAAATGTTACGAAACTGCCTGGAAGAGGACGTGTGTCTATATCGTCCTAATGCACGGTGAGGAGGAGAGTTTGAGTGGCTAAAGACTCTCCAAGGATCACAGCTGGAGAATTGCAGAATATAGTTGAGTCTCGGGGTCAGAAAACATTAGAAAAAAATTGTCAAACAGCACCTACATCAGCACATGTTGTTTGGGAGGGTTTCAAGAAAAATTCTCCTCGCTCATCCAAAAACAATCTCCAGCATATTCAGTTATCAGACATGACTGTAACTTCAAATGGGACTGGCTTCTATGATCAGATGAAACTAAAAAATTAGCTTTTTAGCAGCAAACACTGAAGATGGGTTTGGTGCACACAGGGATAAAAAAGTACCTCATGTGTACAATGAAATATACTGCTGTATTTTTTATGTTGTGGGCCTATATTTCTGCTGGAGGTCCTGAACATCTTGTTTAGACACATGGCATCATGGATTCTATCAAATACCAACATATAAAAAATCAATAAGTGACTGACTCTGTTTGAAATCTTATAATGGGCCATGTTTGGATCTTCCAACCAGACAATAATCCAAACACAAACCTCAAAAACAACACAAAAATGGGTCACTGAGCACAAAACCAAGCTTCTGCTATGGCCATTCCAGTCCTCTGACCTGAACCCTGTAGAAGATGAGTGAGGTGAACTGAAGAGAAGAAGCTGTGAATCTGAAGGATCTGGAGAGATTCTGTATGAAGGAATGGTCTCTGATCTCTTATCAGGTGTTCTCCAAACTCTTCAGGCATTATAGGAGAAAACTCAGAGCTGTTACCCTGGGAAAAGGACATTGCAATAATTGGGTGCCAATAATTGTGGCCAACATGAACTAGAGAAAGTATTTCTTACACAATGAGATTTCCCCCCATTTTCAATTGTTTTACTTCAATGATAGGTTGGAATTTTGTGAATTTTTGGAATGAAAGATAAAAAGGATAAACAATGCAGATTTATTTTCACAGCCGCCTTTGCTCATATTTATCAAGGGTGCCAATATTAGTGGAGGGCACTGTAGATAAAAAGCATGATAAGTCCCTGTATCATGTAATAGACTGTTTTATGCACCATCCCCTGATCTATTCTCAGAGTGCACAGTTCTGCGGAATAATTAGTGAAATTATTTATCATGAATAGTATGACCTTCTTTTGTTCCTAATCTTCATTTTCTCCCAGTCAACAGATAAGGCCTTGATTGAGGCAGGGCCTAAGGTAGAGGCAGGCGGCAGGGACATCACAGGGAGAACAGGGGGTGAAGTGTTCTCTGTATAGTGTGGTTGTGGAAGCAGAGAAGTTCTCCGAGCACCTCTCTGATCACTACACTGAAGAGAGGTTTGACAGCTGTGGGGCCAGGGTCCAGGGTGCTGTTAGACTCCTCCAACACATTGTGTCCAGCCATTATGGGACCCTATTGGCTCCACATGTCAGCCCATCAAAAATCCCATACCATCTCCATGGCTGGCGCCACCTCCGCAGCACTTGCCGTCTCCACTGCCAGCACCAGTGTCTCCATCCCCGTGGCCATCTCCGACACTCAGCCCAGGCAGTGCACATGGAGAAGGCAGAAATCTGCCCAAGAGGATGAGGAGCGAGTGGCTATGGGTGAACCACCACGGAAACGGCTAGCAATGTATATATATCACTATATCTGCAAGCAGTGTGGGCTGGCAAAAAATAAGACAACTAGCCACATTCAGCTGAAGGGCCGGTGGTATTGTCCAGCCTCAGGCGTCTCTGTTGCACAGTAGAGGGAGAGTGTACAGGGAGGTCTTTGATTTTTTTAAATTGGTGTATATAGTAGTTATGTATATAGTTATGTTTTTATGTAGTTGTTTTTTTAATAGTTGTAAATAGTTCAGTTTTAAATTGTGTTTGCTGTGCTGTGTGTTGTGCTAAGAACATTTTGTTTTTAGTTGCTGTTTGCAGTGCTTAATGTGCAGTGTTTGTAAAAAAGAAAGACACAACTCTTGTGGTGTAGTAGTAACCTTTGGGTGGAAGATTCCAGGTGTCCTGGCAAGAGCGTGTGGTGTGTTTGTCAGATCAGTATTTAATTTTATTATTTTAAGTTTTTATTATAAATTGTATAGTACAATGAGCTCATTTTGTGCATACAATTGTCAAATTTCTCAGTTTAAACATTTGTTATGTTATCTGTGTTCTATTGTGAATAAAATATTGTCTCATGTGATTTGAAATTCTTTTAGTTTTCATTTTATTCAAATTTAAAAAAACATCCCAAAATTTCCGGAATTGGGGTTGTAAATCCTTTGTGAGTGTTCATGAAGTATGATGGATATTTGTTTTCTTTCTTTCCCCTTCTCTTTTCGCTTTCTTTCCCCCTTGTAGCAGTCCCTTTTGCCCTGTTTTTGCTGAAGGTAGTGGGTTCGAGTCTCAGCCGGCAGGAATTGTAGGTGTGGAGTGAATGACCAGCGCTCTCTTCCACCTTCAGTAACCACAACTGAGGTGTCCTTGAGCAAGACACTGAACCGCTTGTGGCTGCCCACAAGTGTGTGTGTGTGTGTGTGTGTGTGTGTGTGTGTGTGTGTGTGTGTGCACTTGAATGGGTTAACTACCCTTCATGAGAAATGGAAACGAACCACATTTAGCTGAGATTGCACTACATTTGGGGTCTGCTCAACAAAATTGAAATTCTGTCTTAATGAGCATAACTGCACGTAATTATTAATTATACAAGACCATTAGTAAAGTGTGAATAAGGTTAAAAACGAGAACACAGAGGGGTGTTGTTAGACGTCATGTCCTATCGAAGGCATAAAACGCCAAAAAAAAAAAAAAAAAAATAAGATAAATTACAACTCTGCTGAGAACTGATCTTTGAAATCTTCTGTTGATCTGATCTAGATCGTGATGACAGTCTGACACGTCTTTCAGCTGCAAAGTTCTTGCAGACGTAGAGGCAGAATTACAGTGAAATGACTGTGCTGGTGAGGAAAGTGAACATTGAACAAAACTGAGATCTGAACTAGATATTTATGATGATCCGACAGGTCCTTCAAACACAGTACTCTTGCGGGGACCTGGAAACAGATTTCAGTGCTCTCTGACAATCTGCATAATGAACTGCATTTGTTCTTAACTGGGCGGGTGAGTCCAAAAATAAGGGTACGCCTAGTGTGTCTATATTTCTGTACTGTGATGATCTCTCTAGAGTTACTGTGTTTCTAGTAAACTGTTACCGCATCTTGTGTTTAGACACTGAACACTATTCACTCTTAATAAGGGTAGATAACGAGGAACAGCTGAATATTTGTGTCAATTAAAGAAAATCAACATGTAATAATTTAATTAGATAACTACTGAAATCAATAAGATCACAGATAAACCATATATTCCTTATAGAAGACAGGTTTGTTTGTTTTCTCAATGTATCTGTAATTCATAGATGGATATTATGAGGAGTAAAATTATGTGTAAATCATTTTCCAATAAATTACTTGTTTGTTAATCTGAGAGTTTAAAAGATGTTTTCAGAACAAATTCCATGCCATTTTTTTTATTAAAGATTATTTAATTAAGGGAAATGTAAACCATTTATAATAATTTTTGACCATTTTAATTTAAGTTTTCCACTTAAGAGCCAAAATCAATTGTTTTAAACCCACCATCAACGTAATCCTTTAATAAAATAGACTTTAACAAAAAGTTTAAACTTTGTAATATGAAGATCAAGATACTTTGTTCATGATTGAGATCACAAATGCTCTGTAGTTGTTCACACTTCACACTTGATTACATTTAGATATGAACCAGAAGCTTTTGAAAAAAAATCTGATATTGATAACTTTCTGAATCTGTGGTTTATCCTTTGAATCAGTCCTTTATCTTATTGCTCTAATGTGCTTTCTGTATGTGAATTTCTGTTTTGTGTGAACAGGACTTTTATTTTGGTGGGGTGGTGTGATGTCATAAGTCTGCGCCAAGCCCCTGCATCTTTGTTTCTGCTGAAGAAAGGTTTGTTTTTAATCTTTTAAAGTGTTTACATCAATACAATTATTTCTTAAATGTAATGCTATAATGTATCTAATATCAGTAATGCACATAGTAGTTATAGTAAAGCACATCCACACATGAGTAACAGACAAGATGCATCTGATTTAGCTCCCTGTATAGCAGGCATCCTCAAATCTTGAGCTCTAACCCTAATCAAACACACCTGAGCTATCATTAGAACAGCACAGGTAGCTGAGTTTGATCAGGGCTGGAGCTGAAAGATGTGAGGAACCCTGCTGTATAGTGAAGCAGCTCATCATAAACACACTGTTTGAGCTCAATGGCTATCATCTGTTGCCCCTTGCCAGATTATAACAAGGAAACCTAAAAACTACAATACAGTACATTATCACACATACAATAACACTAAGGATAATAATGGCAGTATCATAAATACACATGATTACAAATATGACTTGTTTTTAACATTTTCTTTCATTTATATTTAAAGGTTGAATAGAGCTAATTGAAAAGACCGACCGTCCAAATGTTGTATAGTCTCCTCTTGCTCGTGTTACTCTGCCATTATTATCCTTCTGCATTATAAACTGGCATCGTGGGGGGTGCATAACCATTTAAAATCAAGAAAGCATCAACCAAATGTTTAATATTAACAAAACTCAATAAATGATGTTTTTGAACTATATTGCAATAATGATAACTATTAGTCCTCTGATCAAATATTTGAAGCGTAAAGAGATTCAGTTTTGAAACAGCTTGCTTGTGTTATCAGCTTCGTAGTAACCCTTCAGACATTAGGCTTGTCTGAGATGCTCCTCGCCTGAAATGTAGGCGAGAGTAGGCTTTTGCAGTGAAATAAGTGCAGTCAAGACGGACAGTTTTGAGCTCTCGAAGTAGAACAGATCAAAGGCGGATATCGCGTATCACTCACGTGCTGTGCTGGTGATAAACATGATATCATTTCAGTTCTGTTGCTTTAAATATGATGAACACACTCAAAGTGCTTGCTATTTAATTCCACACACAATGCGTATTTACTACTTTAATACAAACATGTATGAAGTATGACAACAATCACATATCTCACACAGAGATCACACTGCATAGTGTTTGAAAATATTCATGCATAGTTTAAATACATAATCGCATGAAATCAGTTTCTCATTTTAGAAGAATGCAACGGTTGTCTGAACCAATGAGCATTAAGCGGTGTCGTCAGCCAGTCGTTCCCCATCATGCTTTTGATCAGTGCAGTCGGTACGGCTGTGCAATTAATCATGCGCATCTCATCAGTAAAGCCGGTTCTGTGATTAGTAGTAAACCATCATCTGCTTTCAGATGGAACGCATTTACTACACAGAGCCGTAGTTCACTGACAGGCTAGGCAATATCACGCTCATTATCGCAGGTGACTTTTCTAACCGGCATGCATCTCGCGGGGATCGGTTCTGCGCAGATTTTGCTCATCTCAAACAAGCCTCTTTATTAGCTTGTTCAGGTGTGCTTGATTAAGGTTCAATCAAAACTCTCCAGGACCAACGTTCGCCATTAAACATAGTTTACAAATCTATACATACCAAATGTAAATTATAAATGCATATATATGAAATGTCTGTGCAATCTGTGTTCTTTTATTAAAGGGTTAGTTCACCCAAAAATGAGTTTTACTCACCCTCGAGGCATCCTAGGTGTATATGACTGTCGTCTTTCAGAAGAATCCAGGCTCTTGTCCTGGCTCTTCTAAGCCTTACAATGGGGTAAGCGGGTGTTTGTTGTCAACAGTTCAGAAGACGTCAAATAAAGTGCGCGCATCCATAATAAAACGTGCCTCACACGGCTCCGGGGGGTGAATTAAGGCCTCCTGTAGCGAATCCATGCGTTTTTGTAAGATATATATATATAGAATATCCATATTTCAAACGTAATAAACACATCTTCATCTAATTGTCATAAGCGGAAGGCGTTCTGGGCGGATGACATAGGCATCGCGTGATTAGTGACGAACGCGGAGAGAGAGTAAAGCAAAACGCCGGTCATGAATTAGAAGCACAAAACAAAGATTTGTGAAGAAAAAAATGTCTATATAAGCCAAGAGGAGACTGGTTTTCCTTTGCTGAAGTAAACAAACTCGTGAGACTAGCATATCTCGTCATCCGCCGGAACCGCTTCCAAGGTATGACCGATACTGGAAGTGAGAGAAAAGTGTTTATTATGTTTGAAATATAGATATTTTTCTTACAAAAACTCATGGATTCGCTACAGGAGGCCTTTATTCACCCCCCGGAGCCATGTGAGGCACGTTTTATTACAGATGCGCGCACTTTATTTGACGTCTTTTGGACTGTTGAACAGAAACACCCGCTGACTGCAATGATAATGCTTGGAAGAGCCAGGACCATTATGAATATAACTCCAATTGGATTTGTCTGAAAGAAGAAAGTCATATACACCTAGGATGCCTCAAGGTTTTCATTTTTGGGTGAACTGACCCTTTAATTTGCAGTGCTAGTTTTGAGTGTTTTTTTGTCTAATCAGGACATTTAAGTCCATTAACTCTCATTCTGACTGACTCCCTTACTAGTGCGCTGACTACTGAACTAGGGAGCTGATTGAGACTGACTGACTCCCTTACTAGTGCGCTGACTACTGAACTAGGGAGCTGATCGAGACTGACTGACTCCTTACTAGTGCGCTGACTACTGAACTAGGGAGCTGATTGAGACTGACTGACTCCCTTACTAGTGCGCTGACTACTGAACTAGGGAGCTGATTGAGACTGACTGACTCCTTACTAGTGTGCTGACTACTGAACTAGGGAGCTGATTGAGACTGACTGACTCCCTTACTAGTGTGCTGACTACTGAACTAGGGAGCTGATTGAGACTGACTGACTCCCTTACTAGTGCGCTGACTACTGAACTAGGGAGCTGATTGAGACTGACTGACTCCTTACTAGTGTGCTGACTACTGAACTAGGGAGCTGATTGAGACTGACTGACTCCTTACTAGTGTGCTGACTACTGAACTAGGGAGCTTACTAGTGTGCTGACTACTGAACTAGGGAGCTGATTGAGACTGACTGACTCCCTTACTAGTGCGCTGACTACTGAACTAGGGAGCTGATTGAGACTGACTGACTCCTTACTAGTGTGCTGACTACTGAACTAGGGAGCTGATTGAGACTGACTGACTCCCTTACTAGTGCGCTGACTACTGAACTAGGGAGCTGATTGAGACTGACTGACTCCTTACTAGTGTGCTGACTACTGAACTAGGGAGCTTACTAGTGTGCTGACTACTGAACTAGGGAGCTGATTGAGGTGCACACAGAGATCGGTCTGTTAATTATTCTCATCTTAAACACACAGAAAAACTCCTGCTGAAGCGACTGAGATCCACGAGACACTGTTATAAAGATGGCGTTTATTAAAGAGGAGAGTGAAGACGTTCAGATTGTAGAAACATTCAGAGTCAAACATGAAGATACCGAGCAACAAGCAGAGATGGCGTTTATTATAGAGGAGAGTGAAGATGTGAGGATTGAAGAAGCATTCAGAGTCAAACATGAAGATACTGAGACACAAACAGGTTGGTTTTCATTCTCAAAGTCTTTCTTCGGTCATTCTGCATCTCTTTATCTCTGTTATTTGCCTCATGACAATGAAAGACATGTCATTACGGGTAGTTGCATGTGCTCCAGTGTATCGTCAATCAGTCCTAGAGAATATTATTGAAGAGGATTGAGCAGAACCTGTGCAAGCACGACGCTTACAGGACATTTCAGAATGGGATGTTTGTGTTTGTTTGTTGCTGTCTCATACCTTTTAGATAAGCTGTTATTTGTAAATGCTACTGCTGTTTATGTTAGCTTTTGATATATGGTTTTATCCTTATTAAAGCTTTAGTTGCCAGAACTATGAACCCATTGCGAAGAGTGGCTAGAACTATATTTATCATGCCTGTAGCTAAATGAGCATGTGGGTAAACGCTACATAACAGCTCTAATCAAAGAATAGTTTACACTGATCACAAAAACGCCAACAAACACCAATATCCGAAGTTCGCTGTTGAGAGTCCTCCGTAATATGTGCAGCACAGAGAGATATATTGGGATTATAATTTTCAGGTTAAATATACATTTTAATAGGGATGTAACGATTAACCGCGAGCCGGTTGAAAATCGATTAAAATATGTGACGATTCAAATCGGGTGAGATGCTAAACGAATCACGATTCAATTAGGGGTAGAAGTTTATATGAATGTATGTCATATTAAAGTTCATAAGTGCAGCGCTGCTTTGTTTCCAGCGGTAACCGAGGACACGCTTTAAGCGCCACCTGCTGGCAGAGAGTGAATCTCCGTCTCATTGATCAGATATAACTGAATTACAAGGTTATGAGATACATTATGTGAATGCTTGACTAAAGAGATGTGTATTTAATTTAGATTTAAACAGAGAGAGTGTGTCTGAACCCCGAATGTTATCAGGAAGTAGGGCTGGGTGATATGGCCAAAAAAATGATCACGATAATTTTTTTCATATCAGTTGATATCGATAATTAGCAGTCTGAATCCTCATTAAAAATAAAGTTCATCCACTCTTTCCTAATGTTGGGATCAGAAGGAAGCCAATGCAAAGACA
>CM041805.1:34667324-34714824 GCA_023376895.1 Aspiorhynchus laticeps | reverse complement strand
TGTCATGAAGGTTCTTTTCAATAACATTGAATGTGAGCAATAAAGAGTCGGTCAGCACTTTAAGCTTTATCCCCCTGCTGAAAAAAAAACAATAGAGCCCTGCCCAAAACACAATTGAAAATGTAATGATTTAATGGTTATAATGGGAATTGCATTGGTTTTAATGGAAACTATAATGGTGTCTACTGGCATGTGATGGATTCTATAGGTGGGATGTTAAATCCTATTGGAAAAATGCCCAAAACACAATAGAAAATGTAATGATTTAATGGTTATAATGGGAATTGCATTGGTTTTAATGGAAACTATAATGGTGTCTACTGGCATGTGATGGATTCTATAGGTGGGATGTTAAATCCTATTGGAAAAATGCCCAAAACACAATAGAAAATGTAATGATTTAATGGTTATAATGGGAATTGCATTGGTTTTAATGGAAACTATAATGGTGTCTACTGGCATGTGATGGATTCTATAGGTGGGATGTTAAATCCTATTGGAAAAATGCCCAAAACACAATAGAAAATGTAATGATTTAATGGTTATAATGGGAATTGCATTGGTTTTAATGGAAACTATAATGGTGTCTACTGGCATGTGATGGATTCTATAGGTGGGATGTTAAATCCTATTGGAAAAATGCCCAAAACACAATAGAAAATGTAATGATTTAATGGTTATAATGGGAACTGCATTGGTTTTAATGGAAACTATAATGGTGTCTACTGGTATGTGATGGATTCTATTGGTGGGATGTTAAATCCTATTGAAAAAATGCCCAAAACACACTACAAAAAGGAATTTTGTAATGGTTTTACTGGAAAAAGCTAACGGTTTATAATGGTATTTTAATGGAAACCATTGGAATTCCTGTGATTCCTGTTTCTATTGGGCTTCTATTTTTTTTTTTTAGCAGGGCCGTGTGATGGGGAAAAATCACTTTGATAAAGCAAAGATCCCTACATATAATAAGAACATACAGTTAATAATATGCAATTCAGTTTTTTACTGAGCCGGGAAGCGGCATGTGACAAAAGAAGGAACTCAAACCCAAAGACTCGAGAGGTGAACTAATCAATTCTGTCTTCAGGACACACTGCATAGCTTCATCTTATGGGGATGTGACAAAAGAACAAACAACTTTCTGTTTCTCATAATCTGGCCTTGTGTTGGGGAATTTGGCTATTGCATTTTATTAAAACATTTTAACTGTATTCTGAAGAGAATTAAATAAACGACTTGGAAAAAATATGTTCTTTTTTCTTAACGAGATTCAAAGAGTCGGTAAAATGATCCAATCTTCCCATCACTAGTATGTTTTTATTCATCAGCAGGATAAATTGAGCATAAAAAGGCTAGTTCAATATCAAAGACAATAGTAAATAAAACATAGACAAGGTTGCTGAAAATGTAACATTTATTGTACACTGATGAGCCAAAACATTATGTCCAGTCAAAGGTAAAGCAGTCCCACTTTATATTAAGTGTCCCTAATACCTGTGTACTCACATAGTAACTAGATGTGTACGTAGTATGTAACCACAGTGTAAGTACACATTGTTGCATAGTATCTACAGCTGTAATATTTCTGTAACTACACACATGTAACAACCCACTGAATGTTATGTGTATGTACAAATGTGTAACAGGACATTGGTAACAACACTTTTTTCATTAAGTACTTGTGTAACAGGAATTATATAACTACATTTTGTAACAACAGTATGTATAAGAGCAATTGGAACAATTTGATCCAGGGGGTGGAGATGGCTAGGTTTAGGGGTGGAAATGGGATCCAGTGGGTGGAGATGGGTAGGTTTAGGGGTGGAGATGGGATCCAGGGGGTGGAGATGGCTAGGTTTAGGGGTGGAAATGGGATCCAGTGGGTGGAGATGGGTAGGTTTAGGAGTGAAAATGGGATCCAGGGGGTGAAAACGGGTAGGTTTAGGGGTGGAAATGGGATCCAGGGGGTGGATACGGGTAGGTTTAGGGGTGGAAATGGGATCCAGGGGGTGGAGACGGGTAGGTTTAGGGGTGGAAATGGGATCCAGGGGGTGGAGATGGGTAGGTTTAGGGGTGGAAATGGGATCCAAGGGGTGGATACGGGTAGGTTTAGGGGTGGAAATGGGATCCAGGGGGTGGAGACGGGTAGGTTTAGGGGTGGAAATGGGATCCAGGGGGTGGAAACGGGTAGGTTTAGGGGTGGAAATGGGATCCAGGGGGTGGAAACGGGTAGGTTTAGGCATATGTAAAGTGGGAGGAGTTGGATGTGGAGTTGGTGCACCACAGTAATACCAGTGTACTTACATGGTAACTCCTCAGGAACTGTCCACTTAATATAAAGTGTAACCTCCTGGACACCAACCACAATTTATATGTAAAGCCTAACTTACTGGCCACTGCTGTGTAACATCAGAGTAATTACATGGTAAATCCATAGGAATTGTCTACTTAATATAAAGTGTGACACTTTCTTTACCAAAAAGTGTTGTTACCAATGTCCTGTTACACATTTGTACTTACACATAACATTCAGTGGGTTGTTACATATGTGTAGTTACACAAACATTAGAGCTGTAGATACTATTTACCAATGTGTACTTACACTGTGGTTACATACTACGTACACATCTAGTTACTATGCAAGTACACAGGTATTAGGGACACTTAATATAAAGTGGCGCCAGGGTGTTGGGCACCCGAGACTCAAGTGAGCGATGCCTCCATGCCTCAGCATGTCTGCACTCTTTAGGTAGCATGCAGAGGACCAACAGAATATTAAGCAGGTGGTTGTAATATTTTGGCTCATTTGTGTACATTATATTCATATAATATACCATGAAATACAAGGAACTATTTACAAGCAAAATTATTTAATTTATTAAAATGCAAATAGTACATTTGTAAATGTTTGCATAAAACTGTAAACTGTATTTAATAAGTCATATTATCTTAAAATTACCATTCCAGCACTAATTCGTGAAATGCTGACGAAGCAAGAAATGATTCTTGATCAGCAACAGTCCATTCTGCGCCTCCTCAATGCGAAGCAACCCCAGGACACCGATTATGTGATTGAACATGGACTTCTGCCAGTGAAAGACTTCCAGGGCCTTATTACGCTGGAGCAGAAGCTACAAGCAGTTGATTTCAAAGAAAAGCTGGTCAGTTGAGACGGGGGAAAAATGTTACATTAGTTTCAGTCTGTGTAGTTTATACTGTGTTCTTGCTGCAATATACATATCATACATATCACCTGAAGAAGTTAAAATCCACTCAAAAAATATAATGTTCATCATTTACTTTTACATCATGTTGTTCCAAGCTTGCATGACATCTTCAGAACACAAATTAAGATAAAGTGCTATAAAAAAGTACTTTGCCCCATTCATCGTTTTTTTGTATATTTCGTACTAAATTGTTTAAAATCAATACAACATTAAACACAGGCAATCTGAGTAAGAATAAAATAAAATAAAAACTTAACTGACTTAAAGGAATGAAAGTTTGCTGATAATTTATTATATATGCAGTGTAGTGCAAGAGTCCATGTGGTGAGTGGGTGACCTCTGGTGGTGAGTGAACGGATTTGTGACAGATTTATGTTGCTTCACTACAATGCTGATATGTTTTAAACGGCAAACTATATACTATATTTCAAACGTTGTTCTTTTTGTTGCATTAAAGTGATGGTTGTTATTAATCTTCTCTGTATGGACACAAACTGCTGTCAATTATCTTCATTTGTGTTCTGAAGATGAACAAGTCATGAGGCGAATAACACGAGGGTGGGTAAATGATGACAGAAATGTAATTTTTGGGGTGGACTCTTTTTATCTAAAGTGTTATCAGGTGATATATCACATGGAGATAACTGACCAGATATGTTTCTCTTAGATTAATCATCTAGGCCTGGTTGGAGGGTGCGATATAAAGGACACTGTGTGGAGAACAATGCACCGAACTATTTCAAATGACTTGGCCAAAAGCATCAACTGGAGAGGGGTGAATGGAAAAATATCCCTGGCGGCCCTGCAAATAAAGGATGTTGTTATTGGTAAGGATATCATATACATTTCATTCACAAATGTTAGAAAATGTCTTAAAGATCTGTTGTATGCATAGAGAATATCAGAAACCTTAACACTGTTTCTTCAGAATGAAATCATGCCATCATTAAGGCTTAATTTTAATAATGCTACCTTGATGTTTATGTAAGGCAGGGGTAAGAGTTTAGCTCCAACTTGCCTCGACACACCTGCCTGGTGTGTAACATGTATCAAATTATTGTAACTAAACAAAATATTGATTTACATTGAATTTACGGTAATATGTGATTAGAAATCACAGAGACTAATTTACAGTTCTCTTAGTGTTTATTATACCATTTGACTGCTCATCACATTTAATGCAAAAATGTTACAACTAATAAATAAATTGCATATTTATTACAGTTACATTTAATTCAAGGAAAGATGACTTTTATATGATCCAAGTCATATGTGTGAAGTACCATGTAATTCAAAAGGAATTAGAGTAAATTAACGCACACCGAGGTGGTCACATTATCTTTGGTGTACATTATTTTTCAGTAATTAGCAGAGTCAATTATTCCATTCACGCCATGGCTGCCACAACAACAACAAAAAATAAGTAAATAAATGTAATTTTCATGCTTCTGACATTAAACACTTCACTGTAAAAAACATGCACTTGCACTCTCAGATTTCTTAGTTCTTAAGTTATTATTGAGAACTAACAGGTTTATGCCTATTTCACACTGAAGCTGAGCTGTGCATATGCAGAGCAGGAGCAGCACGCACCCATTGTGCAGTAACATACTGTAGATTACAGTAAAGAATTGTATATTTACTGCTATACCAATGTGTATTCACATGAGTTACTTCACTCAGTTGAGTTATGTGTTTGCTACACAAAGTATTTGAGTTAAGCCAAGGCAATATTTGTGTACAGGGTGTGGAAACTGATAGCCTTGAATGTCTCAAACATGTTTTACTCAACTAATTTGTGTTTGACCAACATGCACCCCTAATACCAACAGTTTTCCTCGTAAATGAAATTTAAATATTTTGTGTAGCAGAAACATAACTTGTGTGAATGTAACTCACGTGAATACACATTAATACAATATACTCTCTTAGTTCTCAATATATGAAAAGTGGCAATTCCTACCCTGCTAAAATAAACTATAGAAATCATCACAGAAATCCAATGGTTTCCATTAAAATACCATTATAAACCATTAGCTTTTTCCAGTAAAACCATTACAAAATTCCTTTTTGTAGTGTGTTTTGGGCATTTTCCCAATAGGATTTAACATCCCACCAATAGAATCCATCACATACCAGTAGACACCATTATAGTTTCCATTAAAACCAATGCAATTCCCATTATAACCATTAAATCATTACATTTTCTACTGTGTTTTGGGCAGGGTAAGAATTTCTGTAGACGTTAGTAATGCTGTTTTTGGAGATGTTTAATCCTCCTCTGCTGACATTTGGAGAGATCGAATGTCTCATGTCTCATCTAAGGTGCAGAAGTCAGTTGTAATTGTTGTTTCTCTAGTTAATGTCTTTCATTTTTATACTTGTGTTCATTAGATGCTGTCCGAAAGAATGCCTTTTCATCGACGGCGACAGACAATGAAATTGAAAACGTGATGAAGAGGTGGCTGCACCTGGCGTCAGACCGGGAGGGAGGAAGAAAGAGGCGTCAGAAGGACTAGAATACATGCTAAGCTGATTTGAGCTGTTAGGTTATGCTGTAAAGATCAGCCAAGTAGGTTGGGTGACAAGATTTAAAACGGGGTCAGATTTTACTTTGTCAGATTTGTATTAGAGATGCGCCGATTGCAATTTTCTTGGCCGATTCCGATTTTTTGTAAGTGTGATCTGCCGATACCGATTTTTGCCGATACCTATTTTTGTCGATTACGATTTTCTTTCCAGGAACTATAATTGACAGTATGTACAAACAAAAATCTATGCAAATTTCAATGCAAAAATGATTTGCGTAATAAAATAAATTCCCCCAATCTGGACTAAGTTACAGATTTTCTCTCTCTTAAACAACTCTGAAAATAAAGAGCTCTGTGACTGGAAAGAGGAAGAAATAGTTAACTTAAAATGAGTTGCTGTATGCAACAAAACAGATGTCATTTCACACTGTTTATAAATCTGGGAAAACCCGTCGGATGTGACGTTTTCAGGAAATTCGAAAAATAGGTCCAATGTCAATTTTTGGTCAAAATTAGGTTTTAATTAAATTATTATTCTATAACGTGTTGTCTATCATCTCTGAAAATATCTCTGGACTATTTCACATCCAGAGATGAAGGATCGGATGATGAAGTTACTAAAGAGGAGTCCGATAACAGTCTGTTATATGCACAGGCTTTTCTGAGGTACACTATCTAAACAAACATGATGATCTAAAGTAGGGGTCGACCGATTATCGGCCTGGCCGATTATCGCCGCCGATATTAAGCATTTTTATGATAATCGGTATCGGTCATTTTCAAAATCGATGTGCCGATAAAATAATTTAATTTTGAAACGCGCTATTTGGCTCTGACGCAGCCTGTCGGAGCTCATCACTCTGTGGGCTAGAGCAGTCTCCGCCCACCGCGCATCTGATTTGTTGGGAGTCACGAGTCCGACCAATCAGCGTGGGAGACTAAAGGCACTCTCACACCGAAAGCGCTTGCTAACTGGAGCTGCTTGTTTCAGTGATCACGCATCAGTTGTCTCTCAAAGGCAGCAGCAGACATTGCTCGTGTTGCAATAAATCACAATCCACTACACTGAAGTTGCAAAACACCTCAATATTATCTATTTATGGTTTCCGCGATGGGGAAAACCCGGACGGAATCGCGGAATCCAGTCATATAAATAGAGGTTACTGTATAACGCGGAGTCACGGAATTTGTCAAAGTTTGGATGAATTAATCAAAAGTAGGTCAGTACACTTAAATCGACTCGTGCTATGGACTAGTATCTGTAAACATTAAGCCTCAAAAAGACTATTTAAATTATGAATTGTGCATGTGCTGCGTGTCTCTGTATATGTGAATGGCACAGACGCGCGGTTTTTACTACACACACACACACACACACACACACACACACACACATAACGCTCGCAGTGTTTTCAGCATCTGCCGTCTCACTAAATGAGGACATAAATACTTGAACAACATCCCCAGAACTGCTCTGAGAGTCACTTCATGAGCATTTGAGCGTTTCATTTGAGTAAAAAGATCGTCATATCATACATAGGCTACAGAAACTTAAGAGGTCCTCACGGCAACCCGTCAAAATAAAAGTTCGGTTTATTTACTAATACAACAATTATTAATACTTTTGTTTAAAGAATAATCACACAATATGCTATTTCTTCCATGTTTTCATTTTAATAGTAAACCCATTTGTTTGCCAAAAATAGAGTTTAACTCTCATTTGATTAAAAGATAAATTAATGTTTTATGCCTTCATTTGCACTGCACTGTAAATTAAAACTAATGGAAATTGCTTTCACATAGGCCAAGACTAAGATACTGTCACATAGGCCAAGATTAAGTTATAGGCTATTGAACCAAGTGTGCCTATAACAGGCTATTAGTGTTATAGTTTCATTAAAATAGTTGCGGTCTTCTTAAGGAGCTATGAAGACAATTAAATTATTTACACTTATTATATACATTGTGCTTTTTAAGTTAATCAATTGATGTGCATTAGATGATGAATTGAATAGTCACCTCTTGTAGGTTATGATTTAATCATCATAAAATAATTAATGAAGAATTATGAGAGGTTATGCTATTACACATACATTTCCAACATATGGAATTAAATTAGTAAATTAGTGAAGCCAAATACTTACATTTCCCCAAGCTGTTTAGATACAGTACAGTATTCATAGGCTTAATCATGAAGCATACAGTGGCCTAGGGCTGCACAATATATTGCATGCGATAGTCATGTGCATCTCGTCAGTAAAGCCGGTTCTGTGATTAGCAGTAAATCTCCATCTCCTGCTTTCAGATGGAGCGGCATTTAATACACAGAGCCGTATTTCACTGACAAGCTACGCAACATCACGTTCATTATCAAAGGCGATTCATCTGTGATTATGAGCACGAATTGCGTAGCTTGTCAGTGAACTACGGCTCTGTGTATTAACTTCCGCTCCATCTACTGGGTTGGAAAGCATGTGATGGAGATTTAATACTAATCACAGAACCGGCTTTACTGAAGAGATGTGCATGACAATCACATGCAATATATCGTGCAGCCCTACAGTGGCCCCACTTTTAACTCTCTCTTTATATTACCCTTATTGTAGATGGATGCACGGAGGAAGACAAGAGTAAGAAGTGCAACCAACACCAGGGAAGGCAGTTTTTGTCAGAGCCCTTGTTATTCTTAATTTTGACATTAATTGTCATTTTTACACCAGACATATATCGGTTCAAAATATCGGTTATCGGTCTACTTGGTCTGTAATAATCGGTATCGGCATCGGCCCTGAAAAACGCATATCGGTCGACCCCTAATCTAAAGTTCAGAGACTATGCCCATCATGATCAACAGTTTGGAAAGGGCTTGAACCCAGCTTTCATATGACATCAAAACCTAAAAAAGGTCAAATTTCACCATGTGTTGGGTTTTCCTAGATCGCATCACAAATGGTCATTTTTTCCCCTAACCTTATTAAATGTGTCATCTTTCACATCAAATTCTGACTTTGTTTCAATTAATTCAGTTAGCATAATAAGAAACTGTAGAGTTTTACCATGCAAATGAAATTAGTATTAACTCAATCTTTCCACCTCTGAGGAAGCAGCAGCTGCATCTGAAGTGGCATTAGATGCATTTACACACTGTTTGATGAAGCTGAGCTGCCATAAATGCATTTACACTGCAAAATTTCAAATGCATAAATAATTTTATAAGATTAATGTTTTACATATTTTTTTAAACATGCAAATAAATGTTGAAAAAATGCAATGATACTTTTAAATATGACTAAACCACCAGTAGGTGGCGACAAGTGTCTGTTTTAATGAGTGAGTTTATTGATTCATTCAACCGATTCATTCAAACGACTGATTCATTCAGAAACGAGGCAAGTGACTGTCCTTATGAATGGGCCGCTGAATCATTGACTCACTCGATTCGTTCAAACGACTGATTCATTCAGAAACGAGGCAAGTGACTGTCCTTATGAATGGGTTACTGAATCATTGACTCACTCGATTTGTTCAAACGGCTGATTCATTAAAAAACGAGGCAAGTGACTGTCCTTATGAATGGGCCACTGAATCATTGACTCACTCGATTCGTTCAAACGGCTGATTCATTCAGAAACGAGGCAAGTGACTGTCCTTATGAATGGGCCACTGAATCATTGACTCACTCGATTCGTTCAAACGGCTGATTCATTCAGAAACGAGGCAAGTGACTGTCCTTATGAATGGGCCACTGAATCATTGACTCACTCGATTCGTTCAAACGGCTGATTCATTCAGAAACGAGGCAAGTGACTGTCCTTATGAATGGGCCACTGAATCATTGACTCACTCGATTCGTTCAAACGGCTGATTCATTCAGAAACGAGGCAAGTGACTGTCCTTATGAATGGGCCACTGAATCATTGACTCACTCGATTCGTTCAAACGGCTGATTCATTCAGAAACGAGGCAAGTGACTGTCCTTATGAATGGGCCACTGAATCATTGACTCACTCGATTCGTTCAAACGGCTGATTCATTAAAAAACGAGGCAAGTGACTGTCCTTATGAATGAGCCACTGAATCATTGACTCACTCGATTCATTCAAACGGCTGATTCATTCAGAAACGAGGCAAGTGACTGTCCTTATGAATGGGTTACTGAATCATTGACTCACTCGATTCATTCAAACGGCTGATTCATTCAGAAACGAGGATAGTGACTGTCCTTATGAATGGGTTACTGAATCATTGACTCACTCGATTCGTTCAAACGGCTGATTCATTCAGAAACGAGGTTAGTGACTGTCCTTATGAATGGGTTACTGAATCGTTGACTCACTCGATTCGTTCAAACGACTGATTCATTCAGAAACGAGGCAAGTGACTGTCATTATGAATGGGTTACTGAATCATTGACTCACTCGATTCGTTCAAACGGTTGATTCATTCAGAAACGAGGCAAGTGACTGTCATTATGAATGGGTCACTGAATCGTTGACTCACTCGATTCGTTCAAACGGTTGATTCATTCAGAAACGAGGCAAGTGACTGTCATTATGAATGGGTCACTGAATCGTTGACTCACTCGATTCGTTCAAACGGTTGATTCATTCAGAAACGAGGCAAGTGACTGTCATTATGAATGGGTCACTGAATCGTTGACTCACTCGATTCGTTCAAACGACTGATTCATTCAGAAACGAGGCAAGTGACTGTCATTATGAATGGGTCACTGAATCATTGACTCACTCGATTCGTTCAAACGACTGATTCATTCAGAAACGAGGCAAGTGACTGTCCTTATGAATGGGCCACTGAATCATTGACTCACTTGATTCGTTCAAACGGCTGATTCATTCAGAAACGAGGCAAGTGACTGTCCTTATGAATGGGTTACTGAATCATTGACTCACTCGATTCGTTCAAACGACTGATTCATTCAGAAACGAGGCAAGTGACTGTCATTATGAATGGGTTACTGAATCATTGACTCACTCGATTCGTTCAAACGGCTGATTCATTCAGAAACGAGGCAAGTGACTGTCCTTATGAATGGGTCACTGAATCATTGACTCACTCGATTCGTTCAAACGGCTGATTCATTCAGAAACGAGGCAAGTGACTGTCCTTATGAATGGGCCACTGAATCATTGACTCACTCGATTCGTTCAAACGGCTGATTCATTCAGAAACGAGACAAGTGACTGTCCTTATGAATGGGCCACTGAATCATTGACTCACTCGATTCGTTCAAACGGCTGATTCATTCAGAAACGAGGCAAGTGACTGTCCTTATGAATGGGCCACTGAATCATTGACTCACTCGATTCGTTCAAACGGCTGATTCATTCAGAAACGAGACAAGTGACTGTCCTTATGAATGGGCCACTGAATCATTGACTCACTCGATTCGTTCAAACGGCTGATTCATTCAGAAACGAGACAAGTGACTGTCTTTATGAATGGGTTACTGAATCATTGACTCACTCGATTCGTTCAAACGGCTGATTCATTCAGAAACGAGGCAAGTGACTGTCCTTACGAATGGGCCACTGAATCATTGACTCACTCGATTCGTTCAAACGGCTGATTCATTCAGAAACGAGACAAGTGACTGTCCTTATGAATGGGCCACTGAATCATTGACTCACTCGATTCGTTCAAACGGCTGATTCATTCAGAAACGAGACAAGTGACTGTCCTTATGAATGGGCCACTGAATCATTGACTCACTCGATTCGTTCAAACGGCTGATTCATTCAGAAACGAGACAAGTGACTGTCCTTATGAATGGGCCACTGAATTATTGACTCACTCGATTCATTCAGTAACGAAACACCGCTGTGTGTTGCTCGGAGACACACAACACTTCTGCTGTGGCTATTATCGTCAGCGAAATTGAGCAGTCAATATTTTGTCTAAAATCTAAGTCACTTAATTTTAACTTCTTGTTTATTGAAATACTATTGTATAATATCAGTGTCACATTGTTGATATTGATATGCGGGGAAACCTCATGGCTGTATAATGTTGCTAAATTTGCTAAAAATCTAAATTTTTGTAAATATCTTCTTTTTCTACCGCAGTATGCATGTATAAAGTTACTGTGTGTGCTGTCTCTCTCACACACTCACTCAGGCTGTGCAAGCCTCATCTGGCACGACATAAATACATTATCAGTCGCTGTTTAAACTGAATGCCATTAAAATTAGAATCGTTCTCACACGAAACGACGTGTTTACAGGCGACTGTGAGTGTGCGAGTGGCTGTGACGTCATTGTCTGGTCACCGATCCGGGCCGTTCATGCGAAAAATCATCCGATTCCGATCAATCGGTGCATCTCTAATTTGTAGGTGTTAAAAGAATGTCAGACAATATGTGACCCTGGACCACAAAACCAGTCATAAGGGTCCATGTTTTGAAATTGAGGTTTATACATCATCTGAAAGCTGAATAAATAGCTTTGCATTGATGTATGGTTTGTTATGATAGGACAATATTTGTAAATCTGGAAACTGAGGGTGCAAAAAAATCTAAATATTGAGAAAATCATCTTTAAAGTTGTTCAAATGAAGTTCTTAGCAATGCATATTACTAATCAATAATTAAGTTTTGATATATTTACGGTAGGAAATTCACAAAATATCTTCATGGAACATGATCTTAATATCCTAATGATTTGACCCATACAATGTATTGTTGGCTATTCCTATAAATATACCCAGCGACTTAAGACTGGTTTTGTGCTCCAGGCTCACATATGAGAATGTCTCATATTCACATTAGACGTTAAAACAACACAATAAAGGCCATTAAAAGCATACAGTCCATTGCACCATACCTTAAAACAGTCCAAGAGTCCTAGTGTGCTGAAATGTCCCAATGTGAGTGTCCACCGGTGTATATACAGTCCAACAGAAGAGATAATTGGTTTAAAGGTGAGACTGGAGCGGTAAGTCCACAGGATGAAAACTCCACAATCCAGCAAATTCTACTGTAGAATTTGCTCTCTTTATACAGTTCCTGCTTCCATACATAGGCATTACTACTCTAAGGTACTAATATTTATCTATTAGGGGTAAAAAAGGTACAATTTTGGCCCTTTTCTATATCCTTTACACCCACAACATTATTCTGAAACCACAGAAAACCCTATTATTTGTGTGGCATCACATAAAAAGATCTAAATCCTTAGTCTGAGGCTGTGGAAAATAATTATAGGTTGTCTTTTGAACTGCACCTTCACTTCTTTTTCCCCAATATCTCCGTCTCTACCTTTTTTCTTGTACCTGTCACTTTTTCACCAGCAGGTCTACTGTTATGAACAGAACTGTGTTGCAAAACATGTTATTTATCTTAAAATGACTAAATACCCTAGATTCAACAAACCTATATTTCATACAAATATTTTAAAACATTTTCTAAAGTGCCTAAATGTCAAAATTAGTACAATATCTTTATTGAAAAATACACACTATGCATTAGGCTTGTTGCTGTCACATGCAATAAATCCATGTGAATATCTGTCTGCTAAATTTATTAATGTAACTTTACGATCGATAATGATGTGCTTTAGTACAGTATTCTGACTGATGATAATAATGGGGTGACACTGACAGCCTAACAGCATGCTAGCAGTTTAATACTCAACTAGGTTAATAAAGATAAATCTACAGTAGTGTATGTACAGATGAAACTGACCTGCAAAACTACAAGTGACCAGTCTGTGTTGGCTGAATATATTTAGCAGCGTACAGTTAGGGATAAAACTTAAATGATGTAGTTATTAAATTAGATCTAACTATTTAATGCATTGTATTTAACTAAAATAGCCTAATTCACAATTATAGGCTGTTGTCTGGGCTTATTTACTTATTTTTTTAAATGACAAGTGACTTCCTGCACTTCGTATAATTTATACATCAGTGCGGTAAAGTACAATTTTTTTTTTATAATATTAATTTTATAATAAATCCAAAAGCAAAACATGAAAAAAACTAGGTAGTTGAAATGGCAGCTGCAGCCAGTGAGTGATCCTGCCATCTCCTGGTTATAACGGGAACTTCATGTCATTTCCATCTTAAAAACTCTTTATATTTCTGCCAAGAGACACATTTTTGGCATATTTATTCATGTTGTCTTCATGAATGAAAAGCGAACCTTTAAAGTGAATTTTACAGAGTTGAGAATTAATAAAGGCTTTAAAATAAGATTTTAAAAAGTGTTCATTGCTATAAAGGTAAGATATTGATTATCAAGAATACCATTATGATGTTGTTTAAACAGTTATGATAGTGTTTATTAGTCAGCATCTAAATGTACAGTTACATGTCTGGGTAGTCTTCTGGGATTAACAGGCTCGGCGTATAAAATGATATGTTGTTAAATAACATGAAACACTATGATAATGCCGCTATCATTATTCACGGTGTTGCAGTTATTTTGTTTCTGATAAGAATGAGTCTGTGAGAGTCTCTACCTTCATATAAAATGAGCTTCAATGCAAGCTTACGAGCTGCTTATCTTTATGCAGAAGTTATAAAGAAGCATATACTCAATATGACCCCGGGCCTGTTCTCCAGATCTAAAACTATGTTTTTAAGAGAAAGTACTTCAGTGCGAAGCTGTTCACAATCACACTGGTGTGAATCTGTTCATCATTAGCAGGTGTTTTAAAAGAGCAGCATTTTCATACTTTAACACTTTCTCAACACAGCTTTTAAGATCTTAAACTTTCATCGTACGGCCACCATATGTAACTATCAGCCAAGTAGGTCGGGTTACAAGATTTAAAATGGGGCCTGAGTTTTCTTAGTTCTATTGGGCCTCGTTTACGAAACAGAAAATTAGGCGTACGGTCGTTTCAACACAAAACATGGAATTTGACGGAGGCTATGCTCAAATCTCGTGTACGCTAGTTTTTTAGCCTGAACTTGCGCGCAGCATAGTAAATCTGGTGGAGGATTGTAGAATTGCATTTTGTTCATTTATGTTATTTTCCTGACTGACAACCGAAGCTCATTAATCGCCTTTATTATTGTTTTGTATTAGGTGCTTTAGCTTTATATGTGCGAATAAGCAGAGTAAACAACAGACCATGAGGATTCACACATCGTCGCATCATGATCATTTTTCTGCAGAAAAACAAATTAAGTATATAAAAGGAATAAAATAAATAGGTCCACAAAATATATAACAGGCTGTAATATAATTAACAGATAAACAAAATAATTTTTGTGACACTTAATGCATTTTCTTTATATCTTTATTTGCTTTAATCCATCAGATCGCGCTGGCGCCTCGCACACGTTATTTCTAGCATGATATTTCAGCTATTCATCATCAAACTAAAACACAGTCAACCAAATATAAAAGTTTATATTAAAAGGTCCGCTTTGAAATCAGCGTGCAGCGCCCAAACAAACATTTTTACACGTGTGAAGGATTTATTGGAACATGAGTGACGTATAAAGCCATGTTTAGTCTACATAATAAATAATAGTTTAACAACCAAATAATACAAACATGGCAAGATTCTTGACGTATGCTTGGCGTTTGTGTGCTGTTTATAGCTAATAAATGATAAATGATTTTTGTTATGTTATAGCTTAATATATAATTTTATAGCTGCTGTCATTCTTGTTCTGTAATATCGTAAAGGATTTGTTGTGGACTGAAAGCAACTAAGGCTAAATAATGTATATGTTTGTAACGTTTCCTTATATTTACTAGTATTTAATATATTAATGTAATTGTTTGCAGTCACAAGGTTAACAGGTGTTTTTGGAGTAATTTGTCTTTCATTCGGGTTTTGTTTCTCCGTGTTGTAAACTCTAGGGGCGTGGCTTATAAACCAGGGTGTTTTTAGGGGCGTGGTATTCAAATGACGATTGTTATTAACATACGATCTTTCGTACGATGAGTTTGGTGGCATACGAATGTTTCATGAATCACACGTGAGCGTAAGTTGATTAGTGCGCTCGTTTATACGTTAGATTGATAAACGAGGCCCACTGTGTTGTTTTAAAGTCTCATGTGAATATTGTAAATATTTACAAATATTGTTATCTTTTAACACCTACAAATCTCACACAGTAAAATCTGACCCCATTTTAAATCTTGTAACACAACCTACTTGGCTGATCGTTACAATCTTGTGATGCGTTCTTTAAAAGTTAATTTTCTAATATTTCCTGTTGATAGTTCAGCTTGAAATTAAAATAATTCAACTGTTAGTCTTTGTATTAAAAATGTGGAAAAAATCGTTCATTTAAACTGCTTTATTGACTTTTTATTTGAGTATGTTAGCTTTTATATGCCATCAGCTGTGGCATGATGCCACACACATTTATGCATTTAGCAGACGCTTCGGACTTACATTGCATTCAAGTTACAGTTTTACATTTGACCAGCTCTTGCTTTCCCTGGGAATCGAACCCATGATGTTGGCGTTGCTAGCGCCATGCTCTACCATTTGAGCTACAGGAAAGCCGTACACCAGTTTATCAAAATGTAGTCAAAGTGGGCCACATCTGGGCCACAGCCATTGATTTAATAATCATATCTGGGCCAAATCGGCCACACTCAACTTTCTACTTGCAGTACTGGCCCACATCTATTAGTTCTACTCAGTTTATGATATATGGGCCAGATCTGGGTCGAAAACCCAAGTGTTTTATGTTTTAGCGCCATGTCGCGTTGATTTCATGTTGCATTTTTATTGGCCTGTCAGTAGATGAGGGTCGTAGCAGCAAACACACCGTGTGATGATCATGCTGAATTTCTGACACTCTCAGAAAATTATCGTAGGCTATCTTTGGCCGCAAGACTGTGACAACAGCCGACTTTGAACCTCTCTCACTGTAGGACATAAGACCACCGATTAGGAGCCACGATCACAGAAATCACCACGGTTGCTTCACGATACCAATCTTTCATTTGCGACAGCCGAAAATCGTGCAGTGTCTCGGGCTTTACTGAAACCTGGCTAAATTAAATGATTATTTCAGTCTTATTGAGTCTACTCCACCACGCTACTGTTATTAGCATGATATCCGTGATATTCCTAAGTAAACAGAGCACAGGTTTAATTCTGTCACATTGTTTGGGGTTATGTTTCATGTTTACATTTTCATGTATTTTATTTTATTTTGCCATTTCCTCCACTTGTGATTGGGTCATATCCTGATTGGTTGTTCTAGTCATGTGTTGTATGTTCTCATTGGTTCTTTGTCTGATTGTTCACAGGTGTTCCTTGTTTGTCATTAGTCTGTTAGTATAAATAGCCCTCATGTTCCCGCTGTCTCTTGTCTAGCTTTGTTCTATGTTTCTGTACGTTTAGTTCAAGTTCATAATGATCAAGCCAAGTCTTTGTTTAGTTTATATTTCATTCATGTTACTGCTAATAAAACTGCACATGGGTTCACACTAGTGATGCAAAGGCGATTCATTTCCGCAAACCGGTTCTTTTCGGACAGATCGGCTCATTGAACCGGTTCAAAAAGCCGATTCATTGGTTCCTGACGTTATCAAGCAATGTCTCTACACATTTCTTTTCTAACAACTCAGTGCCATGTTGCATCAATGAAAAATTCAAATAAGTAATTTGTGTCAACACATATTGAAGTTATTTGTGTGAAAGCATATTGCTGATTATTGCCATATAATGCACTTCAGTTAATTGTGTTTGTGGTCACAGTTTCATTCGCGGATCCTTTATGTCAGATACGACTGACTGACCAATATTGACTAGCCTTCAACTTGGATAAGATTCCTATAAGTTTCACACCTACAGCACACATTACAGACATTGATGCACAAATGCGGATTTGTTCTACATGTCTACAGTATAAAGAATGAATAAACTTCTTTTAAAGTCTTATAAACTCCTTTTTGCTTAAGCAACTTTAAATATAATATGCATGCACAAATAAACTATTTTAAAATGTATTTATATCACTCAACAGAAAGGTTTTTGCAGGTTTTTAATAAAATGTAGATTAATAACTGTCAAAATAACAAGCATATTTTCAGTACGCGCCTCAGGCTTGCACAGTATCGTCAACTCACTCTTCAGGATCTTCAGTAATCCTCGGCAAACTTCGCCACGGCTCATTCGGTTCTTGTTGAGTCCTCGGCAAACTTCGCCACGGCTCATTCGGTTCTTGTTGAGTCCTCGGCAAACTTCACCACGGCTCATTCGGTTCTTGTTGAGTCCCCTGCAAACTTCGCCACGGCTCATTCGGTTCTTGTTGAGTCCTCTGCAAACTTCGACAGTTGGTTGAACCAGCTCATTCGGTTCTTGTTGAGTCCTCGGCAAACTTCGCCACGGCTCATTCGGTTCTTGTTGAGTCCTCGGCAAACTTCGCCACGGCTCATTCGGTTCTTGTTGAGTCCCCTGCAAACTTCGCCACGGCTCATTCGGTTCTTGTTGAGTCCTCTGCAAACTTCGCCACGGCTCATTCGGTTCTTGTTGAGTCCTCTGCAAACTTCGCCACGGCTCATTCGGTTCTTGTTGAGTCCTCTGCAAACTTCGCCACGGCTCATTCGGTTCTTGTTGAGTCCTCTGCAAACTTCGCCACGGCTCATTCGGTTCTTGTTGAGTCCTCTGCAAACTTCGCCACGGCTCATTCGGTTCTTGTTGAGTCCTCTGCAAACTTCGCCACGGCTCATTCGGTTCTTGTTGAGTCCTCTGCAAACTTCGCCACGGCTCATTCGGTTCTTGTTGAGTCCTCTGCAAACTTCACCACGGCTCATTCGGTTCTTGTTGAGTCCCCTGCAAACTTCGCCACGGCTCATTCGGTTCTTGTTGAGTCCTCTGCAAACTTCGCCACGGCTCATTCGGTTCTTGTTGAGTCCTCTGCAAACTTCGACAGTTGGTTGAACCAGCTCATTCGGTTCTCGTTGAGTCCTCGGCAAACTTCGCCACGGCTCATTCGGTTCTTGTTGAGTCCTCGGCAAACTTCACCACGGCTCATTCGGTTCTTGTTGAGTCCTCGGCAAACTTCGCCACGGCTCATTCGGTTCTTGTTGAGTCCTCGGCAAACTTCGACAGTTGGTTGAACCAGCTCATTCGGTTCTCGTTGAGTCCTCGGCAAACTTCGCCACGGCTCATTCGGTTCTTGTTGAGTCCTCGGCAAACTTCGCCACGGCTCATTCGGTTCTTGTTGAGTCCTCGGCAAACTTCGACAGTTGGTTGAACCAGCTCATTCGGTTCTTGTTGAGTTGAAAGTGCCACTTCGGCTGTACGTCCTGCGTCATCAACCCGGAACTAAAGTTTGATTCAGTTTGATTTGTGAACCGGCTCAACTGAACATCACTAGTTCACACTGTAACTCACCTCTAGGAGATGTTTGTTACAGAAAGCTAGACCGTTAAAAATAAACCCAGCAGTTCAGCTCTTGCAGCTCTCTCAGAGAGATCGATCCCTGGAGAGTTATGAGGAGTTTTGCAGATGTTGCTGTCAGGTGGACTTTAATGACATTGCCCTCAAGGGCATTTTTTGCAATGGACATACCAACCATTGGAATTATCTAATGCCTAAAAGCACTATGCCATGGACACTGGCCCAGTACATGGACTTTGTCCTCTTACTATGCAGACGAGGAGCCCTGCAATCCTGCAGTACCCACCGTGCCAGATCCTGTTCAAAATCATGCCTGCCACGCCAGCGACTTCAGCCAACATGGACACCAAGCCAGAGTCTCTTCACATAATTGCAGCTATGCCAGAGACTCCCCGAGAATATTTTGGGGGGTATCATGCTCCCAGCCATGGAGGCCGGTCTCAAGCCAACCGTGGCCCACGTGCCAGCAATAGCAAGTCCAGCAGTCTCAGCATTTACTGTCTTGGGAGCCCTGGATATCCTACCACCTTCCGCTGCTCTCTCGGTTATTGGGGTTGCCATCTGGTGTGTTTGGGCTGCTAGTTCCCTCTTCACGGCCAGGGGCAGCAGTGTACTTGCACTGCTCTTACTCCACCATGGCCTTGTCCAGTGCTCCATGGCCCAGTTTCTACGAGTTTGCGGATTTTCTCTCAGACCTATTAGTCAATGTCAATAAAGCACTGATTCTCAGAGATTTTTGTGGGATTACAAATTTATTAAATGATAGATTTAGGTTCCAATGTGTGTTTTACATTTTGAGGTGAAGATGATGACATTCTAAGAACATCAATTCAGGCAGCCCAGGTGTCTGAGACATTAACCTTTTGTCTTTATGCACTTCCTGACCTAAGTTAAAGGTGAATGCTAAACTCAAGGCACAGCTGTGCCTTTGTCTCTATGATAATGTGAAGGTATGGGCAATACTGTCAGGCTGATTGGATTAGCACCTATGCATTTGAATGACACTGTTATGCTGATGAGGTCAGGGCTGGGGAAATTCTGGTAATGGGCTGATTCCTGTACTGCATTTGCATGCTTTGTTTAGATTGTCTCCACCTCCATGTATCCCTCCCCCTTGAAAGGTATAAACTCTACTGTGCTGAGCAATAGTTAGACTTGGATGACTGCAGCGACGCACAGAGAGTTCTCAATAAAGAGGAACTTCTGCTTGAAAGATATCCCAACGTCTCCTGGTCTCTGCTTCGAAGGGGAAAAAGTTCTCAACAGATGGTGCCGTGACCCGGATAGAGCTCCTCACCTGAATCCAGATTGAAACTTCAAGCTCAAGATCTGATTTCGTTCCAGTCTGAATCTTTCTGTACAACCAAGAGTTGGTGAGTGTCACTCTATCCAAATGAACCTAAGACCAGAACAAATTTGTTATCCTCTGCGCCGTCAGAGAAGAGTTAACAGACAGCTGTAGGGTTTGGTTTAACTAAGTTTATCCTCTAAAAATGTCTTTTTAGAGATGAAGGTTATCCTCTGTTCATGCAGGGAAGATTAGCGTAAAGTGCTAGTAATTTGTGTTATCCTCTGTTTTGCCAGGGAAGGTTAACACTAGTTGATCTGTGTTAACAAGTGTACTCTCTGTTGATCAGAGAAGTTTTAGTGTTTTGATTGTGTGGTAACAAAGAAACTCACAAAATGTTTAGAAAGAATGCTAGACTGATCCCCACAACTGAAAAAGGTGGTCTTGCGACTCCTTTGTGGTCAGATAGTGAATTCAAAACGCTGTTAGGGGAACAAATGGACCTAATAGTCACTGAAAAAGTTAGACAAGAACTAACGCAGAAATATGAGATTCATCCAGACGAGACTTGGTCGGTAGATGAGTGTAAAAAGGTGCTAAGAGCATGTATTCGCAAGAACAATGTGAAAGGCATTATCTGTTGTCACAGAGAATTCAGTTTAGCGCTAGCTACACAACAGTCTCAGCATAACTCAGAGCTAGAGAAACAGAACAAAGAACTCCGTGCTAGAGTATCCACTTTGACTAAGAAATTTAACCGCAACAAAGCTTCAGCAAAAACTGATGTGGAAGTTATTCAGCCTGATAACATTTACCCTGATTTACAAGCGTTTTTTGAAACAGATGTAGCTCTCCAATCAGTAACTGATGTGCCTGTAAATTCCGTCAATGTGTGTGGTGCTAGGAGAAGATCTCAGGGAATTGAGGGAATTGAAAGTGTTCCTCCCAACTCTTCTGTTGTCCAAGTACAAACTGTTGCCAAAGCGCTAGGACCTAAAGATATAGAGAGAGTATCCCAGAGCTTACCCTCAGCACGCACAAATTTTTCTGAATTTAGAAGAACATTGATCAGCAAAATGCGTCTTTACGACATGTCGTTGGCAGAAGTCACACAGCTGATGTCACAAATTCTAACTGAATCTGAATTCAACAGTTTTGAGTCTGCTGTTACTTCTGAACTACAACATGCCAGTAAAGGCGATTTGAGAGAAGGTGTTTTGAAAATTCTAAAGAACATTGTTGGACCAAAAGTGGATTGGTCAAAAGTCACTAGTTGTGTACAGAAGAAGGATGAAACTGTAAGTGAGTACACTGAAAGGTTTTGTCAGTCAGCTGCAGCATATAGTGGAATAGCTGACACTCCAGAGAAGGTACTGGATCATAAAGGACCACTAGTTCGAACATGGTTTGATGGCCTTTTATCAGAGTATAGATCTGCTTTGCCTTTCTTAGATCTAACATGGTCCACTGGAAGCTTACAAAACAGCTTGGACAGGTTAGCTACTTGGGAAAGAGACTCTGATGTTAAAGCCAGAGTAAAGATTGCAGCAGCATCGTTTAAGGTCAACACAGAGAAACGACAGAAACCTAAATGTCCTAAGAAGGAGGGCAGTTGTCATTACTGTGGTAAACCTGGACACTGGATGAAAGAGTGTAGGAAAAGCAAAAAGACATTAGGAGAAATTAACAGCTTTACTCAGTTCCTACTCAGTCTACTTAGTACTCTGAAGCAGCCCCTCCCCACTTCACCGAACTGTTGGAGCAGTTTGCTCAGGTGTTAACTGTTAGGGCTGTGAGTGCTTAATTTCCCCAGTAATGTACAACAAAGCTGAACGATTCTTTGTAAATAAAACTAATGGTGTTAAGACAGACTGTAAACAAAATGCCCTCACGCAGTGTCCGCACTGATGAATCAAGCAAAAGTCACTTCTGTCACCTCCTCCCGTTGGGGAAATTGGCTAGCAACTCTCACAGCCCCGAATATTGTTATACAGCGTGCACCAGTCACGAACCCATCCTCATGTATGATGTCTGCAATGACTGAATTTGTGTTAGAGGATGAAGGCGAAATGACTCATGATTGTGTTACGCTTACATGTGCAGCGACAAGTGAAATAGCAGAAACTCCCATAGAGAACGCAGAATTGGAGTTGTTTGTTGATGGTTCAGCTCAAGTTATGGAAGGTAACAGACGAGCAGAATATGCAGTAACTTCCACCACTGAAGTAGTTGCTTCAGGTCGTCTTCCAGATAATTTTTCAGCTCAAGCTGCAGAACTAGTAGCCTTAACTAGAGCATGCACGCTAGCTTCAGGATCGGTTGCAAATATCTACACAGATTCCAGGTATGCTTTTGGGGTAATTCATGATTTTGGTGTCATTTGGCAAACCAGAAAATTTCTAACTTCTGCTGGATCCCCCATTAAGCATGCTGGATTAGTGAAAGATTTAATGTTTGCCATGAAACTCCCAAAGAAATTAGCGGTGATCAAAGTGAAAGCACATCTCACAACTAATACTACGGAAGCTAAAGGTAATGCTCTTGCTGATGTAGCGGCTAAACAGGCTTGTTTCTATGCAACTGTACAAGTGTGTTCAGGTAGTACAGCACAGAAGGCAATTCTGCCTCCTGAATCAATCATTGATCTGTACAAAGATGTTCCTCTATATGAAGCATGGACATGGTTAGACAAAGGAGCCACTGTGGATTCATCCGGCTGCTGGACCAAAGGGGGAAAGTATGTTGCTCCCGAATCACTGTTGCCATATTTGGCTCAACAAATACACAGTTTGGGTCATAGTGGTCCAGCAACGATGAATCACAGGTTCTCAAATCAATGGTGGAATCCAAAATTCAGAAACGCAGCCACTGAAACAGTCAAGAGATGTGTTACATGTCAGAAAAATAATGATGTACCAGCAGCCACTACACCAGCAGCACATACCCCAGCTCCACCAGGGCCATTTCGTCACCTGCAAGTTGATTACATATCGTTGCCCCCTTGTAAAGGAAAAACGGATGTTTTGGTAGTAATAGACAAGTTCTCAAGATGGGTAGAAGCTTATCCAACAGGGCGTGCTACAGCTGCACATACTGCTAAATGTCTTGTCACTGATTTCATTCCCAGATGGGGATTACCAGATTGCATTGACTCAGATCAAGGTACCCACTTCACAGGACAGGTAGTCAAGGAAGTGTCTAGAATGTTGAAGATTAAGTGGAACCTTCACTGTCCCTATAGGCCACAAGCATCAGGACAGGTTGAACGATCAAACAGAACAATCAAAACCAGGCTAAGCAAAACGCATCAGGAAGGAGTACCATGGGTGGAAGCACTGCCCGCAGTACTGTGTAGTATGAGAGCATCACCTAACAGATCAGTAGGACTGAGCCCTCATGAGATTATTACTGGACGCCCAATGCAGATGCCAGGTGTGATTGATCTTAGAAATGCTGATGTGCACATTGCTTCAGATGCCCTGATCGCTTACTGTGAAAACCTCACAAAGGCAGTGCAGAGTGCCAAAGAGAGAGTTGAGTCGTGTTGGCAGACTCCACCAGAAGGTGGACACACAATCATCCCAGGTCAATGGGTCATGATAAAGTCATTCAGAAACAAGCCATTAGAGCCTAAGTGGCACGGACCACATCAAGTGATGTTGATTACAGCAGCTGCAGTGTTGTGTCAGGGAAGGAAAGCCTGGACTCATGTGTCACACTGTAAAGTTGTTCCCCCACCTACAGGGATAGGATAGGACACACGGACCAGTGAGGAGCCCAGGGAAGAACCGAAAGCAACAGGCTTCGGGGGCTAACCCTGCGGTGAAGACTCCCCCATAGGCCTTCCCCATCCACTAGTCCATCCTTACCTCACTGTTTTTTAGGTGTCGCAGGAATTGAGAAATAGGGAAAGAAGGAACAACAATAGCAGACTATATTTGAACAGAGGATATAACCCTAATGTTTGCAGACTCTACAACAAATACTGCTATGTGCCGTTGTTCTCTTTTGTTTTGGTTTTTTTCTTCCTCTGTGCAGATACCACTTGATGGCTGTCCTGAGATCCATATGCACCGCCTTTCTCACCTGTGGATGAAGCCACAACCTCTAGAAAACAACTAGACTCATTGCCGAGCCAACTACCACACAAGAAAGAGAAAAGAAAGAAGAAAGGGAAAAAAAATACACAACGCAGAGACTCACATACGGGAACTTCAGTCATCCATCAACATGATCAAGATTTTCGTACTATTAACCATCATGGACATCACCGGGTTAATGGATCCAACAGAGAACTTGAACAAAATCCAACAAGACATTCTTGGTCTTTCAGAAAAATTACACCAGATGACTGAAGATAATTCTTCATGGTTCGGAAACTTGTTAGGTAAACCCTGGCTGTGGATCAAGGAAATAGCAATTCTGCTGTTGTTTCTCCTACTTGCGTACTATCTATGCATCCACAGTATCAAGTGTTTCTTTCAGCAAATGACTCCCGCCTCTCACGAGGAAATTACAGTTCCAACCAGAAAAGATTATTACCCGTAAGAACTTCACAGACCCTAATTGCATGTTTTGTTTCTGTGTCAGCATGCAATTACATATAAGCCACACAGAATTACAAGAATGAACTTTTAAGTGTCTAAATTTGTACTTTGTGAGAGTTATTAGAACTCTCAAAGGGGGAACTGTGGGATTACAAATTTATTAAATGATAGATTTAGGTTCCAATGTGTGTTTTACATTTTGAGGTGAAGATGATGACATTCTAAGAACATCAATTCAGGCAGCCCAGGTGTCTGAGACATTAACCTTTTGTCTTTATGCACTTCCTGACCTAAGTTAAAGGTGAATGCTAAACTCAAGGCACAGCTGTGCCTTTGTCTCTATGATAATGTGAAGGTATGGGCAATACTGTCAGGCTGATTGGATTAGCACCTATGCATTTGAATGACACTGTTATGCTGATGAGGTCAGGGCTGGGGAAATTCTGGTAATGGGCTGATTCCTGTACTGCATTTGCATGCTTTGTTTAGATTGTCTCCACCACTATGTATCCCTCCCCCTTGAAAGGTATAAACTCTACTGTGCTGAGCAATAGTTAGACTTGGATGACTGCAGCGACACACAGCGAGTTCTCAATAAAGAGGAACTTCTGCTTGAAAGATATCCCAACGTCTCCTGGTCTCTGCTTCGAAGGGGAAAAAGTTCTCAACATTTTAATATTGACATATAATACAAATGATCTGTTAGCAGTTGTATTTACAGATTTACTAAACTTCTTTGAGGTCAAGCAAAGTCGCCAGACCCATTCATCATTTCCATCATACAGCAGATTTAATTCTATTGCTTAGTACCAGTCTTACTGATAGATATTGTATTGCAAAGTGATGATGTCACTGATCAGGTAATGTGCATTCTGCTAATATTCAAGATACAATTGTAAATGAACAACCTTTTACAGCGTTTAATGATTCAGCCTCAATTATCTTTGATTTACAACTATAGGACAGAAAGAGCTAAATTAGCTTATCAATGCATCTCAAACAACATGTTTATTAGATCCGATAACCACCAAATTACTGAAAGAGTTGTTACCTGTAGCAGAACAGCCTCTTCTCAATATCAATATCAGCTCATTTCTATCTCTAGGTCATCTCCCAACACTATTCAATCTGGCAGTTTTTAAACCTCTCATTCAGAAACCACAATTAAACCATCATGATTACATTTATTTCTAACTATTTTAGTTTTGTTTCCATGACTCTTAGTTTGTATTTCTTAAGTTACCTTCTTCCTTTGTTCTCCAGTTCCCAGTCGTTTGTTACCATGGACCAAGAAAAGATATGGAAATTGCCTCTGTTATCTTTGCCCAAATGGGGGATTTTTCCAGGCCCTTAGGAGCAGTGATTTTTATTTTTCTAAGAGGCAGAGTACATGGAGGAGTTAATCGGCATCACCTACCTTGCCACCTGCAATGACATCTCGCTATAGTGTAATGTAGTGTAGTTCTGTGAGTAATTTATATTGATTTTTCAATTTAAGACTGGAGATATTGATTTTGATTTGATTTGATTTGATTAACTTTATTAATCCCAAAGGGAAATTCACGTCACAGCAGCTCACCACAAGAAATAGATAAAAGAGAAGATACTGCACAATACGGTATTTCATACAGCCCCCCTAGTTTCAGGCATCATAATACACTCTACACCATGTTATACAAATACAATGTAAAATAATACATCAGTCATCTAATATGACATTGATTATATAACCTAATGGCTGTTGGTAAAAATGACTTTTTATATTGTTCCTTATGGCATCGGGGCTGAATTAATCTTGAGCTAAAAGTACTCACACATGCTTGAACTGTTCCATGAAGAGGATGACAATCTTGTTTCATTATACTGACCAATTTATCAGTCATTCTATCCTGTGCAATCACATCAATAGTGGGCAACACGCAACCCACCACAGAACCTGCCTTTTTTATCAGATTATTAAGTTTATTCTTCTCCTTCTCTAACAATCCCCCTCCCCAGCAGGTGACAGCATACAAGATCACAGATGATACCACAGAATCATAAAAGGTCTTCAACAGTGCCTGACACACTCCAAAGGATCTCAGTCGCCTTAATAAATGAATGCGATTCTGACCCTTCTTATAAACCTGTACTGTATTGTCAGACCAATCCAGCTTGTTATTGAAATATACACCCAGATACTTATATGACGTGACAATCTCAATTTCTGACTCTTGTATATTCACTGGCACCACTTTGTGAGGATATCTACTAAAATCAACCATAATTTCCTTGGTCTTACTAGCATTAAGCCTAAGACCATTCGTTTCACACCAGTCCACAAAACTCTTTAAAAGCTCCCTGTATTCACTCTCATTATGCTCCTTTATACAGCCAACAATTGCAGAATCATCTGAAAATTTCTGGAGATGACAATTTTTAGAGTTGTACTGAAAATCTGAAGTATAAAAAGTAAATAAAAACGGAGCTAAAACCGTTCCTTGAGGAACACCAGTGCTACACGTAACTACTTGGGACACACAGTTATGCATCCTTACATACTGTGGTCTATTAGAGAGGTAGTCCATTAACTAACTGACCATACTCTGGTGTAATCCAGCATTTACTAACTTATTCTTGAGTAATACAGGCTGGATAGTGTTGAATGCACTAGAAAAATCAAAAAATGTGATTCTAACGGTGTTACCTAAAGTCTCTAAATGACTTAGAGATTTATTTAAAAGATAGATAATTGCATCATCAACCCCAACACCAGTTTTATAAGCGAACTGCAGTTTATCCTCAGCAGCACACAGTAACTGCTTAATATAATTTAAAACCAACCTCTCAAAAACCTTCATCAACTGAGCTGTTAAAGCTATTGGTCTATACTGTGAGAACTCAGTAGGATTAGTTTTCTTAGGGACTGGTACTACACACGATGTCTTCCATAAAACAGGTACCCTTTCTAAGCGCAAACTCAAATTAAAAATATAGTGAATTGCCCAGCATAATTGATCAGCACAGGCTTTAAGAACTCCAGCACTAATACCATCAGGGCCTGCAGATTTCTTCTTTTTAATTCTCCTTAACCCACTTCTTACTTGTTCTATTGATACAACAAACTTAGGAACAGACTCACAAGTGGAAGAATAAGATGATCTTAAAACTGAAGGAGGATCTAAATAGGTACTCTGCCGTATACCATCTAAAAAGGAAAATTGTAAATCACTAACTCCTCCATCAAATCTATTAAAAAATATATTAATTTCATCCACCCACGTTTGTCCACCAAAGGCAGTATATCCATGTGCTCTATTTCCATTACCAGACATCCTGTTTAAATCACTCCATACCTCCCTCACATTCTTCTGTTGTAACTTTAGTTCCATTTTTAATTTATAACACTCCTTCCCCTCCTTAATTTTAACTTTTAATAATTTCTGTACCCGCTTCAGCTCCTCTCGATCACCCACTAAGAAGGCCCTCTTTTTTTCGTTTAGTAATGCCTTTAACTCAGGGGTGACCCATGGCTTATTATTTGAGTAGCATTTAACCTTTTTAGTGGGTACTGTGTTATCAACACAAAAATTTATATAGTCTGTAATACACTCCGTTAAACTATCAATGTCCTCGTCATGTGATTTACATAAAATTTCCCAATCCGTAGTCTCAAAACAATACATTAATACCTCATAGACCGAATCAGACCATACTTTCACTGTTCTAGTAGTTGGCGGCTGCTTCCTCACAGCCGGAACATAAACAGATCTAATATAAACAAGATTATGGTCCGATCGTCCCAAAGGAGGGAGCGGTGAACAACCATAAGCGTTTTTCACATTTGCATATAACAAGTCCAAAGTTTTATAGTCTCTCGTATCACAGTCCACATACTGAGTAAACGTGGGGAGGGTATTATGTAGAGAAGCTTGGTTAAAATCACCCGAAATAATAATAAGTGCTTGAGGATATTTTGACTGCATCCTGGCTGTAACGGTGTTAATATGTTCACACGCATTACTCACATTAGCCGAAGGAGGAATATACACTGTTATGGATATCACGTAGGAAAATTCTCGAGGCAAATAATATGGCCTCATTCCCACAGCCAGTAATTCAATATCCTTATTACACAGTTTTTCTTTCACCGTGATGTGACCTGGACAGCACCAGCGTTCATTAACAAACAGTGCCAGTCCACCTCCTTTACTCTTACCAGTCTCCACAGCGCACCTGTCCGCGTGTACTAGATGAAAGCGATCCAATGCAACAACTGAGTCCGGCGTTCTTTCCTTCAACCACGTCTCAGTAAAACACATAAAACTGCACTCACGATACTCCCATTGCGTCCTTGCAAGTGCCGTTAACTCCTCCATCTTGTTCCCCAGCGATCGAACGTTTCCCATTATGACAACAGGTAACGATGGCTTGTATCGTCTTTTCTTTAATCGGCATTTCACTCCCGCTCTGCACCCCCTTCTTCTCCTCCTCAGATCCACAGGAATATCCATTCTTGGTACAGATGACATCATAGTATACTTAAGTGCCAAAAGTTGTTCTCTTGATTAAATCACGGAATCAAAGTTTTCCGCACTTGACACTGCCCCCGAAGATCCAATTAAAAATGCCAATATAAAAAGAATCATAATCCAGTGCTTTCTGATGCTCTCAAACCTAAGGCTGTACATCACAGTCCTCAAACATTGATAAAAAGAATTTAAAAAGTACAAAAAATACAAGAACTTAAAAACATTCAGAGCTGCTGCCACATGCACGGCGCCATCTTGAATTCAGAGAGCTTTAAACACACAACTGGTCAAACCCACCCTGGAACCTGGAGTTGAACTGAATATAACGGTGATCGGCATGCTCTTTAAAGACAGAGTCGTCTATGTACAGCCTTCCGTTGCACCGTCTCAGCCCGTTCAGGTAGGGACTTTTATGCCTTGTCCAAATACCCACACTTGCAGTCTATGCACTTCTCATTACCAGATGGGACACACTTATAGTGTTTTACTTGTAAAAATGCAAGTGTTTACATAGCTTTAATTTAATTTTAAATACTTTGCATTTTAAAATCAACTTCTAAATGTCTGTTCAGTAGGGATGGGTATCGTTAAGGTTTTAACGGTATTACTACTCTTATCGATACTGCTTATCGGTCCGGTACTTTAACGGTATTCTTATCGGTACTTTTTGTTATACTGTATATATATATATATATATATATATATATATATATATATATATATATTATAACAAATTAGGAGCTGAATTAACATTACTTTATATTCTGAAATGTAAAATAAATATTTAATTAAATTAATGAATGAATGAATGAATGAAGCATTTATATAGCGCTTTATTGTGTATTGTTGTACACCCAAAGAGCTTTACAATCATGTGGGGGGTCTCTCCTCAACCACCACCAGTGTGCAGCATCCACTTGGATGATGCGACGGCAGCCACAGAGCTCACCACACACCAGCTACAGGTGGAGAGGAGAGAGAGATAGAGCCAATCAAGTGGATGGGGATTATTAGGAGGCCATGATTGACAAGGGCCAGTGGAGGGAAATTGGCCAGGACACCGGGGTTACACCCCTACTAATATAAAACATCAATTTGTAAATGCACCAGTGTGCAGGCATTTTTAGTGTTTTATATACATAAGATACAGTAAGAATATTAACAAAGAAACAAAGTAAAAACAAACTGACAAATACAATAAAACAAATATACAAATGAAATGAAATAAACAGTGCTTTCATTTTTCCATGAAGGTCTACTAACATTAATGTTCAGGCAAGTAATAGCTACAAAAGAAATCTAAAAGTAATCAAATGTAAATGCACACTGCATAGTTTTCACTGTATGTATTGATAGATTAATGCTTATTAAAGCTATAACGTTATTCAGATTAAGAGCTGTGAGTGATTTTCTCTTTGCATTTTGTTCTTTGATTAACATTGAAGCGCCAGTCTGTCACTTTAAGGCAATATATTGACACACATCGGATTTTCTCCGAACAGTTCTGGTCCACTTAAGACAAACTGTTTAAGTGAATACTCTCGTAGCTGGCCATTGTGACATATTTTTGTGTGTATTTGATCGTTTGGACGCCCGAAGCTCAGTGTAATTTGTCTGTCCGTTTTGGAGCGCTCCGCGCAGGCACGCACACACACACACACACACACACACACACACACACATACACACACACACACACACACACACACACATTTCAGCCTGGGGAGCAGCGTCTCTTGTGCGGATTGTGCTTTCAACGTTTTATTATCAAACATGTCCCGCAAATTAGCAACAGTAAAGACGGCATTTTACAACAATCACCGATTGAGCTGATTCTGACGTTAAGTTTTGTTTAGGGAGGAACGAATGCGCGCCGCTGTAAAGGGAGGGAAGTTGTGCTAGAAGAAACGCGGCTATAATCCTTAGAAGCCAAAATCAAAAATAAATAAATAAACTTAGCTTAATATAACAGCCACAGGCATAAAGTGCATATGTTTTAATAGTTAATTCTCTATTCTATCATAATTAAACAGGGCTTTCATGTTGCGCGTGCTGAAGCTCCTCCACGTGAGCGCGATCTCGCTTCTGAATTACGAATAGCAAAAATGCATCATAGACAAATGTTTGAATATTATTGCATATAAAACAGCTGGCAACTCTGGTGAGATAGAATTTGCAAGATAATGTGTATATATAGCAACAATAAATGTATGTGTGTTTTCATAATTTCTCCAGTACCGACAGCAGAACCGATAACGTCAGAGCTTATCGATACTCCGGTCTTTCATAATTTAGCACCGAGACCGATTTAATACCGAGTTTCGGTACCCATCCCTACTGTTCAGTGATCCCTATAACATGACACGATTTTAATTTGTGGTGCTTCTAATTAAGTAATAAAAAGCAGTTGCAAATGTTGTACAAAATAAATATCACCACTACTCATCTTTGCACCAATAAAATGTAAAAACACTGTTTGTCTACCAAATTATATGTAATATCTAATTATTATATTAATATTTAACTTACATTGGAAAGGTTTCCGTGATCTCTCGCGAGATCTCGGCACAAAAAAGTCTCACGATTTATTTCCAGAACATGATGCATGATGGGATACACTAAGCCTCGAATAGCGCTCTGGAGCGGTATTCAAGATAGTTTGGATTTAGTGTGCGTTAAGGGCACTATGCTTTGGAGTTTTTAAGATCTGGGACAGTCTTGCACACTTACTTCCTGTCGCGCACACGCGCTCTCAAGTGGCCAAGACCACAAGAGTGGGTATTTGGACAAGACATTAATTAAAATAGCATAGACTGCTATGCACACAAAGTTCGAAATATTTGGAGTAAATTCATATTTGTTTGTTTATGTATGAATTACAAACCCGTAATGCAATGATGTGGAAGTTTCAAATTTCAATATTTTATTCAGAATACAACATAGATGACATATCAAATGTTTAAACTGAGAAAATGTATAATTTTAAGGGAAAAATAAGTTGATTTTAAATTTCATGGCATCAACACATCTCAAAAAAGTTGGGACAAGGCCATGTTTACCACTGTGTGGCATCCCCTCTTCTTTTTATAACAGTCTGCAAACGTCTGGGGACTGAGGAGACAAGTTGCTCAAGTTTAGGAATAGGAATGTTGTCCCATTCTTGTCTAATACAGGCTTCTAGTTGCTCAACTGTCTTAGGTCTTCTTTGTCGCATCTTCCTCTTTATGATGCGCCAAATGTTTTCTATGGGTGAAAGATCTGGACTGCAGGCTGGCCATTTCAGTACCTGGATCCTTCTTCTACGCAGCCATGATGTTGTAATTGATACAGTATGTGGTCTGGCATTGTCATGTTGGAAAATGCAAGATCTTCCCTGAAAGAGACGACGTCTGGATGGGAGCATATGTTGTTCTAGAACTTGGATATACCTTTCAGCATTGATGGTGCCTTTCCAGATGTGTAAGCTGCCCATGCCACACGCACTCATGCAACCCCATACCATCAGAGATGCAGGCTTCTGGACTGAGCGCTGATAACAACTTGGGTTGTCCTTGTCCTCTTTAGTCCGGATGACATGGCGTCCCAGTTTTCCAAAAAGAACTTCAAATTTTGATTCGTCTGACCACAGAACAGTTTTCCACTTTGCCACAGTCCATTTTAAATGAGCCTTGGCCCAGAGAAAACGCCTGCGCTTCTGGATCATGTTTAGATATGGCTTCTTTTTTGACCTATAGAGTTTTAGCCGGCAACGGCGAATGGCACGGTGGATTGTGTTCACCGACAATGTTTTCTGGAAGTATTCCTGAGCCCATGTTGTGATTTCCATTACAGTAGCATTCCTGTATGTGATGCAGTGCCGTCTAAGGGCCCGAAGATCACGGGCATCCAGTATGGTTTTCCGGCCTTGACCCTTACGCACAGAGATTGTTCCAGATTCTCTGAATCTTTAGATGATATTATGCACTGTAGATGATGATAACTTCAAACTCTTTGCAATTTTTCTCTGAGAAACTCCTTTCTGACATTGCTCCACTATTTTTCGCCGCAGCATTGGGGGAATTGGTGATCCTCTTCCCATCTTGACTTCTGAGAGACACTGCCACTCTAAGAGGCTCTTTTTATACCCAATCCATGTTGCCAATTGACCTAATAAGTTGCAAATTGGTCCTCCAGCTGTTCCTTTTATGTACATTTAATTTTTCCGGCCTCTTATTGCTACCTGTCCCAACTTTTTTGGAATGTGTAGCTCTCATGAAATCCAAAATGAGACAATATTTGGCATGACATTTCAAAATGTCTCACTTTCAACATTTGATATGTTATCTATATTCTATTGTGAATAAAATATAAGTTTATGAGATTTGTAAATTATTGCATTCCTTTTTTATTCACAATTTGTACAGTGTCCCAACTTTTTTGGAATCGGGTTTGTACATTTTCTATTGTGTTTTGGGCAGGGTAAGAATTTCTGTAGACGTCTGACAGAAATAAAGTCAGTGTGGTTAGTAATGCTGTTTTTGGAGCTGTTTAATCCTCCTCTGCTGAGATTTGGAGAGATCGAATGTCTCATGTCTCATCTAAGGTGCTGAAGTCAGTTGTAATTGTTTCTCTTTTTTTAGTTCTTGTTGTTTCTCTAGTTAATGTCTTTCATTTTTATACTTGTGTTCATTAGATGCTGTCCGAAAGAATGCCTTTTCATCGACGGCGACAGACAATGAAATTGAAAACGTGATGAAGAGGTGGCTGCACCTGGCGTCAGACCGGGAGGGAGGAAGAAAGAGGCGTCAGAAGGACTAGAATACATGCTAAGCTGATTTGAGCTGTTAGGTTATGTTGTAATGATCAGCCAAGTAGGTTGGGTGACAAGATTTAAAACGGGGTCAGATTTTACTTTGTCAGATTTGTAGTAGAGATGCGCCGATTGCTATTTTCTTGGCCGATTCCGATTTTTTGTAAGTGTGATCTGCCGATACCGATTTTTGCCGATACCTATTTTTGTCGATTACGATTTTCTTTCCAGGAACTATAATTGACAGTATGTACAAACAAAAATCTATGCAAATTTCAATGCAAAAATGATTTGCGTAATAAAATAAATTCCCCCAATCTGGACTAAGTTACAGATTTTCTCTCTCTTAAACAACTCTGAAAATAAAGAGCTCTGTGACTGGAAAGAGGAAGAAATAGTTAACTTAAAATGAGTTGCTGTATGCAACAAAACAGATGTCATTTCACACTGTTTATAAATCTGGGAAAACCCGTCAGATGTGACGTTTTCAGGAAATTCGAAAAATAGGTCCAATGTCAATTTTTGGTCAAAATTAGGTTTTAATTAAATTATTATTCTATAACATGTTGTCTATCATCTCTGAAAATATCTCTGGACTATTTCACATCCAGAGATGAAGGATCGGATGATGAAGTTACTAAAGAGGAGTCCGATAACAGTCTGTTATATGCACAGGCTTTTCTGAGGTACACTATCTAAACAAACATGATGATCTAAAGTTCAGAGACTATGCCCATCATGATAAACAGTTTGGAAAGGGCTTGAACCCAGCTTTCATATGACATCAAAACCTAAAAAAGGTCAAATTTCACCATGTGTTGGGTTTTCCTAGATCGCATCACAAATGGTCATTTTTCCCCTAACCTTATTAAATGTGTCATCTTTCACATCAAATTCTGACTTTGTTTCAATTAATTCAGTTAGCATAATAAGAAACTGTAGAGTTGTTACCATGCAAATGAAATTAGTATTAACTCTATCTTTCCACCTCTGAGGAAGCAGCAGCTGCATCTGAAGTGGCATTAGATGCATTTACACACTGTTTGATGAAGCTGAGCTGCCATAAATGCATTTACACTGCAAAATTTCAAATGCATAAATAATTTTATAAGATTAATGTTTTACATATTTTTTTAAACATGCAAATAAATGTTGAAAAAATGCAATGATACTTTTAAATATGACTAAACCACCAGTAGGTGGCGACAAGTGTCTGTTTTAATGAGTGAGTCATTTATTGATTCATTCAACCGATTCATTCAAACGACTGATTCATTCAGAAACGAGGCAAGTGACTGTCCTTATGAATGGGCCACTGAATCATTGACTCACTCGATTCGTTCAAACGACTGATTCATTCAGAAACAAGGAAAGTGACTGTCCTTATGAATGGGTTACTGAATCATTGACTCACTCGATTCGTTCAAACGACTGATTCATTCAGAAACGAGGCAAGTGACTGTCCTTACGAATGGGCCACTGAATCATTGACTCACTCGATTCGTTCAAACGGCTGATTCATTCAGAAACAAGGCAAGTGACTGTCCTTATGAATGGGTTACTGAATCATTGACTCACTCGATTCGTTCAAACGGCTGATTCATTCAGAAACAAGGCAAGTGACTGTCCTTATGAATGGGTTACTGAATCATTGACTCACTCGATTCGTTCAAACGGCTGATTCATTCAGAAACGAGACAAGTGACTGTCCTTATGAATGGGTTACTGAATCATTGACTCACTCGATTCGTTCAAACGGCTGATTCATTCAGAAACAAGGCAAGTGACTGTCCTTATGAATGGGCCACTGAATCATTGACTCACTCGATTCATTCAAACGGCTGATTCATTCAGAAACGAGGCAAGTGACTGTCCTTATGAATGGGCCACTGAATCATTGACTCACTCGATTCATTCAGTAACGAAACACCGCTGTGTGTTGCTCGGAGACACACAACACTTCTGCTGTGGCTATTATCGTCAGCGAAATTGAGCAGTCAATATTTTGTCTAAAATCTAAGTCACTTAATTTTAACTTCTTGTTTATTGAAATACTATTGTATAATATCAGTGTCACATTGTTGATATTGATATGCGGGGAAACCTCATGGCTGTATAATGTTGCTAAATTTGCTAAAAATCTAATTTTTGTAAATATCTTATTTTTCTTCTACCACAGTATGCATGTATAAAGTTACTGTGTGTGTGCCGTCTCTCTCACACACTCACTCAGGCTGTGCAAGCCTCATCTGGCACGACATAAATACATTATCAGTCGCTGTTTAAACTGAATGCCATTAAAATTAGAATCATTCTCACGCGAAACGACGTGTTTACAGGCGACTGTGAGTGTGCGAGTGGCTGTGACGTCATTGTCTGGTCACCGATCCGGGCCGTTCATGTGAAAAATCATCCGATTCCGATCAATCGGTGCATCTCTAATTTGTAGGTGTTAAAAGAATGTCAGACAACGTGACCCTGGAGCACAAAACCAGTCATAAGGGTCCATGTTTTGAAATTGAGGTTTATACATCATCTGAAAGCTGAATAAATAATCTCTCCATTGGTGTATGGTTTGTTATGATAGGATAATATTTGTAAATCTGGAATCTGAGGGTGCAAAAAAATCTAAATATTGAGAAAATCATCTTTAAAGTTGTTCAAATGAAGTTCTTAGCAATGCATATTACTAATCAATAATTAAGTTTTGATATATTTACGGTAGGAAATTCACAAAATATCTTCATGGAACATGATCTTAATATCCTAATGATTTGACCCATACAAAACCTAAAAAAGGTCAAATTTCACCATGTGTTGGGTTTTCCTAGATCGCATCACAAATGGTCATTTTTTTCCCCCTAACCTTATTAAATGTCATCTTTCACATCAAATTCTGACTTTGTTTCAATTAATTCAGTTAGCATAATAAGAAACTGTACAATGTACAATGTATTGTTGGCTATTCCTATAAATATACCCAGCGACTTAAGACTGGTTTTGTGCTCCAGGCTCACATATGAGAATGTCTCATATTCACATTAGACGTTAAAACAACACAATAAAGGCCATTAAAAGCATACAGTCCATTGCACCATACCTTAAAACAGTCCAAGAGTCCTAGTGTGCTGAAATGTCCCAATGTGAGTGTCCACCAGTGTATATACAGTCCAAGAGAAGAGATAATTGGTTCAAAGGTGAGACTGGAGCGGTAAGTCCACAGGATGAAAACTCCACAATCCAGCAATCTCTCTTTATACAGTTCCTGCTTCCATATATAGGAATTACTACTCTAAGGTACTAATATTTATCTATTAGGGGTAAAAAAGGTACAATTTTGGCCCTTTTCTATATCCTTTACACCCACAACATTATTCTGAAACCACAGAAAACCCTATTATTTGTGTGGCATCACATAAAAAGATCTAAATCCTTAGTCTGAGGCTGTGGAAAATAATTATAGGTTGTCTTTTGAACTGCACCTTCACTTCTTTTTCCCCAATATCTCCCTTTTTTTCTTGTACCTGTCACTTCTTCACCAGCTTATGAATAGAACTGTGTTGCATTTGTTAGCACAGAATGTTATTTATCTTAAAATCACTAAATACCCTAGATTCAGCAAACCAATGTTTCATACAGATATTTTAAAACACATTTTCTAAAGTGCTTAAATGTCAAAATTAGTACTAATTTTATTGAAAAATACACACTATGCATTAGGCTGTGATATTCTTGTGTTGCTGTCTGCTCAAGCTCCGTCTCCTCCTATGCAATAAATACATGTGAATATATGTCTGCTAAATTTATTAATGTATCTTTACAATCATTAATGATGTGCTTTAGCACAGTATTCTGACTGATGATAATAATGGGGTGACACTGACAGCTAACAGCATGCTAGCAGTTTAATACTCAACTAGGTTAATAAAGGCAAGGTGAGTTTATTTATATAGCACATTTCATACACCGTGGTAATTCAAAGTGATTTACATTAAAGGAAGTGAAATAGACAAATAGACTGTTTTAAACAGTTAAGAATAGAAAATGATTATACATAGTGCAATCAGTTGGGATGCAGCCCAGTGCTCATTCAACAAATGCACAGCCAAACAGATGAGTTTTAAGTCTGGATTTAAAGACAAAACTACAGTAGTGTATTTAACCTGCGCTTGCCTTGAACAGGTCAGTGATGTCACTACATGTCACTGCTGCTTCTGGCTTCGAAACCATTAGATGGCAGCGTGGAACAGCTGATTCGTATAGCGCTGCCAGTCAAGACTGACCGATTTATGAGTTATTATCAAAATCTGAAATTATCACTTTGGTACACTGGGAAGGCAAAAGTATCAAATATTAACAATAATAATAACAAAAAAAAAATTTTGACCATATGCACGATTACATCATGTTTTTAGATAAGCCAGCGCAGTCATTTCCGGTCAGCTGTACTGTATTGCTCGGTTTCTCTACATAATCCATTCACAATTTAAAGAAACGTTTTGTTTGTCTAAGAGGACCAATCGTCTACGTATACTGTTTCAGGAATGACAAATCATGCCCCGAGTCATTGCTATGATTGACAGTGATAACGAAACGAAACGTCTGACGAGCCGATGTCAAAATCAATGCAGAGTAAATTCAGAGTAACACAATTACAGCAGTAACCAGTCTGAATATATTTAGCTAGAAATAAAGCTTAAATGATGTAGTTATTAAATTAGAAAAATTCAAACTATTGAATGCATTATTTAATTGTTATACCATTAATATTTAATTTGTGTTTAACTAAAATAGTCTTATTTGTTTATTTTATAAATGACAAGTGACTTTGTGACTTCCTGCACTTTGTATAATTTATACATCTCAGTGTGGTACTAATATTTGTTATAATATTCATTTTATAATAAATGCATCCTCTGTGATCCTCTGCTGCCATCTCCTGGTTATAATGGTCATTTCATGTCATTTCCATCTTTGAAACGCTTTATTTTATTGCTAAGACACATTTTTGGCATATTTATTCATGTAGTCTTCATGAATGTAAAGCGAACCTTTAAAGTGTATTTTACAGAGTTGAGAATTATTAAGATTTTAAAAATGCTATAAAGGTAAGATATTGATTATCAAGAATACCATTATGATGTTGTTTAAACAGTTATGATAGTTTTTATTACCCAGCATCTAAATGTACAGTTACATGTCTGGGTACTCTTCTAATATTAACAGGCTCGGCGTATAAAATATTAAATAACATGAAACACTATGATAATGCCGCTATCATTATTTACGGTGTTGCAGTTATTTTGTTTCTCAGTTTCTTAAGAGAAAGTACTTCAGTAGCCAGAAATGTTAAAGTGGGTGGAGCTACATAAAACTGGGTGGGACAGGTGTGTAGCATATGAAAACTGCATGTCAAATTGCCAACACAAAATACAGCACCAAGGTTCATTACACAGTCCTTATAAACAGTGTTCGAACTATACCGTGGCCTTTGGGGGAGCCCACTTTTTTTTTTATAAGGGGGGGGTGTTGTGCGCTTGCGTGTGCCTCAAAAGAGGACTTATTACAATGTCTTACGAAGATACATAACAGCAGCTACAAGTGTATGCACTACTTGCTTCATGCAAGCACTACATAGGATAGATCACTATACAGGATTGATCCTTTGTCGACACGAATTGATAGGTGAAACAACAAACAGCCTCCCACAAATAGTCTATAAACAAAGCATCAGTCTGTCTATGAGTTCACATTAGCAACGGTTAAAGTTACTCGTCAGGCTAGAAGAATACCATAACTACTCTGTTAAATTAGGCCTAAGACATCGGGAGTCACGCAGACCTATAGCAACACATAATTGTGAATAACATGCCTTACCTGAACACAGAATGCCTTGTTCTTTTTTTGCCATGGTGGCTATATTATATGATGCTATATAATGCTGCAGAATGGATTTCAAGGACTTCGCGCGCAGATCAACGGCCTCCAACATTTATATTTTTTCTACTAATCTTTGGGTTAACATGTAGCCTAATAAACATGAGTGGAATTTACACCTTGATGCTCATGACAAGAATAGCATAGTTATCTTTATTGAAGTGAATTAGGTTTAAATCGCCGTCATGCATGAATGAATGATATTTTTGCAATTTTACACATAATAATCCACGATGATCACATTACACAAAACTGAAATAACACATTGTCAATATTTTTTGAGACCCCCCAAAATTTCACAAATCAAGTTTTCAGGGGAGCCCATGTCTTATTAAGGAGAGCCGAGCTCCCCCGTAGTTCGCACCCTGCTTATAAAGCATGCATTAACATTAGTCATTTGTTATATTAATGTTCATTTAAAAATTTAGGACATTATTAAAATTCAAAGTTGTATCTGTTAACATTTGCATGAGCTGGTTAACAAAGATAAATAAACACGGTAACAATTGTATTTCTAATGTTAGTTAATGCATTAACTAAAGGAAGTTTATTAAAAAGCATCACCTTAACGGGGCTTCGCAGATGATTTCATAATCAAGCGTCTGTCAGTTCACGCACATCGAGGACCGCAGAAATGTGCGCAGCTGCAAATTATGCAGTTTGTTGTAGCGACAAGGATCCAGCACAAAGTTTGTGTTTCTTTCCACAAAGGACGCATCTGTTTAGCGGATCAAACACGATCTATGCTAATATGATGCTTCAAACACGCTTGCTTCAGAAGTTTACGATCGGATCGATAAATCCAGCTCCCTCAGGTGGGGTTCATTTGTAGACGGTCCGGATTTATTGCTAAGACTTTTACTTTTTAAAGAATTGATCTGATTTATGATTGCTCAACTCGGCTATTTTCAAATTTAACTCCACAAACGCGCGCATTTTACTATTATATCCTTACGCCGTAAACATAACGTTGTGGGCGGGACTAACAGAAACGGACGAATCAGCATCATTTTGACAAGCGTGATGCACCTATAGGAAGAGAGTAAACTAACGACTTGTAATTGACCATGAAAGCAAGCGTTTAATATTTTTTAATAAATATATAAAGTGAAATAAGACGTTTATTAGTATCATTACATCCATTTGGAAAATTAGCAACTTCTCATTGGATGGGCCACAGATTGAATTGGGTGGACCCGGACCCACCCAGACCCATCCGTAGCTACGCGACTGGTGCGAAGCTGTTCATCATTAGCAGGTGTTTTAAAAGGAGCAGCACTTTCATCATACTTTAAAACTTTCTCAACACAGCTTTTAAGATCTTAAACGTTCATCGTACGGCCACCATATGTAACTATCAGCCAAGTAGGTTTTTAAGTCTCCTGGTTTTATTGGGCCTCATTTACGAAACAGAAAATTGGGCGTACGGTCGTTTCAACGCAAAACATGGAATTTATCGATATGGACTCGAGCGGAGGCTACGCTCAAATCTCACGTCTGGTCTCAGCTCGTGTACGCTAGTTTTTTAGCCTGAACTTGAGCGCAGCATAGTAAATCTGGTGGAGGATTGTAGAATTGCATTTTGTTCATTTATGTTATTTTCCTGACCGACAACCGAAGCTCATTAATCGTCTTTATTATTTTTTATTTATGAGGTGCTTTAGCTTTATATGTGCGAATAAGCAGCGTAAACGACAGACCATGAGGATTCACACATCGTCGCATCACGATCATTTTTCTGCAGAAAAACAGAAATTAAGTATATAAAATAAATAGGTCCACGAAATTTATAATAGGCTGTAATATAATTAACAGATAAACAAAAGAACAAGTATAAGCTCATTTTTGTGACACTTAATGCATTTTATTTATTTTCTTTATATCTTTAATTGATTTAATCCATCAGATCGCGCTGGCGCCTCGCACACATTATTTCTAGCATGATATTTCAGCTATTCATCATCAAACTAAAACACAGTCAACCAAATATAAAAGTTTATATTAAAAGGTCCGCTTTGAAATCAGCGTGCAGCGCCCAAACAAACATTTTTACGTGAATATCCTAGCCTTTTGGAACATGAGTGACGTATAAAGCCATGTTTAGGCTACATAATAAATAATAGTTTAACAACCAAATAATACAAATATGGCAAAAATGGAAACATTTGGATTCTTGTTGAATGAGAGAGGCTCGTGAGTGCAATGCTTGGCGTTTGTGTGCTGTTTATAGCTAATAAATGCCACTAGCTTATAGCGTGATTTTGTTTATATTATAGTTTAATATATCATTTTATAGCTGCTGTCATTGTTGTTCTGTAATATCGTAAAGGATTTGTTGTGGACTGAAAGCAACTAAGGCTAAATAATGTTTATGTTTGTAAAGGTTTCCTTATATTTACTAGTATTTAATTAGGGGCCAAGTACCGAAGGTGCGGAGGCATCTATTGTGTTTGTTGGTGTTATTATTATTCTTCTTCTTCCGCCGAAAATGAATGGCAGCCCATAGAACCGATTGCGGGAAAGTTGTAAAATTTGGCACACTGATAGATGATACTGTAAATAGTAATCACACCAAATTTGGAGTCTCTAACTCAAACTCTCTAGCGTTGGCTCAACCTGAGTTGAATCAAGTACAAAATTAAAAAATCGTAAGGTTTAGTTTTTTCGCTATCTTCAATTGTTCGTAAATCCTACTTTGTCGAACTCGTCCTAGACGGTTCGTCCGATTCTCACCAAAATTGGCTCAGATCATCTACAGACCATGGTGGCAAAAGGTTATGGAATTGAAGTCGATTCGGCCAAGCGTTCTCGAATACCACACTAACGAATTCGCCGAAAAACACGCAAAAATGGATCTGAGGCTGTATCTCTGCAAGGGTTTGATGGATTGAGACAAAACTTGGCGACTGTTATAACAAGCATGACCTGAGGTGACCTGCAGTGTTTCGGCACTGTGCCACCTAGTGGTCAGGAGATATGGGCCAGATCTGGGTCAAGGACCCAGGTGTATACTGGGACAGAACTCAAGGAATTGTGTGACCAGTTTTGCTGTCTGGGTTGAGGTAAGCAGTTTTATGTTTTAGCGCCATCATGTCGCTTTGATTTCATGTTGCATTTTTATTGTCCTGTCAGTAGATGAGGGTCGTAGCAGCAAACACACCACATGCTGAATTTCTGACACTCTCTGAAAATGATCATAAGCTATCTTTATCCACAATAATGTGACGACAGCTGTCTTTGAACCTCTCTCACGATCACAGAAATCACCACGATCGATTCACGACACCAATCTTTCATTTAGGACAGCTGAAAATGACTGAAACCTAAACTAAATGATAATTTCAGTCTTAAAGGGATAGGTCACTTTGAGATTAAAATGTGGTATCTATCAGCTTACCCCAAGGGCATCCAAGATGTAGGTGTCTTTTTTTCTTCAGTAGATCCAATTTTGATGTTTTTAGGTCAAACCGTTCTAGTCTGTTAGTCATATAATGGCAGGTATAGGTCACTGTCTCTATAAGAGGGAAAAAGAACATGCACGGAGAATTCTGTCATGGGTTATGTTTACATTTTAATGTATTTCATTTTCTCATCGTGATGCTTGTTCTTAATTAAATGTTTATTTTAGTGCATGTCTGGTGTTTGATGTTGTTCTCAGATGATCTTCTGCTGATGTGAGATCATATTTAATGTGTTAAAAGTTATCAATTTATGTGTTTTATGTGACAAATGAAAACCAGTAAATATCAATATTTTGAGACCCGATGTAATTAAATCATCAGTTTCTCAGTAACTGGAGAATATGTGAAAGCGCACAATAATTAACATGATAATCACCTCATAATTCATAAGAGAGTTATTATATGAATGATGGAGCAGTGTAAATGTCTGAGTGTCACGTGCTCTCCTCTGAAGCTCCAGCAGGCGGCGCTGTCTCCGGAAGTGACGCGGCTGGTGTGAGGCGGAAGTGAAGCGCGTTGCTATGTTGTTGTTATGCTGCTGTCAGATCATCTGGATGAAGCAGTGATTGTGAGTACAGATGATCATTATCATGCGAGGATCATAATAACTGTTCTGATGATTATATGCGCTATAGTCTGTCACACGTGACTCAGAAAGATTCCTCTAAACACGGATCTGTATTATCAGACACACTGAATTATCATGAGAGAGAGAGTGCGGGTTTATGTGGTTTATGAGGACACAAATTTGTATAATAACATGGGTATGACAGAGGTATTACAATTTGAAGGTGGTTTATGAGGACACTGCCTATGTCCCCGTAATTCAAAAGGCTTAAAAAACATACTAAATGGTGTTTTTTTGAAAATCTAAAAATGCACACAGTCTCCTGTGAGGGCTAAGTTTAGGTGTAGGGTAGGTGTAGGGCAATAGCACATACAGTTTGTTCAGTATAAAAACCATTACGCCTATGGAGAGTCCCCATAAACCACAAAAACCAACATGTGTGTGTGTGTGTGTGTGTGTGTGTGTGAGAGTGAGAGAGAGAGTGTATGTGAGAGAGTGTGTGAGTGAGTGAGTGTGTGTGTGTGTGTGTGAGAGAGAGAGAGAGAGAGAGTGAGTGAGTGAGAGTGAGTGTGTGTGTGTGTGTGTGTGTGTGTGTGTGAGAGTGAGTGAGTGTGTGTGTGTGTGAGAGTGAGTGAGTGTGTGTGTGAGAGAGAGTGAGTGAGTGTGTGTGTGTGTGTGTGTGTGTGTGAGAGTGAGTGAGTGTGTGTGTGTGTGTGTGTGTGTGTGCGTGCGTGTGTCTGAGAGTGTGTGTGTGTGTGAGTGAGTGTGTGTGAGTGAGTGAGTGTGAGTGTGTGTGAGAGAGAGAGTGAGTGTGTGTGTGTGTGTGTGTGTGTGCGTGCGTGTGTCTGAGAGTGTGTGAGTGAGTGAGTGTGAGTGTGTGTGAGACAGAGAGTGAGTGTGTGTGTGTGTGAGTGTGTGCGAGTGAGTGTGTGTGTGTGAGAGTGAGTGAGTGTAAGTGTGTGTGTGTGTGTGTGAGAGTGTGTGTGAGAGTGAGTGTGTGAGTGAGTGAGAGTGAGTGAGTGTGTGAGTGTGAGTGTGTGTGTGTGTGTGTGTGTGTGAGTGTGTGTGTGTGTGTGAGAGTGAGTGAGTGTAAGTGTGTGTGAGTGTGTGCGAGTGAGTGTGTGTGTGTGAGAGTGAGTGAGTGTAAGTGTGTGTGTGTGTGTGTGAGAGTGTGTGTGAGAGTGAGTGTGTGAGTGAGTGAGAGTGAGTGAGTGTGTGAGTGTGTGAGTGTGCGTGAGTGTGCGTGTGTGTGTGAGTGAGAGTGTGTGCGTGCGTGAGCGTGCGTGCGTGAGTGTGTGTGTGAGCGTGCGTGAGTGTGTGTGTGTGTGAGAGAGTGTGAGTGTGTGTGTGTGAGTGAGAGTGAGTGAGTGAGAGTGAGTGAGTGAGTGTAAGTGTGTGTGTGTGTGTGAGAGAGTGAGAGTGTGTGAGTGAGAGTGAGTGAGTGAGAGTGAGTGTGTGTGTGAGTGAGTGAGTGTGAGTGTGAGTGTTTATAGCTAATAAATGCCACTAGCTTATAGCGTGATTTTGTTTATATTATAGTTTAATATATCATTTTATAGCTGCTGTCATTGTTGTTCTGTAATATCGTAAAGGATTTGTTGTGGACTGAAAGGAACTAAGGCTAAATAATGTTTTGTTTGTAAAGGTTTCCTTATATTTACTAGTATTTAATTAGGGGCCAAGTACCGAAGGTGCGGAGGCACCTATTGTGTTTGTTGGTGTTATTATTATTCTTCTTCTTCCGCCGAAAATGAATGGCAGCCCATAGAACCGATTGCGGGAAAGTTGTAAAATTTGGCACACTGATAGATGATACTGTAAATAGTAATCACACCAAATTTGGAGTCTCTAACTCAAACTCTCTAGCGTTGGCTCAACCTGAGTTGAATCAAGTACAAAATTAAAAAATCGTAAGGTTTAGTTTTTTCGCTATCTTCAATTGTTCGTAAAACTACTTTGTCGAACTCGTCCTAGACGGTTCGTCCGATTCTCACCAAAATTGGCTCAATCATCTACAGACCATGTGGCAAAAGTTATGGAATTGAAGTCGATTCGGCCAAGCGTTCTCGAATACCACACTAACGAATTCGCCGAAAAACATGCAAAAATGGATCTGAGGCTGTATCTCGCAAGGGTTTGATGGATTGAGACAAACTTGGTGACTGTTATAACAAGCATGCCCTGAGGCTACCTGCAGTGTTTCGGCACTGTGCCACCTAGTGGTCAGGAGATATGGGCCAGATCTGGGTCAAGGACCCAGGTGTATACTGGGACAGAACTCAAGGAATTGTGTGACCAGTTTTGCTGTCTGGGTTGAGGTAAGCAGTTTTATGTTTTAGCGCCATCATGTCGCTTTGATTTCATGTTGCATTTTTATTGTCCTGTCGGTAGATGAGGGTCGTAGCAGCAAACACACCGCATGCTGAATTTCTGACACTCTCTGAAAATGATCATAAGCTATCTTTATCCACAATAATGTGACGACAGCTGTCTTTGAACCTCTCTCACGATCACAGAAATCACCACGATCGATTCACGACACCAATCTTTCATTTAGGACAGCTGAAAATGACTGAAACCTGAACTAGATGATCATTTCAGTCTTAAAGGGATAGGTCACTTTGAAATTAAAATGTGGTATCTATCAGCTTACCCCAAGGGCATCCAAGATGTAGGTGTCTTTTTTCTTCAGTAGATCCAATTTTGATGTTTTTAGGTCAAACCGTTCTAGTCTGTCAGTCATATAATGGCAGGTATAGGTCACTGTCTCTATAAGAGGGAAAAAGAACATGCACAGAGAATTCTGTCATGGGTTATGTTTACATTTTAATGTATTTCATTTTCTCATCGTGATGCTTGTTCTTAATTAAATGTTTATTTTAGTGCATGTCTGGTGTTTGATGTTGTTCTCAGATGATCTTCTGCTGATGTGAGATCATATTTAATGTGTTAAAAGTTATCAATTTATGTGTTTTATGTGACAAATGAAAACCAGTAAATATCAATATTTGGAGACTCGATGTAATTAAATCATCAGTTTCTCAGTAACTGGAGAATATGTGAAAGCGCACAATAATTAACATGATAATCACCTCATAATTCATAAGAGAGTTATTATATGAATGATGGAGCAGTATAAATGTCTGAGTGTCACGTGCTCTCCTCTGAAGCTCCAGCAGGCGGCGCTGTCTCCGGAAGTGACGCGGCTGGTGTGAGGCGGAAGTGAAGCGCGTTGCTATGGCTGCTGCTGTTGTCAGATCATCTGAATGAAGCAGTGACTGTGAGTACAGAGGAT
>CM041805.1:34659824-34662324 GCA_023376895.1 Aspiorhynchus laticeps | reverse complement strand
TAAGTACTACATGTTTCAGCAATGCATTTATAATGTGTTTAGAAACAATTCTCAGAATTGACTTTACACGGACTATCTTTTCTGTTATTTAAATCATTTAATATTTCTACATTCAAAATTGTATATTTAAAATATTAACCTCAACATGAATTTAATTGCACTTATGCAACCTCTGAGCCTCGTTAAACATGTGAAAATACACCTACAAGCTTCTGTTGCTCCTCTAGTACATGTTTATTTCTTAAATACTGATTTCATTTGATTGATTGATCTTATTCTACTGGTTTTTATTCTGTTGTTTTAATTAGAAATAATGAAAAGCGTATTAATATATTTGTTTGAATTTGACAAAAGATGACATACTTTTAATAAAGTTAGAAAAATGCCATTACAAAGGTAAAAACAGAAATCCTGTTAATCACTTAAAGGGACAGTCACCCAAAATGAACTTCCATTCATTATATCCTTAAAGGGACAGTTCACCCAAAAATGAACCTTCCCATTACGAGGTGATATTTGACTCCTTAAAGGGACAGTTCACCCAAAAATGAACCTTCCCATTACGAGGTGATATTTGACTCCTTAAAGGGACAGTGCACCCAAAAATGAACCTTCCCATTACAGGTGATATTTGACTCCTTAAAGGGACAGTGCACTCAAAAATGAACCTTCCCATTACGAGGTGATATTTGACTCCTTAAAGGGACAGTGCACCCAAAAATGAAAATTCTGTCATCATTTACTCTCCCTCAAGTAGATCCAAACCTGTATGAATGTGTTTGTTCTGAACACAAAGGAAGATATTCTGAAGAATGAGGGAAACAGAGCAGTTCTGGGGCACCATTGACTTCCATAGGATTCTTTTTCCTCCTATAGAAGTCAATGGTGCCCCAAAATAGCCTGATTACAAACGTTATTCAGAATATCTTCCTTTGTGTTCAGCAGAACAAAGAAATTCATACAGGTTTAGAACTACTTGAGGGGGAGTAAATGATGATTTTTGGGTGCACTGTCCCTTTAAGGAGTCAAATATCACCTTGTAATGGGAAGGTTAATTTTTGATCAGAATTTTTGATTATTGATTTGAAGGTGCTCCTAAATTTTTGACCGTGCTCCTAAATGTTTTTAATTAGGAGCACAAGCGCTCCTAAAAATAAAAGTAAGTGTAGAGCCCTGGAGATCAGCTCTGAATGCACTGTGACCGCCTCTCTCTGACTCCGGGACAGATTTCGTGCCGGTGACGTTCATGCTGCCGGCCGACTATAACCTGTTCGTGGAGGAGTTTCGCAAGAGTCCGTCCAGCACGTGGATCATGAAGCCGTGTGGGAAGGCGCAGGGCAAAGGCATCTTCCTCATCAACAAGCTCTCTCAGATCAAGAAATGGTCTCGCGACAGCCGCACCTCCACGTGAGCTGATCTCCTGAGTTTGATCCGCTGTGATCAGATGTGGGCGTCTGTCTGAGGTGCTGTGCTTTGACAGGTTTGTGGCGGCCAACAGCGGGAAGGAGGCCTACGTCATCTCCCTGTACATCGATAACCCGCTGCTGATCGGAGGGAAGAAGTTCGACCTGCGGCTCTATGTGCTGGTCACCAGCTACAGGCCGCTGAAGTGCTACATGTGAGTATCTCCAGCACGTGACGCTTACATAGTTTAGATGGATCTTGAGAGAATGTGCATTAACTGCGTAAATCTGAGGGAAAACAATTCATTTAGTAGTGTGTTTCATTTAATGTTTAGTAGTCATTCCCGAAACATAAACACAGTTGCTTATGTCTTAAGTGAACATAAACAGCTGAGAAAGAAGTTGCATGTGTATCAGTGTATTAGGTCTTAAAGTGACAGCAGCCTAATAAACCTGCTGCTGTCTGTGTCATTCAATAAAAAAAAGTCAATAGTGAATTCCTGGTGGGACTGAATAATGATAATTCACAGCTATTTGTAATCCTTGACTCGCCACCGCATCTCTTGATCTGTACTAAGCGGTTTTGTGTTGTCAGGTACAAACTGGGATTTTGTCGTTTCTGCACGGTCAAATACACCCCGAGCACCAGTGAGCTGGACAACATGTTCGTGCACCTCACCAACGTGGCCATCCAGAAGCACGGCGTAAGTTAGTGTTCATAAAACCTCCACTATATGGACAGAAGTATTGGCACCCCTGATCGTTACACCACCAGGAGAGACGATGATCAGCTGTGAGTGTTGATGTGAGTGGAGCTGGGAACTGACTGCTGATGGAAGTGCTTTGTTTGTAAATCATCAGCTGTTAAAGAGATAGTGGGAGGTGGTGGAGGGGGACAGAGGAAAGAGCTGAACGCTTTGAAGAGCTTGTCTGTATCTGATGCACTGTTGATCTTATTATGAAAAAATACGTTTTGGGGAGGGGGGGCGATACCCTCAAACGAAAGCAAAAGCAATTAAAAGATCTGGCAAACTATCTAAAGTGTTTTTGCAGCGTTGAGCAATGCAGCCAATCAAAGACATGTCTGTTGATTTCTT
>CM041805.1:34647324-34649824 GCA_023376895.1 Aspiorhynchus laticeps | reverse complement strand
TGAGTGGTGTGTGATGTGAGTGAGTGATGGTGGTGTGTGTGAGTGGGTGGGTGAGTGTGTGTGAGTGGGTGAGTGTGTGAGTGTGAGTGAGTGAGTGAGTGAGTGAGTGAGTGAGTGTGTGTGTGATGAGTGATGGTGAGTGAGTGAGTGAGTGTGTGTGTGTGGTGTGAGTGAGTGAGTGAGTGAGTGAGGTGAGTGAGTGTGTGAGAGTGAGTGATGTGAGTGAGTGAGTGTGTGTGAGTGGGTGGGTGAGAGTGTGGTGGTGTGTGTGTGGTGAGTGAGTGATGTGAGTGTGTGTGGTGAGAGGTGAGTGTGAGTGAGTGAGTGAGTGTGTGTGTGAGTGGGGGTGGGTGAGAGTGTGTGTGTGTGAGTGGTGGGTGAGTGAGTGAGTGTGTGGTGAGTGAGGTGAGTGAGTAGTGTGTGTGAGAGTGGAGTGAGTGGAGTGAGTGTGTGATGTGAGTGTGTGAGTGAGTGTGTGGAGTGAGTGGAGTGTGTGAGTGAGTGAGTGGGTGGGTGTGAGGTGTGAGTGAGTGGTGGGTAGAGTGTGTGTGAGAGTGAGTGTGAGTGTGTGTGGGTGAGTGTGGTGTGTGTGAGTGAGTGAGTGAGTGAGTGAGTGTGTGATGTGAGTGAGTGGGTGTGTGTGTGTGGAGAGTGAGGTGAGTGTGTGTGTGAGTGTGTGTGTGTGAGAGTGAGTGATGAGTGTAGGTGAGTGGGTGTGAGTGGTGTGTGAGTGTGTGAGTGAGGTGTGGTGAGAGTGTGGTGAGTGTGGTATGTGTAGTGTGTGTGTGAGAGTGAGTGAGTGTGTGGTGAGTGAGTGGTGTGTGTGTGAGTGAGTGAGTGAGTGAGTGTGTGAGTGAGTGTGTGTGAGGTGAGTGAGTGAGTGAGTGAGTGAGTGTGTGTGTGAGTGAGTGAGTGGGTGTGAGTGAGTGAGGTGTGTGAGTGAGTGAGTGTGTGATGTGAGTGAGTGGGTGGTGAGAGTGTGTGTGTGTGTAGTGAGTGTGAGTGAGTGAGGTGGGTGAGAGTGTGTGTGTGTGAGTGTGTGATGTGTGAGTGAGTGAGTGAGTGGGTGGGTGAGAGTGTGTGTGAGTGAGTGAGTGGGTGGGTGAGAGTGTGTGTGATGTGAGTGAGTGAGTGAGTGAGTGTGTGAGAGTGAGTGAGTGAGTGAGTGAGTGAGTGAGTGGTGGTGAGTGAGTGAGTGAGTGGGTGGTGAGGTGTGGTGAGTGAGTGTGTGAGTGAGTGTGTGAGTGAGTGAGTGGTGAGTGAGTGAGTGAGTGGTGGGTGATGAGTGTGTGTGTGTAGTGAGTGAGTGAGTGGGTGGAGTGAGGTGTGTGTGTGTGAGGGTGAGTGAGTGAGTGGGTGGGTGAGAGTGTGTGTGAGTGAGTGAGTGGGTGGGTGAGAGTGTGTGAGAGTGGTGAGTGAGTGTGTGTGTGAGTGAGTGAGTGTGTGTGTGAGAGTGAGTGTGTGTGATGAGTGAGTGAGTGAGTGAGTGAGTGAGTGAGTGAGTGAGTGTGAGTGAGTGAGTGAGTGTGTGTGGTGGGTGTGTGGTGTGTGTGGAGTGTGTGTGTGTGAGTAGTGAGTGAGTGAGTGAGTGAGTGAGTGAGTGAGTGATGAGTGGTGTGTGATGTGAGTGAGTGAGTGAGTGAGTGAGTGTGAGTGTGTGTGTGTGTGGTGTGTGTGTGTGTGTGTGTGTGTGTGTGTGTGGTGTGAGTGTGTGTGTGTGTGTGTGTGTGTGTGTGTGTGTGTGAGATCACAGGTGCTGTCAGTGGATTAAACACTGCTGATGAAACACGAGCTCAGGTCTAATTCAGGACTGGAGGGAGAAACTCCTGAAATAGCTTGTATGAGACACACACGTGTGGTTTCTGCAGCTGCGCTCCACGCTCATGAGAGCAGAAACACATGAAGAAGAGCTGCTGCGGCTCCACAGACAGAGAAGATCATCTGTGCACACTACAGGAGACACCGGGGCAAGTCGTCACAGCATGTTTAATATCTATACATGAGGTTTGCTGTGTTCATTTTATATCTACTGAATCCTGTCCTCCAAACTAAAATGTAATAACTTACTTCTGTAATATCTGCTGAGTAGCACATGAACACAACTAACCTCTTTTATGCCAAAAATCATTAGATATTAAGATCATGTTCCATGAAGATATTTAGTAAATGTCCTTCCGTAAATATATCAAAACTTAATTTTTGATTAGTAATATGCATTGCTAAGACTTCATTTGAACAACTTTAAAGATGATTTTCTCAATATTTAGATTTTTTTGCACCTTCAGATTCCAGATTTTCAAATATTGTGCTATCATAACAAACCATACATCAATGGAAAGATTATTAGTATTATTATTGGTAGTATTATATTCTATATTTTGCTTTGGCAATACTGATACAAATGTTATGCCATAAAGCAACTCGAACTATAACTATATACTGTATAAACGCCAGGTCAGGTTTATTTGAAATACATCGTTTGTTAATGTTTAAAAAATAA
>CM041805.1:34624824-34639824 GCA_023376895.1 Aspiorhynchus laticeps | reverse complement strand
CTGACTTGAGGACGATGGAAGCAGAAGTGCTAAAATACCAGCTCACTTCCACAAGAAGTCATCGCTGTATAACATTAATTCACACAGACCAGAGCATCACAGTCACACTCGAGCGGTTTGTGAGTGTAGTGTTTCCAGCACGGCTTGTGCTGCTCATATGTGTGTGCTGTCGTCACATCAGCGTGATACGAGCCTGCGTCGCTCAGTGTCTTCAGACACGCACTCATTCATGTTCAGCTGATGAGAGACGCCTGTCCCTTTAAGAGAGCGCTGAGATCCACAAGTGTTCCTCTTTCACACCGCGAGATCTGATTATGTAATGCTGCTGGAGTTATGCACTCACGGAAACTATGAGTTTGCTCTGTGAGAGAGAGTGAGTGTGTTGTGTGAGTGTGTGTGTGTGTAGTGTGTGTGTGTGTGTGTGTGTGTTAAAGCAGCTTACGCAGGCTCAGGAAGAATGACAGGAATTTCCATCACTTCCCTGGAAAGAGTGTGGCATGTTTCAGCTGAACTGAAACTCCTGGAGCGTTTCTCTTCATGTTCTCTCCTGGAGTTTCACTGCTTTATCACACACTCGGGCTGAACCCGCTTCTCAGCTCCTGAACGTCTGTCAAACACTGATACGCTTCACTTTAGTGCACTTTACTGTCGTTCTGAGCTGTTCGCTGTAGTGATTCACAATGACTCTTACGAGGCGGATCATTTCAGTGATTATAGCTCTATGAACCACTAAAGAGCTAATGACTGAATGCAGATTTGTCAGCACATTAATGGCCAATCTGATTATTAAATGGATGAGCAGCGTGTTTAAAGACACAAGCAGATAAAACGGTAAATAAAGAGCATCAGTTGAATGCAGATTGTCCCACATTTGGTGTTTGACCCACTTGATTACTTACGTGTTGAGATCCCAGTATCTCTGGAAATAACCCATGTAGGGCCTTAATGGCAAAAGAAAAGTTTGTTTACCACTGAAATCTAAAAGCGTAGTAATATATCTTTAAGATTTCTGTAGTTAAGAGTCATCAGGAAGAAACACAAGAAGTGCTTTTTCCTCATTCTTAAACTGTCACCATTGTCACATAACACAACAAAGATTGCTAAAGATTTGACTAATAGAGTTACCAATATCTGTGTGAAAATAACATGCTGTCAGCTTTCTCAAGTCTAAACAAAACGCTCAAAACTAAAGAACATCTGGAAATGATTCAAAGACTCACTCAAGATTCACTTGATTCATTACTGGATGAGTCAGTGTTTCTGAATGAATCTCTTGAATGAATGATTCAATGACTCACTCAAGATTCACTTGATTCATTACTGGATGAATCAGTGCTTTTGAATGAATCTCTTGAATGAATGATTCAATGACTCACTCAAGATTCACTTGATTCATTACTGGATGAATCAGTGCTTTTGAATGAATCTCTTGAATGAATGATTCAATGACTCACTCAAGATTCACTTGATTCATTACTGGATGAATCAGTGCTTTTGAACGAATCTCTTGAATGAATGATTCAATGACTCTTTCAAGATTCACTTGATTCATTAATGGATGAGTCGGTGCTTTTGAACGAATCTCTTGAATGAATGATTCAAAGACTCACTCAAGATTCACTTGATTCATTACTGGATGAATCAGCATTCTTGAACGAATCTCTTGAATGAGTGATTCAGTGACTCACTCAAGATTCACTTGATCCATTACTGGATGAGTCAGTGCTTTTGAATGAATCTCTTGAATGGGTGATTCAATGACTCACTCAAGATTTACTTGATTCATTACTGGATGAGTCAGTGCTTTTGAACGAATCTCTTGAATGAGTGATTCAATGACTCACTCAAGATTCACTTGATTCATTACTGGATGAGTCAGTGCTTTTGAACGAATCTCTTGAATGAATGATTCAATGACTCATTCAAGATTCACTTGTTTCATTACTGGATGAGTCAGTGCTTTTGAACGAATCTCTTGAATGAATGATTCAATGACTCACTCAAGATTCACTTGATTCATTACTGGATGAGTCAGTGCTTTTGAATGAATCTCTTGAATGAGTGATTCAATGACTCACTCAAGATTTACTTGATTCATTACTGGATGAGTCAGTGCTTTTGAACGAATCTCTTGAATGAGTGATTCAATGACTCACTCAAGATTCACTTGATTCATTACTGGATGAGTCAGTGCTTTTGAACGAATCTCTTGAATGAATGATTCAATGACTCACTCAAGATTCACTTGATTCATTACTGGATGAGTCAGTGCTTTTGAATGAATCTCTTGAATGGATGAGTCAGTGCTTTTGAACGAATCTCTTGAATGAATGATTCAAAGACTCACTCAAGATTCACTTGTTTCATTACTGGATGAGTCAGTGCTTTTGAACGAATCTCTTGAATGAATGATTCAATGACTCACTCAAGATTCACTTGATTCATTACTGGATGAGTCAGTGCTTTTGAATGAATCTCTTGAATGAGTGATTCAATGACTCACTCAAGATTTACTTGATTCATTACTGGATGAGTCAGTGCTTTTGAACGAATCTCTTGAATGAGTGATTCAATGACTCACTCAAGATTCACTTGATTCATTACTGGATGAGTCAGTGCTTTTGAACGAATCTCTTGAATGAATGATTCAATGACTCATTCAAGATTCACTTGTTTCATTACTGGATGAGTCAGTGCTTTTGAACGAATCTCTTGAATGAATGATTCAATGACTCACTCAAGATTCACTTGATTCATTACTGGATGAGTCAGTGCTTTTGAATGAATCTCTTGAATGAGTGATTCAATGACTCACTCAAGATTTACTTGATTCATTACTGGATGAGTCAGTGCTTTTGAACGAATCTCTTGAATGAGTGATTCAATGACTCACTCAAGATTCACTTGATTCATTACTGGATGAGTCAGTGCTTTTGAACGAATCTCTTGAATGAATGATTCAATGACTCACTCAAGATTCACTTGATTCATTACTGGATGAGTCAGTGCTTTTGAATGAATCTCTTGAATGGATGAGTCAGTGCTTTTGAACGAATCTCTTGAATGAATGATTCAAAGACTCACTCAAGATTCACTTGTTTCATTACTGGATGAGTCAGTGCTTTTGAACGAATCTCTTGAATGAATGATTCAATGACTCACTCAAGATTCACTTGATTCATTACTGGATGAGTCAGTGCTTTTGAATGAATCTCTTGAATGAGTGATTCAATGACTCACTCAAGATTTACTTGATTCATTACTGGATGAGTCAGTGCTTTTGAACGAATCTCTTGAATGAGTGATTCAATGACTCACTCAAGATTCACTTGATTCATTACTGGATGAGTCAGTGCTTTTGAACGAATCTCTTGAATGAATGATTCAATGACTCACTCAAGATTCACTTGATTCATTACTGGATGAGTCAGTGCTTTTGAATGAATCTCTTGAATGGATGAGTCAGTGCTTTTGAACGAATCTCTTGAATGAATGATTCAAAGACTCACTCAAGATTCACTTGATTCATTACTGGATGAATCAGCATTCTTGAACGAATCTCTTGAATGAGTGATTCAGTGACTCACTCAAGATTCACTTGATCCATTACTGGATGAGTCAGTGCTTTTGAACGAATCTCTTGAATGAATGATTCAAAGACTCACTCAAGATTCACTTGATTCATTACTGGATGAATCAGCGTTCTTGAACGAATCTCTTGAATGAATGATTCAATGACTCATTCAAGATTCACTTGATTCATTACTGGATGAGTCAGTGCTTTTGAATGAATCTCTTGAATGAGTGATTCAATGACTCACTCAAGATTTACTTGATTCATTACTGGATGAGTCAGTGCTTTTGAATGAATCTCTTGAATGAGTGATTCAATGACTCACTCAAGATTTACTTGATTCATTACTGGATGAGTCAGTGCTTTTGAATGAATCTCTTGAATGGATGAGTCAGTGCTTTTGAACGAATCTCTTGAATGAGTGATTCAATGACTCACTCAAGATTCACTTGTTTCATTACTGGATGAATCAGTGTTTTTTAACGACTCACTTGAATGAATGATTCAATGACTCACTCAAGATTCACTTGTTTCATTACTGGATGAATCAGTGTTTTTTAACGAATCACTTGAATGAAAGATTCAAAGACAAATATATTTTTAACAGCCCCTTTTCACCACCTAAAAAAAGATGCTCACACAGGAATTGATAGGAGGAATCGAAATCTTAATTTTTCAACAAATATCTCATTCTGGAAGTGGAACTGATAGTCGATTCCCAACCCTACTTTTGTGGAGGAGTTGACATGGAGTGACCCATTTCTTTTGTTTTTACATTTACATTTAAATTTTATATCCAAATGTAGGCCTATTGTCTAATATGTTTGTCACTTTTGCATGAAATGCCTTCCCTGTTTGGGTTCAGTGAGATGTTTAATGTTTCTGAATGAAGCCTTTGGCTGCATTTATTTGACCAAAACTAACAGTAAAAAACAGCTGTTTTCTATGTGAATATGTGTTAAACTGTAATATATGTCTGTGATGCGCAGCTGTATTTTCAGCATCATTACTCAGTCTTCAGAGTCACATGATCTTCAGAAATCATAATAATATGCTGCTCATGTTTCAGCCATGTCAGACTTGACCGACTCTCTGGTGGACGTCTCCAGCGACAGCTTCTGGGAGGTGCGTATCGCTCACCTGTGCGTGTCTCTCTGCTAGCACTGTGTGTTTGTAACGCTCGCGTGTCTCGCTCCGTCAGGTGGGCAACTACAAGCGTGCGGTGAAGCGCGTGGACGATGGGAACCGGCTGTGTAACGACCTGATGAACTGTCTGCACGAGCGCGCGCGCATAGAGAAGAGCTACGCCACGCAGCTCACCGAGTGGGCCAAGCGCTGGAGACAGCTGGTGGAGAAAGGTGAGCACAAACACACACACTGATCCATCAAAACACACAGGAGGTTCAGGGTCACTGAGTGTGACCTCACTTCCCCTAAACACACTATAACGGGCTGCTGGTGGGATTGTGGCTCATCTGAGGAGGAAGTGAAAGCCTCTCGAGAGGGAACAGTGATCACACGCACGTGACTCTCAGTGTAATATGAGATCTGTGTGTTTAAAAGCTGAAACTACCACTAACAGGACTGAGAACGTCACACTACACGCCGTACGAGTCACGACAGGCTCCACTAACTCATTTCAAGCACTGCCGGTCATGTTTTTCACTTATTCTTTCTAAAAAAACACCTGATTATGAAGAAGAATCAAAATAGTCGACCTCTGAATCTCTCATCCAGATATCATGGCAGTGCTGTTTCTTGATAATGTGCTGTTATCTTGGGTTCATAACGTTCCTGTGTCTCAGCATTGTTCAGTTCATCAGTCCTTCATACAGTGATGCTGTGTTGATTCTTGATAGAGCACACACACAGCTGCAGATTCTGGTGTTAGCTTCGTGTCTTTGTTCGGCTAAAGACCGTGTTTAAATGTGGCCACGATAGCAGAGGTGTTTCCGTTCTGACTGGCTGTTTTTTCGTACCTTGTGGCTTACGTTGCACTTTTCTGCTCATACTACTTCAAGCTATTTCAAACTCTCTGGTGAGGCTTTCTCAAGCCAAACCTTTTAGTTATGTATTGTGAATATATTTCAAATCAGTATCACATGATGATGTTTTAAAGGTTAGGCCATAAACAATTTATCAGTAATGAAAGTGAAATGCTTCACTTCTACAAGCTGAGGCAAGCCTGATAATACATACAAAATTAACTAATATGCACAAAATGTTCAGAGCAGGGGTGTCCAGTCATCCTGTGTATTTTATGTCCAACCAGCCTGGAAGTTTCCAGTAATCCTGAAGACTTTGATAAGCTGGTTCAGGTGTGTTTGATTAGGGCTGCGCAATCAATACAATTTCTAATCGCAATTACAGATGCCACACTTACATAATCGATTGTAAAGCGGCAATTAATCGTTCAAAGTCCACTTGTGTTAAGTGCTTCAGATGTGTTGTCTTTCTTTAGGTTATCTTAAGGGTTTTTTCCATTGTTTTAGTATAACATTATAATACCGTGCATATTTTTACTTTTTGCTTATTTAAAGAAGAGACCAATCCAAAGTATATTTGACATTTGAGGCTTAATATTATAGAAAAGCAATACAAGTTTTTCAGGGTGTCCGCGGGTCCTTAAAGTCTTAAAATGTCTTAAATAACGTTTTCCCAATAAAAGGCCTTAAAAAGTCTTAAAATGTCTTAAATAACGTTTTCCCAATAAAAGGCCTTAAAATAAGTCTTAAAAACGTTTTCCTAATAAAAGGCCTTAAAAAGTCTTAAAATGCTCTTAAATAACGTTTTCCCAATAAAAGGCCTTAAAAAGTCTTAAAATGTCTTAAATAACGTTTTCCCAATAAAAGGCCTTAAAAAGTCTTAAAATGTCTTAAATAACGTTTTCACAATAAAAAGTCTTAAATGTCTTAAATAACGTTTTCCCAATAAAAGGCCTTAAAAAGTCTTAAAATGTCTTAAATAACGTTTTCCCAATAAAAGGCCTTAAAAAGTCTTAAAATGTCTTAAATAACGTTTTCCCAATAAAAGGCTAAAAGGCCTTAAAATGTCTTAAATAACGTTTTCCCAATAAAAGGACATAAAAAGTCTTAAAATGTCTTAAATAACGTTTTCCCAATAAAAGGCCTTAAAAAGTCTTAAAATGTCTTAAATAACGTTTTCCCAATAAAAGGCCTTAAAAAGTCTTAAAATGTCTTAAATAACGTTTTCCTAATAAAAGGCCTTAAAAAGTCTTAAAATGTCTTAAATAACGTTTTCCCAATAAAAGGCTAAAAAGTCTTAAAATGTCTTAAATAACGTTTTCCCAATAAAAGGCCTTAAAAAGTCTTAAAATGTCTTAAATAACGTTTTCCCAATAAAAGGCCTTAAAAAGTCTTAAAATGTCTTAAATAACGTTTTCCCAATAAAAGGCCTTAAAAAGTCTTAAAATGTCTTAAATAACGTTTTCCCAATAAAAGGCTAAAAATCTTAAATGTCTTAAATAACGTTTTCCCAATAAAAGGCCTTAAAACAGTCTTAAATAACGTTTTCCCAATAAAAGGCCTTAAGTTTAATGTCTTAAATAACGTTTTCCCAATAAAAGGCCATTAAAAAGTCTTAACTAATAACGTTTTCCCAATAAAAGGCCTTAAAAAGTTTAATTCTTAAATAACGTTTTCCCAATAAAAGGCATTAAAAATTTAATGTCTTAAATAACGTTTTCCAATAAAAGGCTAAAAAGTCTTAAATAACGTTTTCCCAATAAAAGGCCTTAAAAGTCTTAAATAACGTTTTCCCAATAAAAGGCCTAAAGAGTCTTAAAAGTCTTAAATAACGTTTTCCCATATAAAATATGGCAGCTGTTAAAAATGGTCTTAACAATTCTTAATAACGTTTTCCCAATAAAAGGCTTTAATAGTCAATTACAATTTCTTAATTGACACGATTTTCCAATAAAAGGCCTAAAAATCTTAATGTCTTAAATAAGTTATGTCCCAATAAAAGGCTAATAAGTAATGTCTTAAGATGAACCTTATTTCTTAAACACATAAAACTTATTATGTAATGTGTCTCAATTAAAGAGCCTTAAAAAGTCTTAAATTCAGTTTTCTCCATAAAAGGTCATACAAGTGGTCTTAAAATGTCTTAAATGAACGTTATGTCCTCATAGAAATAGGCCTAAAAAGTCTTAACAATGGTACTTAAACTAACGTTTTCCCAATAAGTGTTCTTAAAAAGTGCATTGCAATGTTCTTGAAATAATCGCTTTTCCCAGTATAAAAGGCCTACATAAAGTCTTAAATGGATCATTGAAATACGCTGTTTCCCTAGGAGCCTCAGTAAGGACGTAAAGTCGTTAATGTCTATGAGACATAAGTGTTTCCTGCACATATAAAGTGCCTGATAAGCTTAGACTCTTTGAAATTAATCAATGGCTTTTGCTCCATTGAGGTCCATACAGATGAGTCTGTCGAGGACTGTTTACAAATGAGCACGAAGATGGCTTTCCTGCAGGCACAGAATACTCAGCTGGGCCTAATTGAATACTTCAAGGAATACATCCTGTAAACTAAACTGTCTGCAATGAAAAGTGCCTGTAAGAGTTCTGTGAAGTCTTCACACATGATTATTTTACGTAAACAGCTTAAAATATGTGTGTTGTATCAATGTATCAATTGCAAGGTTTAGTCTGTATTCTCCCATACACTCAGTTGGCTGGAAAAGTGTTACATTACTGATGCGAGCTGAGAAGATAGGACTGTTCAACATGGTAGTAAACTGCATTATATGTAGATTGTGAATAAGTATTAATATGCAAACCTTACCAAATTCGTGGAATAATTGCATTTCGTCAAAAGCCTGAAAATCTCAGGACAACCCTGGGACAGTTTGACCCCCGATTAGAGGTACCCTCACAGGTTCAGTAGGTTTTTAAACCTTCAGGTAGCCAAACATTTATGGTCAGATTAACACAACCTTTTTTATTCCTTTTGCACATTGAGGTATCCAAAGCTAGTCATTTGCGGGATGGTGACTTAATTGGACCAGGATGAAACTGTGTATCTGGGAAACTAAGTTTCAATTTGTTTTTAAAATCTTTCCCAGAGATGTTCTGAGTCCATCAGTTATTAGTAGCAAACAGGACAACATGTGGACGAAGTAGCACAAAGGCAGCAGTATCAATGGATCATCTGAAAGGTCTTGTCTGTGTCGTCTCCTCTAGGGCCTCAGTATGGGACGGTGGAGCGAGCGTGGTTCGCTCTGATGACCGAGGCCGAGAAGGTGAGCGACCTGCACATGGAGGTGAAGACTGCTCTGATGGGAGAGGACTTGGAGAAAGTCAAGAACTGGCAGAAAGACGCTTACCACAAACAGATGATTGGTGGCTTCAAGGAGACCAAAGAAGCAGAAGATGGCTTTCGCAAGGCACAGAAACCCTGGGCCAAGAAACTCAAGGAGGTACGAGCACACCAACTCCACACGGTCCGCAAACACAGGCTTAAAGCTGTCGGGAAGCTTCAGGACATGTGGTAGAGTTAACAAAAGCCTTCATTAAATATGGGTGTGTTCAACTTATTTGCACATGAGACCGTTTAGCACATCACCCACAAAGCATACACTCAGTTTGCTGGATTGTGTTACATTTGATCAGTGAGAAAGATGTTAATTAATAAATGATTATATTATTTATTATAATTTAATATTTACTATCCCCACCACCAAACCAGCAGGACCATAATTATTGTACTTAAAAAAAAAAAAAAAAAAAAAAAAAATCTGCTTATGATTTCTTAAAATTATTCTTTCTTATTTCTTAAAAGTCCTTAAATTATTCTTGAAAACAATCTTTCTTCTTATAATTTCTTAACTAATATCTTAAAAAAAAAATCTAACTCTGATTCCCTTAAATCATTCTATTTCTGATTTCTTAAAAATGCCATTAAAAAGATAATTTTACCTCTGATGCCATAATAAAAATCATTTGAAATCATTCTACTTCTGATTCCTTAAATTATTCTACTTCTGATTCCTTAAATTATTCTACTTCTGATTCCTTAAAAAAAAATCCTTAAATATTTTTACTTTTGATTTCTTAAATAAAAATCCTTAAAATAACTATTTAAAAAAAATCTACTTCTAGTTTCTTAAATTATCTGAGTCACTTTGGATAAAACATGTATGTAAATAATTATCATGAATAATAGATAAGCATTACATCTGTGAGTGCAGTCATGAGAAGGAAGATGCAGGCTTGGGTGTAAATTTGTGTTTTATCTGTTCTGTCAAGCGTGTGAGATCGGTGTGGCCTAACATCTGCCAGGTGTCCCTCCATGCATGCATGCACTCTGTGCTGGTGCTCTCTGATGCTCTCTGTGCTGTGCCTCTCTGCTGCTGGTGCTCTCTCTGATGCTGGTGCTCTCTGATGCTGGTGCTCTCTGATGCTGGTGCTCTCTGATGCTGGTGCTCTCTGTGCTGGTGCTCTCTGATGCTGGTGCTCTCTGATGCTGGTGCTCTCTGATGCTGGTGCTCTCTGATGCTGGTGCTCTCTGATGCTGGTGCTCTGGTGCTCTCTGATGCTGTATGAGCACATGTTACTGTGGTCCCTCCATGCATGCATGCTCTCTGTGCTGGTGCTCTCTGATGCTGTGTGAACACATGTTACTGTGGTCCCTCCATGCATGCATGCTCTCTGTGCTGGTGCTCTCTGATGCTGGTGCTCTCTGATGCTGATGTGAACACATGTTACTGTGGTCCCTCCATGCATGCATGCCTCTGATGCTGGTGCTCATCTGAATGCTGGTGCTCTCCTGATGCTGGTGCCTGAGAGAGCTTCAAGCAAGCTGGAGAATAACAACCCAGAGGCCCAGAAGAAGCTGCAGGAGAAAGTGGAGAAGTGCCAGCAGGAAGTTCAGAAGGTCAGTGGTTTCTTCAACCACAAACCGCCTCGCTCTGATGTGCCTTTAAGACACTGTTGAGTGGCTAGCTGCTTCGCTTGAAATGAGATGAACCTCAAACTCATGTTAAAATAACAAGAGTAATATCTCATGTGTTGATCATGTTTGTAGTGGCAGCGCTATGAGAGGTCTTGTGTTAGTCCTGCCTCCAGGCAGCTGTTTCAATAAGCTCGTATCTGCTTGAATAGGACAACTCTTATATAAATATCACATTTTTAAAATGAACTGTCTCTTAAATGTTGTTTTTATGCTCAAATAGCATTAAAAAAGAGCATATTTCATATTCATTATTTCAAATTGGCAGCAAAATCTAACTCTAATGAGTCTAATGACCTTTATGAATGTTGTTAGGCTCAAATAGTGATAAAAGGGCATATATTTCAATAGTGCATTTCAAATTAACAATACAATCGACCATAACTTGTCTCACAAATTGTTTTTACTCTCAAATAGCGTATATGAGAGTAAAAATATATATTGCACAACAAAATCTGGCATAAGTGTATCATAAATGCTTAAATAGTGTTTGAAAATGGTGTATTGTAACTGTTCAAATCACAAACAAAATCTGCCATAAACACTCGTTTTCATATTTTTTATTTATATTTCAACAGCTGTAAGAAAATCTGAGTTTAACAGTCTCATAAATGCTGTTTTTATTTTGAAACGGCATTAAAAATGTGTAAAGTTACTGAAACTCATTGAGTTTTTCAAACTCAAAGAGCATAAAAAAATCCCTAGATTTGTGTTTTTATGCCAAAGTATAGCTTTAAAAATATATTTGATATATACGATGTTATACAATAACATTTCAAATGAACTGCAAAATCAGTCGTGAACTGTCTCATATTGTTTTCACACTTCAAAAGCATATATGTCAGGTTGTTTGTGTGGCGTTTCAGACGAAGGAGCGCTACCAGAAGTCTCTGGAGGAGCTGGATAAGGTGACCCCTCAGTACATGGAGAACATGGAGCAGGTGTTCGAACAGTGGCAGCAGTTCGAGGACAAGAGACTGCGCTTCTTCAGAGAGCTGCTGCTGGGCGTCAAGCAGCACCTCGACCTCTCCTCCAATCACAAGTGAGCACCTGGCCTCATCTCATCTATATAGAAGGCCGGTTTGTGGTCATTTGCATAGAGAAGCACAGGAGCGCTGTTATTGAGGCCAGCATGCAAAGCACTGGGATGAGTCACCCTGCAGCTGTGATAGTCTGTTAAACGTGTCTCTCCTTCAGGTACTCGACCGTCTATCACACACTGGAGGACACCATCCAGGCGGCCGACGCTCAGGAGGACCTCAGGTGGTTCCGCTCCAGCCACGGCCCCGGCATGCCCATGAACTGGCCTCAGTTTGAGGTACGAGACACACAGAGAGCCACAGGGAGCTCCAGACACACGTGACTTCCTCCTGCGGATCAGCAAACATACAGAGGACGTGAACAGGGCTGACAAACACCAGAAATGACCACAACAGTGTCATAGCAACAGTTCATATGACTCATAGTCAGTGTCCTGTGAAGGCAACATGAGCTTTAACAGCTCTGGTGGAGGAAAGATTTTCAGTTATGAAAACAATACTGTCATAATTACGAGATAAATAGTCAAAAGAACAAGATTAAAAAGTCATGAAAAATTTAGTCATAATTATAAAAAAGCTCAATTTAATTATGAAAAATTGAACTCATGAGAGACTGTCATAATTATGAGATTAAATAGTTGAAAGAACAAGATAAATAGCTAAAATCGATATAAAGTCATAACTATAAAAAAGGTAAATATAATTTTAAAAAGTTGAAATCATGAGATACTGACGTAATTATGAGATAATTAGCCAAAAGAATGAGATAAAAAGCCAAAATCGTGAGATCCTAAGTCATAATTATAACAAGGCTAAATGTAGTTTCAGTGAGTCAAAATTATGAAATATAAATATAAAAAGCTAAATGTAATATAAAAAGTTTAAATCATGAGATAGTCATAGAGATAGTGAGATGCTAAGTCATATTTATGAGATAAATAACCAAAAGAATGAGATATAAAGCCAAAATCGTGAGATACTAAGTCATAATTATAAAAAATATATAATTATAAAAAGTTGAAGTCATGATTCTGAGATGCTAAGTCTGATGGAGGGAAAGGTTTGAGTTCGAGTCTGTTCCTCACACAAAGCATGGTATGAATTCACAAGAGTTATAAGGAGGACTCGTATGATAGTCATGGTGGAGTTTGATCTCCATCCACTTTGACTGAACCCAGAAGATTAAAGCTGTTTCACACAGTGATTAGAAGAGACTCAAGAGCTGTGTGTGTGCTGCAGGAACTGTCCATGGACTTGAACCGGACGCTCAGTCGACGAGAAACCAAGAGGAGACCCACTGATGGAGTCACTCTGACGGGGATCAATCAAACCACAGAACAGCCCTCCAAACCCAGCAGCAGCAGGTGAGCAGAAGCACCGCAGTGATCGGTGTGTGTACTCCAGTGACTGAGCATCTTAAAGGGATAGGTCACTTTGAGATTAAAATGTGGTATCTATCAGCTTACCCCAAGGGCATCCAAGATGTAGGTGTCTTTTTTTCTTCAGTAGATCCAATTTTGATGTTTTTAGGTCAAACCGTTCTAGTCTGTCAGTCATATAATGGCAGGTATAGGTCACTGTCTCTATAAGAGGGAAAAAGAACATGCACAGAGAAATCCAAATTAAACAATTCCCCATCGTAACTACACATTGATGGCCTAAGACACGAAACGAGCGGTTTGTGTGAGAAAACGAATAGTATTTATATCGTTTTTACCTCTTACGGAGGGCGTGTCTGAAGCGTGGTGCTGACGCAACTTTTCAAGCGCCAACGGAGGCGTCAGCCAATCAGATCGCCTCATGCAAATACCCAATCCCGTTCATGCAACACCAGAGAAGTATGTGATTGGTTGTTGTAACTATGACGCGCGTCAGCACCACGCTTCAGACACGCCCTCCGTCAAGCGTCAAAAGTACTCTCATAATTGAGGAAACTCAATTAACTCAAAATTATGAGTCTAAAAAGTCAAAATCGTGATATACTGTCTCATTATTATGAGAATAATTCAATTTATGAGATACTAAATTATAATTATGACAGGTTTTTTTTGGTCATATTTTTTTTTACTTGTCTCAAGCTTCACTGTTCATCTCAATTATGATTTATCTCATAATTTCAGTTTTTAATCTTGTAATTTTGACTTGTCATAATTATGACCGAGTATCTCATAATTAAGACTTATTTTCATATCAATGACAGTAGCACTCTGACTCTGCGTCACACCTGTTTGTCTGTTAGCGCTGGCTCAGGTGATGTGTGAAACGTCATGTGAATGGAGCCGTGTGATTGGCTGAGACGAGTCGTGTCTGATGTGAATGGAGCCGTGTGATTGGCTGAGACGAGTCGTGTCTGATGTGAATGGAGCCGTGTGATTGGCTGAGACGAGTCGTGTCTGGTGTGTATGGAGCCGTGTGATTGGCTGAGACGAGTCGTGTCTGGTGTGAATGGAGCCGTGTGATTGGCTGAGCAGAGTCGTGTCTGGTGTGAATGGAGCCGTGTGATTGGCTGAGCAGAGTCGTGTCTGGTGTGAATGGAGCCGTGTGATTGGCTGAGCAGAGTCGTGTCTGGTGTGAATGGAGCCGTGTGATTGGCTGAGCAGAGTCGTGTCTGGTGTGAATGGAGCCGTGTGATTGGTTGTCGTGTCTGATGTGAATAGAGCCGTGTGATTGGTTGTCGTGTCTGATGTGAATAGAGCCGTGTGATTGGTTGTCGTGTCTGATGTGAATAGAGCCGTGTGATTGGTTGTGTCATGTCTGATGAGAATAGAGCCGTGTGATTGGTTGTCGTGTCTGATGTGAATAGAGCCGTGTGATTGGTTGTTGTGTCTGATGTGAATAGAGCCGTGTGATTAGTTGTGTCGTGTCTGATGTGTGGTGTGTGATGTAACGCTGTCTCTGTGTTGTTAGCCTGGCTGTGCCCAGTAGCTCAGAAGCAGCATGCTTGAACCCGTTTGATGAGGATGATGATGGCGAGGATGAGGAAGAGCCGGCGGCGGTGGAGCGGCCCAAGAGCAGCCCGGTGCCTGTCAAACGAGAGGAAGTGACCGCACAAACGTTGGTGACCTCACAGCCTCTGTCTCTGTCTGTCTGCTTGTGTTTCTGCTGGTTTCTTTCAGGTCCTGTGTGTGTGTCTCTGCATGGCTCCTGATGACACCCTTCCCAGCGGCTCACGGCCTCACGTGACACGCGCTCGCTCAGACTGGTTAATGTTGAGTGTCACGTGCGGTCGAGCCGCTCTGGGTCTGCTCTCTGTCTCTGAGCGCTGGGTTTGACTCTGTCTGAGTCGTGTGCTGTGTCCTCTTCCCTCAGCGCTGCTGCAGCGGAGAAGACGCCGGCGGACGCCTCTGATGAGGAGGCTGGGAATCCTTCGCGTCCGCTAGCGCTAACGGCAATCCGTTCGAGGACGAGCCGT
>CM041805.1:34572594-34624724 GCA_023376895.1 Aspiorhynchus laticeps | reverse complement strand
TTTTCTCATTAAGGTCTGAAAATCTCAATAATGAGCTGAAGAGTTGAATCGGTGTTGTTAGATGAGGAAGACAGTGCTGGGCTCCAGGATAGTTTGGAAAACTACTGCATTTCAAAGACATGTTCTTAACTGACTTAAACACATATTTTTGTCAAGAAAACTGAGACCGAATCAGCAGTTGTGAGTGGGGTGGCCAACCCTAGTCCTGCCCCTGCGTTAACTGCATTAAATATTTTTTACGCGTTAAACTGAAATGTATCTCCTGCGTTAACGTACAAATTTTTACAGCACTAATCAGGACATTTTAAAACCTGGAAGAGTCATGGAAATTATTAAAAGCTTAAAAAAAGGCATGGACATTTCCATAGCAAATATTGATCAGTGATTGTAGTTACACCTGGTTTAAAACTTGTTTTTTTTGTCTTTTTCATGAAAATGTTTATTTGGCTTCATGAACAACTGGAAAAGTCATAGAAGATTCACACTGATTGGTCAGAAAGTGTGGGGACCGTGTTTGGATTGATTCTTTGATTTATGTCTGTTAAATGTATTAAAAGCATTGTGATTTGTTCAAATTAATGCATTTTTTAAGCTTTTTATTAATATGGATATTTTAATATCTCCTGGGTAAAGGATGAGGAGAAAGAGAGAGGTATTAAGAGAGAAGAATCCAAAGATGATGATGATAATGAAGACGGCAGCAGCAACAACAACGCTGATGAATATGACCCGCTGGAGGCAGAAGACGCAGACGACTATGATGACGATGGTAGGGGTCACACTGTTTGCACCTGGATCCTCAAGCACACTTTTGATCAGTTTTGATTCTTTGATCCAGAAACTGATCCTTTGTGCTCCTCAGATAAAGATGATGAAGACTCAAATGGCAGGGACAGAAGAGATGACCGGCGAGATGAACGGAAGTCCAAAGAGAGGTCATCTAAAGATAAAGTGAGTCAACAACAGATCTCCTTTTGCAACACAAAACGTTTCTAATAGTGAGAGGAGTGGAATGCTTTATTTCGATCTGTCTGTAGGATGAGAAGAAAAAGCAGATGGTGACGTTTAACAAGGATCTGCTGATGGCCTTTGTGTACTTCGACCAGAGTCACTGCGGCTACCTGCTGGAGAAGGACTTGGAGGAGATCATGTACACGCTGGGCTTGCATCTCTCCAGAGCTCAGGTGCTGCTTCTGTGCAGTGTTGTGTGTTTAGTTGTTACTTGGGAAGGTTTAAGGAGGCTTTAAAGCTGCAGTCCGTAACTTTTGCCTCTTTGTCGCCATCTCTGTTTGAAAACCTGGAATTGCAGTTTCTAGCGGAATTATCTTCCGTGCGTGGGGTTGTGATCCGGTGTTCCGGCACGGCTCCAGCGCAGATGAATCTAATGTTTTGAGGTGAATGTGTAGTTGTCAGTCCACTGCACTGGATATTTACTTTACTTCGCAATCACAGATTCTAGCCTACGTCTTGGAATATATGACCCAAATAAGAATTTTCACCATATATTGCCATCTGAACAAGTAAGTAACAAGTCAATTTGTTCTGACCAACTGAGGAAAAAAGCATTACAATAAATCGCGCTACCAATGGTGATTTAATCTATAGATCAGTTAGCTCATATCACATCTAACTGTGCAAAGTATTATCATTGTTATACTTTGTTCTCAAATTATTGATGTTAGCAACATCAGCATTGCGTGACTATGGGTATAGTGTGTATTAACGTGTGGATTTCAATTTCTGAACAGTCTAATATCTAATTGTCATACCATTCAAATTTTATGTTAAGAAATTATTTTAACCCAAAAAGCAAACTATGCTCCCTTCAAACTGGTTTTCTTTAAAATACAAATCTTGTGTAATCCCAGGCTATCTGTGATCAGAAGCACATTTAAAACTGGAATATAATTTTATTTAATTCACATGTTTCATAAACACATAAACCTTTCTGGATTACAATCCGCCATCAAAATGATAAATTTAATTCTTCTAGCTGCTGTGAGAAAAGGCTATAAATGATCCACCACCTGCAGGATCCTCACATGTGATATAGTCTACTAGCTGGGAAAACAACTTCTTTATGTTTACAGACGTGACGTAATGACGCAGTGTCATGCTCGAATTTCCCACGGAAATCTACCAGTGCCACTCAAATTAGAAAACATTATTATAAACTAAACGTTGTGGTGATAGTTTAGAACACTGGCTGGTTATGTACTTTCTCAAATATTGATTTTGGATTATTTTTAACCCAAAAAAGTTACGGACTGCAGCTTTAAGTACCATGAATTTACTCATTATGATGCTAATATATTAGGAGAAATGTGGTCAGAGACCTTAGACAGGACGTTTCCTGTTTGAGACTCTAGACAGGATGTTTTTCCCATGGAAAACAGTGTCAAAAGTGGAAGGCGATGTTTCAGCTTACTATTTTCTCTGGGCTCCCCTACAACAAAAGAGAATGGATTAGTTGCTAAGCATGCAGAAAGTCAGACATTTAATGGGAACTAGCAGATGAATGAAGCTAAAAGTGCAGGTCAGGAATAGGAGTGGCTACTTGTAAAACTGACTATGCCTCTTTCATTTACTTTTGCATATATAAAACTAGTAATACAGTAACAAGTATATTTTGTTTTACAAACATGTGATTTGATTTTTTTAGGGATCTATGTTTACAATAGTGCCCGCTGAAAGCAAAAAGAGGCACACAAAAAAAGACCTCTGGCAGTAGATATATGGCAAAAAAATAAATAAAAAACTTGAAGGATTGAACATTCACTCACCATATGTGATGTTTTTTCACCTTCTTACTACATTATATGTGTTATGACAAAATTCGATAAGCTGTATATGAGTCAACCAATAACATTTCCAGGTTTGAATGAGTTTGGCCCTTTAGTTACTGATGAACTCTATGGTGGGAGTGAGTTTTACCTGGTATTTGGTTAATTAATCAACAACAGAATGGAAAGTCAGTGCTGGCAAGTGTCCAACATTTAATGTAGTCAGCCCTAGTTAATAATCTATACTTTGGCTCTGGTCACAGATAACTGAAGAATCTACTTACTTCTGATCAGTGGTTAAAACAGAAAAGTTTGAAAATGCATTAGATGTGGACAATTAAATAAACAGCTTTGACATGAATACTTGACCACTTATATGTTGTTTGTTCCACAATATTTCCACAATCAGCAAGTATTAATGTCTAATCAGTACTTGCCTACCTGTGGAAATACTGTGAAGCAAGCAACCTATGCTTTAGGACACATAAAAAAGAGAGCTCTTCATTAACGTAGACACTTTATTTGAATGTAAATGTTTAGAAATTCTTTGTGTGGTATTATCTCTCTCAGAACTACAAAGCAGTTCAGAGATAAAAAAAAACTACTTGAAAAAACATTTCCAGGCTTTAGAAGAATCAAGTAAAATTCTTTGAGGTAATTTACAAGTTTTTTTGAGGATTAGTTGCCCATATTTTCTCGTTGTGTGTTGGTCTAAATACTCCATCTGTAATTAATGTGTTTATTGAAAATAATTCCATCTCACTTCTGATTAAAATGTAGTCCTCTGTGGATTTTAGGATTTGTTATTTTCTACCAATATCATGGTATATTTAAGAGCCTCTTTATCCATTAAAAAATACCTTATCTATTATGTGTAAAAATGTATCAAAAAATACATCTTTTAAATGATACTTACTTCAACTGACCATGTTCTATTTTTTTTTTTTTCACAGGTGATCTTTCCCCTGTGCAGATGTCACCAATTTCCCAGTCTCAGTTTATTCCACTGTCTGAAATACTGTGCTCTGTCATATCGGATATGAATGCCGCCAATGTGGTTGTTAATCAGGAAGCATTGATTAATCACATGATGAAAGCACACCCAGGTAACACAATATTATGCCTTGTTTCACTTACTGTGCTTACTTGTACACAACCTTATTACATTTTTATTTTTAATTCATATTCATTATAAAACGGCTATATTCACACAAATAATATCTGTTTCAGGAATGACCATTCCCACTCAAGACATCCTGTACAGTGCTCTGGGAGCTCTTATTAAGGAGAGGAAGATCTATCACACTGGCGAGGGCTACTTTGTTGTCACCCCTCAAACATACTTCATTACCAACAACATGGTGAAAGAGAGGAATTGGTGGAGTGCTGGCGACAATGACCTGCCGTCACCTCCTCCCATCACGTACCTGGTGAGCAATGAGAGCTGCATGGACACCTCTAGTGAGGTTCCTGTCATGGCTCACTGTAAGTCCTGTAGCTGCTTCACCTCTCCGTCCATTGTACCTCCATCTGTCCAAGATCACCAATCCATCAGCATCAGTGAGTGCACTGGAAAAAGCCTCAAGTGGCCCAAAGAACACAAACCTTCTATTCAGCACCAGTCCACATCTACTGCAGACTACCAGGCCAGTGAGATTAGTAAATCCACCAACACAAGCCGCAAGGACAAGGAGAAAGCTGGCCGCAAATTTGGCCTTAACCTCTTCCGACGAAACACGGGGAAGAAGGAGAACAAGTCGAAGAAAGAATATGCCACGTTCTCTGGACAATTCCCACCGGAAGAATGGCCTGTCAGGGATGAGAATGACTTGAACAACCTCCCCAGAGATCTAGAACATGCCATCATCAAACGGATCAACCCAGATCTGACAGTGGACAATCTAGTAAAACACACGGTTCTTATGAAGAAGCTTGAGGAGAAAGCTGAGAGAACATTGGAGAAAGCTGTGGACAAGGGCATTTCCACTGAAGCTCTTCTGTCTAAGCAGAGGCTTCATACCTCAAAGCCTGTGGGGAAGAAATCAGCCCCTAGAGCTACTCGCAGCAGGAGAAGAGGACCTACATCCAAAGAAAAACAAAGAGCAAAGAGTAAAACCTTGCAATGTGCTGAAGATTTCGAGGCAGATGATCAAATTCTTCCACATCTCAGAGCAGAGTTTGCTTTGGATGAACCTGACAATCAGGAAGAATCTACCATTCTGAATCCAAAATGTGTCTACAAGAAACGGATAGACAACCCTTTTCTGGCATTGCCAGGAAGAGATGTGGAAACAAACATCAGCCATAAAGAACAAAGGAGGAGAGAAGCCAAGATTCCAACCTCCGGACGCCGGGAAAGACCAGGTCACAGGTCAAAGTCCTGGGATCCTCACCAGCCCAAAGCAATCGCTGACAGCGTGGAGAAATCTCACACACTGAAGGACGCAGCCTTTGAACAGCACCATGAATGCGCACCGACTATAGACTCCACCCTGGATGTTCAACCAGTTCAAGAGCTTTGTGGAGATTATAGCTCGGCGTACCCTGAGAGCAGCACTTTGAGAATAGAGGACAAAATTAGGCTGAGAGAGAATAAAGTCCGAAGCAGGGAGTTCAGAAATGGCAGAGTAAGAGAACTTAAATGTCAGGGTGGAGACATGAGACATGTTCCTGACCAAAAGAACATTGTAGATCATGCTACACATTGTGATACAATAGAAGTACCCCTCTCGTGGCCTAAACCTACAATTCAACGTAGACTTTCCCTACATCTACTTAACAGTAAAGAAGAGTCTCATCACCGTCCAGATCTGCTGTCCTCACGTCAGCAAATTGCCAATATTACTAGCCATCAGCTGTCAGATGGTCAAACATTGGACAGAAACACAAGCCAGACTGAGAGTGAAGTTTATACAGATGATGAATATCGCATCTATCAAAAGACAGTGGAGGATGAGGATGGATGTAGCTCTGTCTGCCTGAATGAGGAATGCGTTCTTGACTGTGAGGTATCACAGACCGGCACAGCTCGTTGCCGTGAGCCTGTCTGTGCAGATGGTGGTTGGGATGGACATTTTGTTAAGGAACATGCTCATCAAAAACCCACCAGAACCACATACAGGTCACATGAGTACAGGTGGCAGTCTTCTGATTACCAGATCCTTCAGAAAGGTGTTAACCCCAAACAAGAAATCCAGGGTCTGAGGAAAAGACCACAAGAATCCAGTTTGGCAGATGATGAACATACTGAAGCCCTGGAAAGCAGCATTTTTGACTACTGTCAGACAAGCGAAGTGGAGTCCGATTCCGAGACCATACATAAATCTGCAGATGAAGCAGAAGCTGGCAAATCTAACCACTGGATCTGTCACCCAGAATTCAAAGACTGCCATCAGAGAACAAATGAGATATCTGAGGATGCTGGCAACATCAATGCAAGCCTAAATGACCCTACAGGGGCCTGTGCAGGAGAAACCACAGAGAATCAGAGTTGCACAGCTGATAGTGGGATTGACTCTCCAAGGTTAGTCTGAAGTCATTCATCTGAGATGTGCATTTGATCCAAAAATGTAATCACTTAATTTTGCTACAATTAAAAGATCTACTTAAATATTCATACTGCAATCAAATTCACGCACTAAGTAAGCTCAGGCTCATTTAAACACTTACCATTTACTTACATTTGGAGATACATATCTGAAATTTTTATGGATTTCATCCAAGATTAAATATTTTGCTTTTTCATTGATTATTTGCAGGACACATATGAGTGTGACCTCCAGTAACTCAGCAATACTTAAAGGACTGAAGCATCGTGGTTTCCTGCAGAACCTTGAAAAGCTCCACTCCAACGGCATTCACCCTCAGAGTTCACTCCTCAAACTTACACCTGTCATGAATGTTTAAGCAAATTAAAACGTAGCTCAGAATCTGGGTATAGTTATATGATGTAAAAAATGTATATAATCCAACAAATGTAAATATACCACCCCACCCCCCATGAAAAAACTAGAAACTGAATGTAGGTAGTGCATTTATATACTTAATTCATTACAGTTTTACATTTGAACTGATTAATAATGTTAATGTTTTTTTTTCCTGAAAACATCTTTTTGTACATGGATCCTTTGTTGTTTAGAGAGAAAGTCTGAATATTACGAGGAATAATCCTCTATGATCTATGTACAAATGGTAGGTAATTTGCAGAAATAAAATGTTGATAAATGGTGTCATTCTCTTTTTATTTCTTGTTGTTAGATATACTTCTGGCCTCGAATAAACAATACATAAATGGGTCAAACCTGAATTACATTTTGCAGGGGAACAGACATGGCCTCGTGACAATATCTGAATAAGTCTGTTAGCATGAGAAATAAGGCATACGTTTTTGTATTAAAATGAAAATAACATTCCCCAACTGCTTAATTTAATGTATTTTCTAAATCAAGCAATGTTTAAGAATATATTGTGACGAGTCGGCTGCCTCCCCCTAATTATCAGCATCTCCCCGTCCTTTAAGCCGGGCATACACTGTGCGATTTCTGTGCGATTTCCGTGCGATTTCAGCAAGGTATCAACTCACACTGTACGAGAAGATCGCAAGCCAAAGCTCAGGATTTATGTGCTCTCACTATACGGTCCGATTGTCGAGCGCGATTTATGTGCTCTCACTATACGTGTGAAATACTCGGGTTCACTGTTGCCAACTCTCGCGAGACAAATAAGCAACCGCAGCTTCAAAAACAAGCCCAGTATTTTTTTATGATTTATTATCATCAATATTATTTATTTAGTTAATTATTACCAATAAATGAGCCACATATTTATAGCCTAAAATATATAGGGGTCATTCTATGGAAATGTCAATTTTTCTGTCCCTAGCCTTTACAGAAATATTACACTTGAAAAACACTTGGTTATAATTTTTTATATATATATTTTAAAATGAAACGATGTGTTATTTGAACAATTATACCTTCTTGAGCCATCAATGTGGCAATATTTGTTTTTAATTAATTATAAAGAATTCCAAGCACCACAAAACTGCTCGTTACAGCCATATACAGAGGGAACGTGCTTTATTCTGAGGTCAAAAACAGGTTTTTCTTCCATTTAAAATAAAATAATGTATACATAACTATCAAATAAATGACATAAAAAACAAAATGCCACATAAATATTATAGAAAAATATAACAAATATTATATTAAATTATAATATATTATATTAAAAAAGAAAATATTATATAATATTATTCAAAAGATTATAAAAATATTTTTTTTAAATCCTTAAGATGTCATTTATGTGTATTCATGAAGTCAAAAGGTAATCTAATAATGTGGTCTAAGTTTAAATGTTAAAAAAATAAATACATTTTAAGACATCATGCCATACCAGGCTATTCAAACCAAATGTATTTACTCAGTATTACTACTTGTTTTTTATTATAGCCAGTGATAATTTATACATTACAAAAACATTGTAAAGAATTAGGCTAAAAGAAAGTCACCCTCTCCTCTACCTCTTCTTCTATCATCGCTTGGATTACAGCGTCACGCGTCTTCTTTCTGAATGTGATTTTTCTTCAATGAGGGGCGGAACATATGGCAAATTACTCTGCGGCTCTTATATTATTGCACTGGTTGCTATTAACTGCGAGCAGACAGAGTGTCAATCAATGCATTGGAGAATAAGGCGAACATAAATAAAGAAACGAAATGGCTTGTCAGATTTCCTTAACAAGCAACCATATTTTTTTAAATAAGCCCAAAAAACCGCAACCGCGACCAGGGATTTTTTCCCTCAACTTTACAAAAAAAGAAGCCCAAAGTCGCGATATGCGGACTTGGCAACTGTGGGTTGCGCTTGCGTAGACGATGATGACACCGTATATGGACGATAGCCAGAGATAACTTGGAAAAAAATAAAAAATATTGGTGATATCCTGAGGATTTGGCATTTCAATGAATGTATTAAATTATTACTATTATTATTATTATTATTATGGTAGTTTTATTATATGTATATGTATAGGTCTACTACAATTAATTTGGCCCGAAATAATTGCGCATTTACCACACAACTAAGGCGCGGATAATAAAAGATTAATTTAGATTATTTAAAATTTAGATTTAGTTATATTAATCAATTACAGGCCTATAATTAAAATTCTCAACCGTCTATCTAGCCTATGTCCGGACTCTGAACACCGAATGAACAGTTTAATGAATATATTCAGTCAATGAAAATAAAACCTTTATTACAGACAAGGAAATTCCAAAAACAACTTGTTTAACACGAAATACTTAGATTCTGTTGTTGTTGTTTTTTCACTATATCAGCCATAAGGGATTATATATATATATATTAGAAAATAAATTAAGACAAAACCCAATACTACCCATATCTTTCGTCTCCTCTGAGAGAATGTGTCGTTATGCAGCGACAGATGCCGAAAGCTCGGTCAGTTTTTACTTTCACTTTCTGTAGCTTGAATTGACTGGAGTTTAAACTTCTTCAGGGCATTACGCTCATGAAGTTTGCAAATTGTTTGTGTGGTATGCACTGGCTCACCTTCATGGTTTAAAACTGAAATATTTATAATTTGCGACTTGTTTGTCTTTATCACTAATTGCAAAATGATGGACAATGGTTCCCATTTCCCGTGATAATAACATTATTTTATCAAAAATCTCCCTCTTGTCCTTTTCTTTCTTGCTGCAATAAAGATTAAATGGTTAAAGTTATATTTCCGCGCAGGCGCAGTGAGGGAAAAAGCACTGAGTTTAGGGCAGTCGCTTCGTAGCTCTGCTTCAACTGTGCGATAACCTCACGAGGAGCGACCAAAATTTCTGACATGTCAGAAATTCATCCGACCTCCGATTGCCTGTCGGGAGAGACTTATCGCTTCTCGTTTCCCCCTGTACACTGAACGAACACTGCACGACGAACGACGCACGACAAAGCTGAAATTCGGCCCGACTCAAAAAACAGTCGCACGAGTCAGAATTCGGCTCGAAATCGGACGAAAATCGCACAGTGTATGCCCGGCATTAATCGCCGCCCTTCACCAGGCTCCCGACGGGAGTGGGTGTGTGAGAGAGGAGGGGCGCTGATACAGCCAGGTCTGGCGGCGTGTGATGAGGCACACCTGAAGTGAATGGAGCCTCATCACCGCCGCTGTTATATGCCGAGTGCGCCTCTCCTCTGGAAACCGGTCTCTTCCCCGTGCATGCACACTGGTGTCCTCGTGGGTCCAGGAGGGGAGCGTTGAGGGAACGGGTGCCGCCGAAGGCGCGAGCTGCCGGACCCGCGAGACGGCTGACGGGCCAGAATGCCGGGCCGTACAATCTCCAGAAGCGCCGCGGGCCGAAGGAGGACGAAGCCGCCGCCCCTCGCGCCCGGACCCGCCAGGGGAGCGCGTGCGGCCGCCGGACTCTGCCCCTTACCTGGACCCTTCCTTCTTGAACACTGCCCATCCTTCACAAACCTCGCAGCACGACAAGGACACCAGATCCCCTGTTTATTTTGGACAATTTAACCCCTTTAGACACTGTTTTATTATTTCTGTTTAATAAAAGCCTCTCCGAGGCCTGACGCCACGCCCACTGTGTCTGTCGTTTGCTCCTCCCGCCACAATATATTTAATACTATAATGTAATTCATACCACTCAAGGCATACTGAAGTGTGTAAGATAAATATGATAATTTCCAATAATCTAATAAATGTGTGCCTGAAGCACACATACAGGTTTTTACATCTACAAATCTTCAAGTTCCTAACATTATCTTGACATTTTTCATCTGTACCTCTACGAATGAACAGATTGGCCACCAGTACAGTTGAATGTTGGTAAATACACTGTGCATTCATCAGAATGTTGCTCGTTGACTTATTACAACAAAGCCTGCCTTTACAATAGCACTACCATTGACGGTTATGAAGAATTCACTATTGGCCTGTAGTTAATCCAACATTCACACAGACAAAGGCAAGCAGAGGTAGCCATAGCTATTGTAAGATGAGTGAAATACAGACACACATTATATGGCACTGAAAAGAAAACACATGGGACATGCACCCATCTATTTTAGATTTACTTCTAAGCCACACACAGTTTGATTCCAGCACTTTTAACCAGGGGGCTGAGGTGAGAGGCTCTACAGGTTCAGGCAGGAGCTCAGCAGATGGGGTTGCTGAATGACAGGTATTGAATGATGGCTGACTGTGTCATGTTTCATTCAGCCTCACTGGCAGAGAACAAAGGCTAAATCCTTCCTGTGCTCATAAAAGACAGCACAAGCATACTGTAGCCTAAAAACCACTGTTATTTATGAGCTCAGTGACATTAAATCTGCATAATGTAACCAGGTTCTTAGCACTCTAGATTTCTAAATTGACAAAAAATAGCATAAATACACAAGCTAGTTTTAAGGTGTTGTGTTTTTCTTTTAAATAACATACCAACACTATATTTGTCTTTACCCTTTCCCTCAGAAATTGTCAAGCATTGGTTCTTGTGTTTCTCAAACGTTTTAAAGGAAAGGGCGCACCCTAGTGCTCCCTGATCACAGTGGGAACACAGTCTGCGTTTCAGGAAGCCATGTTTGCTCAGGATGGCCACAGCATATCCACTCATCCTTTTAATGTTAGGGTTAATGTTTACTCCTCCCTCACATGATATCAGCCATGGCGGCAACACATCCTGATAGTAACAAGGTCACATTTAAAAAAGTGGTTTTACATGTGTTTTCTTTTCTTTTTCTGTCAGATAAGCTACGCATGAGAAAGATCACAGATTAAAATACTGATAGCTCATTTTGAGCAGGCAGGTCAGATCAAGAACACTGACCTTTATGGCTCACCTGTGCTCACACAGTCTGTATTTTGTCAAAGTTCTAATTTATTTTGAGTTGGTGAATGTAGGCCACAGTATACTTTTATATGGAATCATTTAAGTCCCCTGATTTAGTTGAAGCTGTGTATTTCTTTGTCACATGAAATAGCACAATTTAACTTAATGTAATGGTTATAATTTCTAAAAAAAAAGTAGACCATTACTTTAATTTTTTCCCTCCTTAAGCAGTAAAGTCTATATGATAGTTAAATGTTATACAACTTTAAATGTTTAAAAAAGAAATAATTAATGTAGAATTAGTGAATGTAGAAATTCATATTAACCACGTTTAATAATAGCCTTAAAAGTATTATTCATTGTTAGCCCATGATTTCTCATGCAATAACAAACTTAACCCTGTAAGTGTTAACCTGTTGTTCATTGTTTTATCATTTAGTTGGGTCTGAAGGAGAATGTGCCTTCCGCCAGGACGATAGGGGGCGATCGAGCGCTTGTTTCTTCACCGCTTTGTTTTTTGTGCTCATGCGCTCCCACATAGTTGGCGCCAGATGATCCGCGGCGCCATCCCGCTACGTAACGTACGGAGGGGGAGAGAGAGAAAGAAAGAGTGACAGAGTGCAACCGCAACCAGGCAGCACAGACGCAACAGAGCGAAGATCTTCAGGCCGTTGACTACGCCGCGACGACCAGCAGCGCATCTCGCAAAAGAGCCTTTAAAGGGCAAAGAGGTCGGAAATGTTTATAAAAATACGTTAATATATGAATGTTTAATGTGTATGCTCGTCAGGGTTTTTAGATTACCTTTGCTAGTTAACTTAGCTGGCTAACTAGCGTGCTATATTTGATACAAGGTTGTTATTTAATTCACGTTATGCCATGCGTCGTGGCGATTGCTGTATTTTGACACATTTTATGAGACCGCTGCGATTAGTGGCGCTACCGATGAATTGTGGACGTCACGAAGTTCGGAGGTGTTCTGTAGCAATGGCGGCGGGGGCAGCTAGTGTTACGCTAGCGAGGCAGCTTAGCTGGAAGACAGGCCATGTTTGTTTCACGCAGCTAAAAATGGGCTAGGACAATAGCATGATAAGCGCAGCTTATAGCAACGCTATGCTCTTGTCAAATGATTTGGGCGATTTCAGAATAGCGTACAGCCACAAAAGACGTTAGGAACATGGTATTTTGTTTTTAATTCGACGCCACAAAACAAACGCGTTATGTAAGAAGGGGGGCGCCTTTCCCGGGTTTTCGCGAATAGCGTACATCTGTGATTAGCTATTAACTCGAGCTGTTTGCCTTGTTTATGTCCCGATATCATGACTTTTTAGAGCTAGGACAGCACAGCTTCCCAGCGAGCAATATAACTAGTCAACTAACATGACCTAGTTTATTTGCATTTGCTCACGTAGTGTGTTGCCTCTGCGTGCTTACATGAAGGGCGGAAGCTAGTCGCGGCGGCCATTTTACAGCTAGTTAGCTCTTCCTCTGGCACACAAGATGCCCACCGTCAAACGCCTTGTTTTCTCGAAGCTGTAGTATCAGACATCTACATGACTTTACGGCATTGAGACGTGTATGTATGACTGAGAAATGATGAGTAAACTTTAGAATTTAAGGCGGGCTGTCAGCTTTTCAATTCAATATTATTTTGTGATCTAGCTGTAGTGCTAGTTAGCCAGCTAGTTAGCTGATAATACATGCTCAAGGAAGCTAACTAGCAGCTATTTAGCCAGCTAACCTAGCCAACTGTGACAAACCAGCTGTGAAAGTTGTAAACACGGATTTAAGTATATTCTAAATTAATGGCATGTTTAAAGGATTTCTTTGTGATTCAGTGTTGTTCATTTGGGTTGAGGCATTTAAATATCTGAACTGTAGATTCATTCATACATAGCCTGTCAAGTTAGCCAAATATAAACTACCCATAGGCTAACCTTAGCCAAGTTGTAGCCAAAGATATTTCTGCTAACTAGCTTTTATGTTTGTTTCTAGATCAGCCTCGTTTTGTTTACAATTTTTAATCATAAAATGTTTTTTCAAGCTGTGGTGCATATAGCCCAGGTCCCAGTTGTGTTTGTCTATGCAGCAATATTTTCTACTTAAAATGATGTTGATGTATTTGTTTGTCAGCCTCATAACTTGTGTAGATTTCAAGCTTATGTCTGAGTGTATTATTTGCCTATTGTTCATTGACAGGGGTGTCAAACTCAGTTCCTGGAGGGCCGCAGTCCTGCAGAGTTTAGTTCCAACCCTGCTGCAATATGCATACCATGTAGTTATCAAATAAGCCTGAAGGACTGGATCAGGTGCATTTAATTAGGATTGAATCTAAACTCTGCAGGGCTGTGGCCCCCCAGGAACCGAGTTTGACACCCCTGATTTAGTTGAAGCTGTCTATTTCTTTGTCACATGAAATAGCATAAATTCACTTAATGTGATGGTTATTTACTTTCTTAAAAAAGTAGTCAGATCATTACTATTTTTCTTCTCTCAAGCAGTAAAGTCTACATGATAGTTAAATGTTTGAGCTGAAATATTTCATTATGGTTATGTAGTTGAGTTTAAATATTTGCTGTCTTCCGACAGGCAGGACTCATCCTGACTCAAGAACTGACTGAGCCTGTGACGGGCATCCTTTCAAGTTTCTTTGCGGGAAAGCGGTGCTCATAGAGCAACGCTAAGTTTCACTCCGGGAAGACGGAAGTCGTCAGGCTGGAGTGCGTCCTGATGGCTGAGTCAGAGACTGACTGTGACACACCAGGTCTCGATACGTTGGGATCTGAGTGTGTCATCGCCCAAGTCGGTGACTTGCATTATGGAGCGGAGACTGAGATTATGACTCAGGAGGACAAAAGACTTGACCTAGAGGCTATTCACGGTGATTTAGGAGCAGTGACTTGCGTGGATGTGGTAACGGAGACAGACCATGACTATATTAAATCTGAAATACACCACGATCATCATCATTACTTCAGCAGCGCAGAAATCAAAGGCAATGAGCATTTGCTCGGTGAAGTGCTATTAAAGACGGAGATAGGTGGTGGAGAACATATCGTAAAGGTGGAGTCTGACCATGGAGGGGAGCTTACAGTAGAGTCAGAGAATGGCGTCATCATCCACGAAGCTCATGGTCTGCAATGCAGTGAGTGTGGTGAGATTTTTGGCTGTATGTCTGATCTGCATGAACACTTTGAAATCCACAAAGCCACTCATCCCTACATTTGCGTTCACTGTGGTGAGAGCTTCGCTGTTGAAGCCAGCCTAAGAAGTCACATGAGGATTCACATGAAAGAGAAAAGTTATACCACTGGTCTTGAGATGGTTGGTAAAGGAGTCATTGATGCATTCAACTTGAAACCCCACCAGATGATGCACTCTCCTGAAAAGCCGCACAGATGTTCAGAGTGTGGCAAAAGCTTCGCCGCTGCCATCACTCTCCGGGAACACATGAAAATGCATTCGGATGACAAACCCTACAAATGCACCCAATGCCGAAAAAGCTTTGTGCGCAGACGCCATCTGAAAAAACATCAAGAGCTGCATGCCCATGACAAGCCGTTTACCTGTCTTCAGTGTGGTAAAGGCTTTACGACGGCTTCCAATCTCAAACAGCACCAGAAGACTCATGCTGGTGAAAAGCCACACAGATGCACCCAGTGTGGAAAGTGTTTTGCGGCAGCAGCCACGTTAAGAGAGCATCAGAGAATCCACTCAGGGGAGAAGCCCTACAAGTGCACCCAGTGTCGGAAGAGCTTTGTAAGGAAACGCCACCTCAAGAAGCATCAGCTGGTCCATCAGGGTGGAAAGCCCTACCGCTGCTCTCAGTGCGACAAGGGTTTCAACCATTCCTCTTCCTTGTCACGACACCACAAGGTCCACCTTGAGGCCAAGATGTATGCCCAGGCGGATAAGGATTTCCCCTTCGATACTACGCTGAAGAGGGGAATGCACACAGGTGAAAAGCCATACAGCTGCAACCATTGTGAGAAGAGCTTCAATCACTCGTCATCGCTATCCAGGCATCAGAGGACTCATTCTGATGGAAAGTCCTACACCTGTGCTCAGTGTGGGAAGAGGTTCAATCATCCCTCCTCTCTCGCAAGGCACCAACGGGTTCATTTGGAGGATAAGTCAACTTATAGTGCAATTGCAACAGGAAAGGGATTCCCCCACACTACCATCTTGAAACAGAGAATCCTTCAGAGTGAGAAACCATATAGGTGCGCTCAGTGTGGAAAGGGTTTCAATCATTCGTCTTCTCTGTCTAGGCATCACAGAATTCATATTGATCAGTAAGCCTGCTTTCCTCTCCCACAAGTGGTGCGCTACCATTCATCCCATGATTCAGGCCAGCTTGTAATGTTAAAGAGTTTGGCAAAAGATGCAAGAAATTCCAGAAAGTCGGCGTGGACCTGCTCTGAGAGAACTTATAAAATCAAGTCCTTTGACTTTTTAAGAGCAATGAATTTCAATTTGGTATGATTGACACTGAAATCCCCTGTGTAATGTGCACATGACTAGATGCATACATGTCATTCTGGAACATGGTGTGTGATTAAAACCGTAGACAAAACTTCCATCATCACTGACTTGTGCTTTAAGCTAGAAGTTTATTGAAGCCTTGCACAATCTTGAACTGAGTATTAGGTCAAGTTGGTTTTGAATGGTAGATAATTAAGCAAATAGGTATAGACACAACTATTCACTCCCCTAGTTTGTATCTTTTACCCATCTCTGTATCATTAATGGGTTGAGTAACTGATATCACGTGTAAATATGTTGATTTCCTTTTATATAGATGTATAGGTGAGTAGTGTGCTGTTCTTTTCTGAAAAAAATTGAGCATTTTTGATGTATGATCCAGTTAGTCTTATCCATCTCTTGTAGGTGAAGTGGGATGGTGATTTTAGGGGATGACACTAGTTTTGAACAAGCTGTCCTATATAAAGGCTATATTAATTATCATAAACACTTTATGATACAAACCAACAGAGTCTGCAACCTAAAACGGCATATTAACTTGACTAACTCCGGGAAATTCGATCGAGAGCAGCACAAAAAGTGAGGGGCAAGAAATGTTGTCTTGTCATCAAGTTAAGTTGAGAAAAGTAGATCTTGATCATAAAAGGTTAACCCAACAAAATCAGATAATGTATACATTCTGTTGGGAAATTCGGTTCTCTTTTCATGTTGCTCGTTTTCAACACAACTGAATTGTACAGCTGATTTTGTTATATTATGCGGACTTTGTACAGCCTAAGCATTCCCCTGAGTGTCCTCAGTGCTTCTTCCTGCTATCCACCTATGTTACCAATGACTGACTGCGCATTTAAGATTTTCCCAGTCATTGCTCAAGTCAGACAGCAATGTATAGCATTTAGTTGTATTCTGGATACATTTTGCAGAGTATCAACATTTAATAATAATAATAATAGATTGTGTATACTTTAATGCAAATACAAAATATAGCTTGCTTTGTTTTTTTTTTTTATTTGTTTGATTTGTTCCCCCCCCCCCTTGATTCCATGGGTTTGTGCTTTCTATTTACAGTTCTGTGTATGAAGAAAATCTTTTACAAACGGATGTATTTTTTTAATAAGGTTTGGGTAATTGAAAGGGAAATGAAAGGAATACTGTTTTTATTGGAGTGAACATTGTATCAGAACTATTCTTTCTTTTCCATTGGGTAACAATTGTGCTTCATCACGTAGCATAGGTTTATTCATTGTGTTAGTTAGGTGCCTTATTGCATGCCATGTAGAAATGTATGCTGAGCTGTAATAGAAAAAAGGTTTTGGCTCCTGCTCCCTTTTTGTTTCTTCACATACTAATCAATGTTTTAATTTGACTTTTTTTTTTTTTTTTTTTTTTTTTTTTTTTTGCTTCTCTGTACATGAATGTTTACACTGTTACTTCTGTCTTTTAATTTACTTGTCTGTCAACAAGCCTCTTTGTAGAATAGAGGTTAAAGAAAGTTACAATGCCGTTGATCCATATGTTGATTGCCCTCTATAGTGGTCAATTCTTGTCCTATTTGTCTATTCCCCCATCTTTGAGTGGCTCGCATATATGGATAAATAAAGGTTGTTGACTATCAACAAGTTCAGTGTTTTTATAGTACCCTTCTGCTTTTGTCCAGATTTGCTGTGTAGTGTATTTAACATTGTAAAAAATTGTATTTATCATGTTGAGGAAGACACATAATTGGTGACTTAATATTTTAAGTTTAATCTGTAGGATTGTTGTTAAAACTGAAAGTCGGATTATACTAAAAGAGTAATTGAGGTTATCCTTGTAGCAAAGTGAACAGGAAATTGAAGTTTCTGACTGAAGTGACCTTGTGTTAGATGTGTGTGCAGGGCCATCTGCTGGTAGCTCATGTTTATCGTTCTTCTGTGTGGCTTTATTTTAGGCTTAAATGTTTTGTTTCCAATGGGTTGAGTGGAAGATTACATATGTAGATATTTTCTTAGTTACAGTGGATTTGCTTTTCACATTAGGGCCAGTAGATTATTTTTCTATCAAGGTCCTGAGCAGTCAGTTAAAGGTTTGTTGTTGGTGACCGTGTTATAATGGTTACTGGAGATTTAGTGTAAATGTCAGTTTCAACAGTTCATAGTAGATTATGAATCACAGAGGTAATTATTTTCTTTATGGATTTTTTTTTCTTTTAAATTGATTTCAATTATCTTTACATTTTTATTTTTAAAATTAATTTGGGATGTTTTGGAAATTGATTTATTCATTACTTCCTTTATGTATTTTCAGCCAAAATTCCTCATTGTTTAAAACCATGGCATTAGTTCCTCATATTCAATGACCTCAAACAAGGCTGGCTTGTTTTATGACAGGTTGAGAAAATCTGATTAGAAGAGTCAAGATGTATTTTTTCACTATTAGTTCTTTCATTAAGTTTTTCTATTGGGGCTGGACAATCGAGCACAAAAGTAAGTTTTCTGAATTAAAATGTCTTAATTACCGTTTTATATATATATATATATATATTATACACATACACATACACATACACATATACATACATGCATACATACAGGTTCAAACTACATGTGGTCAGAGACCTTAGACAGGACGTTTCCTGTTTGAGACTCTAGACAGGATGTTTTTCCCATGGAAAACAGTGTCAAAAGTGGAAGGCGATGTTTCAGCTTACTATTTTCTCTGGGCTCCCCTACAACAAAAGAGAATGGATTAGTTGCTAAGCATGCAGAAAGTCAGACATTTAATGGGAACTAGCAGATGAATGAAGCTAAAAGTGCAGGTCAGGAATAGGAGTGGCTACTTGTAAAACTGACTATGCCTCTTTCATTTACTTTTGCATATATAAAACTAGTAATACAGTAACAAGTATATTTTGTTTTACAAACATGTGATTTGATTTTTTTAGGGATCTATGTTTACAATAGTGCCCGCTGAAAGCAAAAAGAGGCACACAAAAAAAGACCTCTGGCAGTAGATATATGGCAAAAAAATAAATAAAAAACTTGAAGGATTGAACATTCACTCACCATATGTGATGTTTTTTCACCTTCTTACTACATTATATGTGTTATGACAAAATTCGATAAGCTGTATATGAGTCAACCAATAACATTTCCAGGTTTGAATGAGTTTGGCCCTTTAGTTACTGATGAACTCTATGGTGGGAGTGAGTTTTACCTGGTATTTGGTTAATTAATCAACAACAGAATGGAAAGTCAGTGCTGGCAAGTGTCCAACATTTAATGTAGTCAGCCCTAGTTAATAATCTATACTTTGGCTCTGGTCACAGATAACTGAAGAATCTACTTACTTCTGATCAGTGGTTAAAACAGAAAAGTTTGAAAATGCATTAGATGTGGACAATTAAATAAACAGCTTTGACATGAATACTTGACCACTTATATGTTGTTTGTTCCACAATATTTCCACAATCAGCAAGTATTAATGTCTAATCAGTACTTGCCTACCTGTGGAAATACTGTGAAGCAAGCAACCTATGCTTTAGGACACATAAAAAAGAGAGCTCTTCATTAACGTAGACACTTTATTTGAATGTAAATGTTTAGAAATTCTTTGTGTGGTATTATCTCTCTCAGAACTACAAAGCAGTTCAGAGATAAAAAAAAACTACTTGAAAAAACATTTCCAGGCTTTAGAAGAATCAAGTAAAATTCTTTGAGGTAATTTACAAGTTTTTTTGAGGATTAGTTGCCCATATTTTCTCGTTGTGTGTTGGTCTAAATACTCCATCTGTAATTAATGTGTTTATTGAAAATAATTCCATCTCACTTCTGATTAAAATGTAGTCCTCTGTGGATTTTAGGATTTGTTATTTTCTACCAATATCATGGTATATTTAAGAGCCTCTTTATCCATTAAAAAATACCTTATCTATTATGTGTAAAAATGTATCAAAAAATACATCTTTTAAATGATACTTACTTCAACTGACCATGTTCTATTTTTTTTTTTTTCACAGGTGATCTTTCCCCTGTGCAGATGTCACCAATTTCCCAGTCTCAGTTTATTCCACTGTCTGAAATACTGTGCTCTGTCATATCGGATATGAATGCCGCCAATGTGGTTGTTAATCAGGAAGCATTGATTAATCACATGATGAAAGCACACCCAGGTAACACAATATTATGCCTTGTTTCACTTACTGTGCTTACTTGTACACAACCTTATTACATTTTTATTTTTAATTCATATTCATTATAAAACGGCTATATTCACACAAATAATATCTGTTTCAGGAATGACCATTCCCACTCAAGACATCCTGTACAGTGCTCTGGGAGCTCTTATTAAGGAGAGGAAGATCTATCACACTGGCGAGGGCTACTTTGTTGTCACCCCTCAAACATACTTCATTACCAACAACATGGTGAAAGAGAGGAATTGGTGGAGTGCTGGCGACAATGACCTGCCGTCACCTCCTCCCATCACGTACCTGGTGAGCAATGAGAGCTGCATGGACACCTCTAGTGAGGTTCCTGTCATGGCTCACTGTAAGTCCTGTAGCTGCTTCACCTCTCCGTCCATTGTACCTCCATCTGTCCAAGATCACCAATCCATCAGCATCAGTGAGTGCACTGGAAAAAGCCTCAAGTGGCCCAAAGAACACAAACCTTCTATTCAGCACCAGTCCACATCTACTGCAGACTACCAGGCCAGTGAGATTAGTAAATCCACCAACACAAGCCGCAAGGACAAGGAGAAAGCTGGCCGCAAATTTGGCCTTAACCTCTTCCGACGAAACACGGGGAAGAAGGAGAACAAGTCGAAGAAAGAATATGCCACGTTCTCTGGACAATTCCCACCGGAAGAATGGCCTGTCAGGGATGAGAATGACTTGAACAACCTCCCCAGAGATCTAGAACATGCCATCATCAAACGGATCAACCCAGATCTGACAGTGGACAATCTAGTAAAACACACGGTTCTTATGAAGAAGCTTGAGGAGAAAGCTGAGAGAACATTGGAGAAAGCTGTGGACAAGGGCATTTCCACTGAAGCTCTTCTGTCTAAGCAGAGGCTTCATACCTCAAAGCCTGTGGGGAAGAAATCAGCCCCTAGAGCTACTCGCAGCAGGAGAAGAGGACCTACATCCAAAGAAAAACAAAGAGCAAAGAGTAAAACCTTGCAATGTGCTGAAGATTTCGAGGCAGATGATCAAATTCTTCCACATCTCAGAGCAGAGTTTGCTTTGGATGAACCTGACAATCAGGAAGAATCTACCATTCTGAATCCAAAATGTGTCTACAAGAAACGGATAGACAACCCTTTTCTGGCATTGCCAGGAAGAGATGTGGAAACAAACATCAGCCATAAAGAACAAAGGAGGAGAGAAGCCAAGATTCCAACCTCCGGACGCCGGGAAAGACCAGGTCACAGGTCAAAGTCCTGGGATCCTCACCAGCCCAAAGCAATCGCTGACAGCGTGGAGAAATCTCACACACTGAAGGACGCAGCCTTTGAACAGCACCATGAATGCGCACCGACTATAGACTCCACCCTGGATGTTCAACCAGTTCAAGAGCTTTGTGGAGATTATAGCTCGGCGTACCCTGAGAGCAGCACTTTGAGAATAGAGGACAAAATTAGGCTGAGAGAGAATAAAGTCCGAAGCAGGGAGTTCAGAAATGGCAGAGTAAGAGAACTTAAATGTCAGGGTGGAGACATGAGACATGTTCCTGACCAAAAGAACATTGTAGATCATGCTACACATTGTGATACAATAGAAGTACCCCTCTCGTGGCCTAAACCTACAATTCAACGTAGACTTTCCCTACATCTACTTAACAGTAAAGAAGAGTCTCATCACCGTCCAGATCTGCTGTCCTCACGTCAGCAAATTGCCAATATTACTAGCCATCAGCTGTCAGATGGTCAAACATTGGACAGAAACACAAGCCAGACTGAGAGTGAAGTTTATACAGATGATGAATATCGCATCTATCAAAAGACAGTGGAGGATGAGGATGGATGTAGCTCTGTCTGCCTGAATGAGGAATGCGTTCTTGACTGTGAGGTATCACAGACCGGCACAGCTCGTTGCCGTGAGCCTGTCTGTGCAGATGGTGGTTGGGATGGACATTTTGTTAAGGAACATGCTCATCAAAAACCCACCAGAACCACATACAGGTCACATGAGTACAGGTGGCAGTCTTCTGATTACCAGATCCTTCAGAAAGGTGTTAACCCCAAACAAGAAATCCAGGGTCTGAGGAAAAGACCACAAGAATCCAGTTTGGCAGATGATGAACATACTGAAGCCCTGGAAAGCAGCATTTTTGACTACTGTCAGACAAGCGAAGTGGAGTCCGATTCCGAGACCATACATAAATCTGCAGATGAAGCAGAAGCTGGCAAATCTAACCACTGGATCTGTCACCCAGAATTCAAAGACTGCCATCAGAGAACAAATGAGATATCTGAGGATGCTGGCAACATCAATGCAAGCCTAAATGACCCTACAGGGGCCTGTGCAGGAGAAACCACAGAGAATCAGAGTTGCACAGCTGATAGTGGGATTGACTCTCCAAGGTTAGTCTGAAGTCATTCATCTGAGATGTGCATTTGATCCAAAAATGTAATCACTTAATTTTGCTACAATTAAAAGATCTACTTAAATATTCATACTGCAATCAAATTCACGCACTAAGTAAGCTCAGGCTCATTTAAACACTTACCATTTACTTACATTTGGAGATACATATCTGAAATTTTTATGGATTTCATCCAAGATTAAATATTTTGCTTTTTCATTGATTATTTGCAGGACACATATGAGTGTGACCTCCAGTAACTCAGCAATACTTAAAGGACTGAAGCATCGTGGTTTCCTGCAGAACCTTGAAAAGCTCCACTCCAACGGCATTCACCCTCAGAGTTCACTCCTCAAACTTACACCTGTCATGAATGTTTAAGCAAATTAAAACGTAGCTCAGAATCTGGGTATAGTTATATGATGTAAAAAATGTATATAATCCAACAAATGTAAATATACCACCCCACCCCCCATGAAAAAACTAGAAACTGAATGTAGGTAGTGCATTTATATACTTAATTCATTACAGTTTTACATTTGAACTGATTAATAATGTTAATGTTTTTTTTTCCTGAAAACATCTTTTTGTACATGGATCCTTTGTTGTTTAGAGAGAAAGTCTGAATATTACGAGGAATAATCCTCTATGATCTATGTACAAATGGTAGGTAATTTGCAGAAATAAAATGTTGATAAATGGTGTCATTCTCTTTTTATTTCTTGTTGTTAGATATACTTCTGGCCTCGAATAAACAATACATAAATGGGTCAAACCTGAATTACATTTTGCAGGGGAACAGACATGGCCTCGTGACAATATCTGAATAAGTCTGTTAGCATGAGAAATAAGGCATACGTTTTTGTATTAAAATGAAAATAACATTCCCCAACTGCTTAATTTAATGTATTTTCTAAATCAAGCAATGTTTAAGAATATATTGTGACGAGTCGGCTGCCTCCCCCTAATTATCAGCATCTCCCCGTCCTTTAAGCCGGGCATACACTGTGCGATTTCTGTGCGATTTCCGTGCGATTTCAGCAAGGTATCAACTCACACTGTACGAGAAGATCGCAAGCCAAAGCTCAGGATTTATGTGCTCTCACTATACGGTCCGATTGTCGAGCGCGATTTATGTGCTCTCACTATACGTGTGAAATACTCGGGTTCACTGTTGCCAACTCTCGCGAGACAAATAAGCAACCGCAGCTTCAAAAACAAGCCCAGTATTTTTTTATGATTTATTATCATCAATATTATTTATTTAGTTAATTATTACCAATAAATGAGCCACATATTTATAGCCTAAAATATATAGGGGTCATTCTATGGAAATGTCAATTTTTCTGTCCCTAGCCTTTACAGAAATATTACACTTGAAAAACACTTGGTTATAATTTTTTATATATATATTTTAAAATGAAACGATGTGTTATTTGAACAATTATACCTTCTTGAGCCATCAATGTGGCAATATTTGTTTTTAATTAATTATAAAGAATTCCAAGCACCACAAAACTGCTCGTTACAGCCATATACAGAGGGAACGTGCTTTATTCTGAGGTCAAAAACAGGTTTTTCTTCCATTTAAAATAAAATAATGTATACATAACTATCAAATAAATGACATAAAAAACAAAATGCCACATAAATATTATAGAAAAATATAACAAATATTATATTAAATTATAATATATTATATTAAAAAAGAAAATATTATATAATATTATTCAAAAGATTATAAAAATATTTTTTTTAAATCCTTAAGATGTCATTTATGTGTATTCATGAAGTCAAAAGGTAATCTAATAATGTGGTCTAAGTTTAAATGTTAAAAAAATAAATACATTTTAAGACATCATGCCATACCAGGCTATTCAAACCAAATGTATTTACTCAGTATTACTACTTGTTTTTTATTATAGCCAGTGATAATTTATACATTACAAAAACATTGTAAAGAATTAGGCTAAAAGAAAGTCACCCTCTCCTCTACCTCTTCTTCTATCATCGCTTGGATTACAGCGTCACGCGTCTTCTTTCTGAATGTGATTTTTCTTCAATGAGGGGCGGAACATATGGCAAATTACTCTGCGGCTCTTATATTATTGCACTGGTTGCTATTAACTGCGAGCAGACAGAGTGTCAATCAATGCATTGGAGAATAAGGCGAACATAAATAAAGAAACGAAATGGCTTGTCAGATTTCCTTAACAAGCAACCATATTTTTTTAAATAAGCCCAAAAAACCGCAACCGCGACCAGGGATTTTTTCCCTCAACTTTACAAAAAAAGAAGCCCAAAGTCGCGATATGCGGACTTGGCAACTGTGGGTTGCGCTTGCGTAGACGATGATGACACCGTATATGGACGATAGCCAGAGATAACTTGGAAAAAAATAAAAAATATTGGTGATATCCTGAGGATTTGGCATTTCAATGAATGTATTAAATTATTACTATTATTATTATTATTATTATGGTAGTTTTATTATATGTATATGTATAGGTCTACTACAATTAATTTGGCCCGAAATAATTGCGCATTTACCACACAACTAAGGCGCGGATAATAAAAGATTAATTTAGATTATTTAAAATTTAGATTTAGTTATATTAATCAATTACAGGCCTATAATTAAAATTCTCAACCGTCTATCTAGCCTATGTCCGGACTCTGAACACCGAATGAACAGTTTAATGAATATATTCAGTCAATGAAAATAAAACCTTTATTACAGACAAGGAAATTCCAAAAACAACTTGTTTAACACGAAATACTTAGATTCTGTTGTTGTTGTTTTTTCACTATATCAGCCATAAGGGATTATATATATATATATTAGAAAATAAATTAAGACAAAACCCAATACTACCCATATCTTTCGTCTCCTCTGAGAGAATGTGTCGTTATGCAGCGACAGATGCCGAAAGCTCGGTCAGTTTTTACTTTCACTTTCTGTAGCTTGAATTGACTGGAGTTTAAACTTCTTCAGGGCATTACGCTCATGAAGTTTGCAAATTGTTTGTGTGGTATGCACTGGCTCACCTTCATGGTTTAAAACTGAAATATTTATAATTTGCGACTTGTTTGTCTTTATCACTAATTGCAAAATGATGGACAATGGTTCCCATTTCCCGTGATAATAACATTATTTTATCAAAAATCTCCCTCTTGTCCTTTTCTTTCTTGCTGCAATAAAGATTAAATGGTTAAAGTTATATTTCCGCGCAGGCGCAGTGAGGGAAAAAGCACTGAGTTTAGGGCAGTCGCTTCGTAGCTCTGCTTCAACTGTGCGATAACCTCACGAGGAGCGACCAAAATTTCTGACATGTCAGAAATTCATCCGACCTCCGATTGCCTGTCGGGAGAGACTTATCGCTTCTCGTTTCCCCCTGTACACTGAACGAACACTGCACGACGAACGACGCACGACAAAGCTGAAATTCGGCCCGACTCAAAAAACAGTCGCACGAGTCAGAATTCGGCTCGAAATCGGACGAAAATCGCACAGTGTATGCCCGGCATTAATCGCCGCCCTTCACCAGGCTCCCGACGGGAGTGGGTGTGTGAGAGAGGAGGGGCGCTGATACAGCCAGGTCTGGCGGCGTGTGATGAGGCACACCTGAAGTGAATGGAGCCTCATCACCGCCGCTGTTATATGCCGAGTGCGCCTCTCCTCTGGAAACCGGTCTCTTCCCCGTGCATGCACACTGGTGTCCTCGTGGGTCCAGGAGGGGAGCGTTGAGGGAACGGGTGCCGCCGAAGGCGCGAGCTGCCGGACCCGCGAGACGGCTGACGGGCCAGGATGCCGGGCCGTACAATCTCCAGAAGCGCCGCGGGCCGAAGGAGGACGAAGCCGCCGCCCCTCGCGCCCGGACCCGCCAGGGGAGCGCGTGCGGCCGCCGGACTCTGCCCCTTACCTGGACCCTTCCTTCTTGAACACTGCCCATCCTTCACAAACCTCGCAGCACGACAAGGACACCAGATCCCCTGTTTATTTTGGACAATTTAACCCCTTTAGACACTGTTTTATTATTTCTGTTTAATAAAAGCCTCTCCGAGGCCTGACGCCACGCCCACTGTGTCTGTCGTTTGCTCCTCCCGCCACAATATATTTAATACTATAATGTAATTCATACCACTCAAGGCATACTGAAGTGTGTAAGATAAATATGATAATTTCCAATAATCTAATAAATGTGTGCCTGAAGCACACATACAGGTTTTTACATCTACAAATCTTCAAGTTCCTAACATTATCTTGACATTTTTCATCTGTACCTCTACGAATGAACAGATTGGCCACCAGTACAGTTGAATGTTGGTAAATACACTGTGCATTCATCAGAATGTTGCTCGTTGACTTATTACAACAAAGCCTGCCTTTACAATAGCACTACCATTGACGGTTATGAAGAATTCACTATTGGCCTGTAGTTAATCCAACATTCACACAGACAAAGGCAAGCAGAGGTAGCCATAGCTATTGTAAGATGAGTGAAATACAGACACACATTATATGGCACTGAAAAGAAAACACATGGGACATGCACCCATCTATTTTAGATTTACTTCTAAGCCACACACAGTTTGATTCCAGCACTTTTAACCAGGGGGCTGAGGTGAGAGGCTCTACAGGTTCAGGCAGGAGCTCAGCAGATGGGGTTGCTGAATGACAGGTATTGAATGATGGCTGACTGTGTCATGTTTCATTCAGCCTCACTGGCAGAGAACAAAGGCTAAATCCTTCCTGTGCTCATAAAAGACAGCACAAGCATACTGTAGCCTAAAAACCACTGTTATTTATGAGCTCAGTGACATTAAATCTGCATAATGTAACCAGGTTCTTAGCACTCTAGATTTCTAAATTGACAAAAAATAGCATAAATACACAAGCTAGTTTTAAGGTGTTGTGTTTTTCTTTTAAATAACATACCAACACTATATTTGTCTTTACCCTTTCCCTCAGAAATTGTCAAGCATTGGTTCTTGTGTTTCTCAAACGTTTTAAAGGAAAGGGCGCACCCTAGTGCTCCCTGATCACAGTGGGAACACAGTCTGCGTTTCAGGAAGCCATGTTTGCTCAGGATGGCCACAGCATATCCACTCATCCTTTTAATGTTAGGGTTAATGTTTACTCCTCCCTCACATGATATCAGCCATGGCGGCAACACATCCTGATAGTAACAAGGTCACATTTAAAAAAGTGGTTTTACATGTGTTTTCTTTTCTTTTTCTGTCAGATAAGCTACGCATGAGAAAGATCACAGATTAAAATACTGATAGCTCATTTTGAGCAGGCAGGTCAGATCAAGAACACTGACCTTTATGGCTCACCTGTGCTCACACAGTCTGTATTTTGTCAAAGTTCTAATTTATTTTGAGTTGGTGAATGTAGGCCACAGTATACTTTTATATGGAATCATTTAAGTCCCCTGATTTAGTTGAAGCTGTGTATTTCTTTGTCACATGAAATAGCACAATTTAACTTAATGTAATGGTTATAATTTCTAAAAAAAAAGTAGACCATTACTTTAATTTTTTCCCTCCTTAAGCAGTAAAGTCTATATGATAGTTAAATGTTATACAACTTTAAATGTTTAAAAAAGAAATAATTAATGTAGAATTAGTGAATGTAGAAATTCATATTAACCACGTTTAATAATAGCCTTAAAAGTATTATTCATTGTTAGCCCATGATTTCTCATGCAATAACAAACTTAACCCTGTAAGTGTTAACCTGTTGTTCATTGTTTTATCATTTAGTTGGGTCTGAAGGAGAATGTGCCTTCCGCCAGGACGATAGGGGGCGATCGAGCGCTTGTTTCTTCACCGCTTTGTTTTTTGTGCTCATGCGCTCCCACATAGTTGGCGCCAGATGATCCGCGGCGCCATCCCGCTACGTAACGTACGGAGGGGGAGAGAGAGAAAGAAAGAGTGACAGAGTGCAACCGCAACCAGGCAGCACAGACGCAACAGAGCGAAGATCTTCAGGCCGTTGACTACGCCGCGACGACCAGCAGCGCATCTCGCAAAAGAGCCTTTAAAGGGCAAAGAGGTCGGAAATGTTTATAAAAATACGTTAATATATGAATGTTTAATGTGTATGCTCGTCAGGGTTTTTAGATTACCTTTGCTAGTTAACTTAGCTGGCTAACTAGCGTGCTATATTTGATACAAGGTTGTTATTTAATTCACGTTATGCCATGCGTCGTGGCGATTGCTGTATTTTGACACATTTTATGAGACCGCTGCGATTAGTGGCGCTACCGATGAATTGTGGACGTCACGAAGTTCGGAGGTGTTCTGTAGCAATGGCGGCGGGGGCAGCTAGTGTTACGCTAGCGAGGCAGCTTAGCTGGAAGACAGGCCATGTTTGTTTCACGCAGCTAAAAATGGGCTAGGACAATAGCATGATAAGCGCAGCTTATAGCAACGCTATGCTCTTGTCAAATGATTTGGGCGATTTCAGAATAGCGTACAGCCACAAAAGACGTTAGGAACATGGTATTTTGTTTTTAATTCGACGCCACAAAACAAACGCGTTATGTAAGAAGGGGGGCGCCTTTCCCGGGTTTTCGCGAATAGCGTACATCTGTGATTAGCTATTAACTCGAGCTGTTTGCCTTGTTTATGTCCCGATATCATGACTTTTTAGAGCTAGGACAGCACAGCTTCCCAGCGAGCAATATAACTAGTCAACTAACATGACCTAGTTTATTTGCATTTGCTCACGTAGTGTGTTGCCTCTGCGTGCTTACATGAAGGGCGGAAGCTAGTCGCGGCGGCCATTTTACAGCTAGTTAGCTCTTCCTCTGGCACACAAGATGCCCACCGTCAAACGCCTTGTTTTCTCGAAGCTGTAGTATCAGACATCTACATGACTTTACGGCATTGAGACGTGTATGTATGACTGAGAAATGATGAGTAAACTTTAGAATTTAAGGCGGGCTGTCAGCTTTTCAATTCAATATTATTTTGTGATCTAGCTGTAGTGCTAGTTAGCCAGCTAGTTAGCTGATAATACATGCTCAAGGAAGCTAACTAGCAGCTATTTAGCCAGCTAACCTAGCCAACTGTGACAAACCAGCTGTGAAAGTTGTAAACACGGATTTAAGTATATTCTAAATTAATGGCATGTTTAAAGGATTTCTTTGTGATTCAGTGTTGTTCATTTGGGTTGAGGCATTTAAATATCTGAACTGTAGATTCATTCATACATAGCCTGTCAAGTTAGCCAAATATAAACTACCCATAGGCTAACCTTAGCCAAGTTGTAGCCAAAGATATTTCTGCTAACTAGCTTTTATGTTTGTTTCTAGATCAGCCTCGTTTTGTTTACAATTTTTAATCATAAAATGTTTTTTCAAGCTGTGGTGCATATAGCCCAGGTCCCAGTTGTGTTTGTCTATGCAGCAATATTTTCTACTTAAAATGATGTTGATGTATTTGTTTGTCAGCCTCATAACTTGTGTAGATTTCAAGCTTATGTCTGAGTGTATTATTTGCCTATTGTTCATTGACAGGGGTGTCAAACTCAGTTCCTGGAGGGCCGCAGTCCTGCAGAGTTTAGTTCCAACCCTGCTGCAATATGCATACCATGTAGTTATCAAATAAGCCTGAAGGACTGGATCAGGTGCATTTAATTAGGATTGAATCTAAACTCTGCAGGGCTGTGGCCCCCCAGGAACCGAGTTTGACACCCCTGATTTAGTTGAAGCTGTCTATTTCTTTGTCACATGAAATAGCATAAATTCACTTAATGTGATGGTTATTTACTTTCTTAAAAAAGTAGTCAGATCATTACTATTTTTCTTCTCTCAAGCAGTAAAGTCTACATGATAGTTAAATGTTTGAGCTGAAATATTTCATTATGGTTATGTAGTTGAGTTTAAATATTTGCTGTCTTCCGACAGGCAGGACTCATCCTGACTCAAGAACTGACTGAGCCTGTGACGGGCATCCTTTCAAGTTTCTTTGCGGGAAAGCGGTGCTCATAGAGCAACGCTAAGTTTCACTCCGGGAAGACGGAAGTCGTCAGGCTGGAGTGCGTCCTGATGGCTGAGTCAGAGACTGACTGTGACACACCAGGTCTCGATACGTTGGGATCTGAGTGTGTCATCGCCCAAGTCGGTGACTTGCATTATGGAGCGGAGACTGAGATTATGACTCAGGAGGACAAAAGACTTGACCTAGAGGCTATTCACGGTGATTTAGGAGCAGTGACTTGCGTGGATGTGGTAACGGAGACAGACCATGACTATATTAAATCTGAAATACACCACGATCATCATCATTACTTCAGCAGCGCAGAAATCAAAGGCAATGAGCATTTGCTCGGTGAAGTGCTATTAAAGACGGAGATAGGTGGTGGAGAACATATCGTAAAGGTGGAGTCTGACCATGGAGGGGAGCTTACAGTAGAGTCAGAGAATGGCGTCATCATCCACGAAGCTCATGGTCTGCAATGCAGTGAGTGTGGTGAGATTTTTGGCTGTATGTCTGATCTGCATGAACACTTTGAAATCCACAAAGCCACTCATCCCTACATTTGCGTTCACTGTGGTGAGAGCTTCGCTGTTGAAGCCAGCCTAAGAAGTCACATGAGGATTCACATGAAAGAGAAAAGTTATACCACTGGTCTTGAGATGGTTGGTAAAGGAGTCATTGATGCATTCAACTTGAAACCCCACCAGATGATGCACTCTCCTGAAAAGCCGCACAGATGTTCAGAGTGTGGCAAAAGCTTCGCCGCTGCCATCACTCTCCGGGAACACATGAAAATGCATTCGGATGACAAACCCTACAAATGCACCCAATGCCGAAAAAGCTTTGTGCGCAGACGCCATCTGAAAAAACATCAAGAGCTGCATGCCCATGACAAGCCGTTTACCTGTCTTCAGTGTGGTAAAGGCTTTACGACGGCTTCCAATCTCAAACAGCACCAGAAGACTCATGCTGGTGAAAAGCCACACAGATGCACCCAGTGTGGAAAGTGTTTTGCGGCAGCAGCCACGTTAAGAGAGCATCAGAGAATCCACTCAGGGGAGAAGCCCTACAAGTGCACCCAGTGTCGGAAGAGCTTTGTAAGGAAACGCCACCTCAAGAAGCATCAGCTGGTCCATCAGGGTGGAAAGCCCTACCGCTGCTCTCAGTGCGACAAGGGTTTCAACCATTCCTCTTCCTTGTCACGACACCACAAGGTCCACCTTGAGGCCAAGATGTATGCCCAGGCGGATAAGGATTTCCCCTTCGATACTACGCTGAAGAGGGGAATGCACACAGGTGAAAAGCCATACAGCTGCAACCATTGTGAGAAGAGCTTCAATCACTCGTCATCGCTATCCAGGCATCAGAGGACTCATTCTGATGGAAAGTCCTACACCTGTGCTCAGTGTGGGAAGAGGTTCAATCATCCCTCCTCTCTCGCAAGGCACCAACGGGTTCATTTGGAGGATAAGTCAACTTATAGTGCAATTGCAACAGGAAAGGGATTCCCCCACACTACCATCTTGAAACAGAGAATCCTTCAGAGTGAGAAACCATATAGGTGCGCTCAGTGTGGAAAGGGTTTCAATCATTCGTCTTCTCTGTCTAGGCATCACAGAATTCATATTGATCAGTAAGCCTGCTTTCCTCTCCCACAAGTGGTGCGCTACCATTCATCCCATGATTCAGGCCAGCTTGTAATGTTAAAGAGTTTGGCAAAAGATGCAAGAAATTCCAGAAAGTCGGCGTGGACCTGCTCTGAGAGAACTTATAAAATCAAGTCCTTTGACTTTTTAAGAGCAATGAATTTCAATTTGGTATGATTGACACTGAAATCCCCTGTGTAATGTGCACATGACTAGATGCATACATGTCATTCTGGAACATGGTGTGTGATTAAAACCGTAGACAAAACTTCCATCATCACTGACTTGTGCTTTAAGCTAGAAGTTTATTGAAGCCTTGCACAATCTTGAACTGAGTATTAGGTCAAGTTGGTTTTGAATGGTAGATAATTAAGCAAATAGGTATAGACACAACTATTCACTCCCCTAGTTTGTATCTTTTACCCATCTCTGTATCATTAATGGGTTGAGTAACTGATATCACGTGTAAATATGTTGATTTCCTTTTATATAGATGTATAGGTGAGTAGTGTGCTGTTCTTTTCTGAAAAAAATTGAGCATTTTTGATGTATGATCCAGTTAGTCTTATCCATCTCTTGTAGGTGAAGTGGGATGGTGATTTTAGGGGATGACACTAGTTTTGAACAAGCTGTCCTATATAAAGGCTATATTAATTATCATAAACACTTTATGATACAAACCAACAGAGTCTGCAACCTAAAACGGCATATTAACTTGACTAACTCCGGGAAATTCGATCGAGAGCAGCACAAAAAGTGAGGGGCAAGAAATGTTGTCTTGTCATCAAGTTAAGTTGAGAAAAGTAGATCTTGATCATAAAAGGTTAACCCAACAAAATCAGATAATGTATACATTCTGTTGGGAAATTCGGTTCTCTTTTCATGTTGCTCGTTTTCAACACAACTGAATTGTACAGCTGATTTTGTTATATTATGCGGACTTTGTACAGCCTAAGCATTCCCCTGAGTGTCCTCAGTGCTTCTTCCTGCTATCCACCTATGTTACCAATGACTGACTGCGCATTTAAGATTTTCCCAGTCATTGCTCAAGTCAGACAGCAATGTATAGCATTTAGTTGTATTCTGGATACATTTTGCAGAGTATCAACATTTAATAATAATAATAATAGATTGTGTATACTTTAATGCAAATACAAAATATAGCTTGCTTTGTTTTTTTTTTTTATTTGTTTGATTTGTTCCCCCCCCCCCTTGATTCCATGGGTTTGTGCTTTCTATTTACAGTTCTGTGTATGAAGAAAATCTTTTACAAACGGATGTATTTTTTTAATAAGGTTTGGGTAATTGAAAGGGAAATGAAAGGAATACTGTTTTTATTGGAGTGAACATTGTATCAGAACTATTCTTTCTTTTCCATTGGGTAACAATTGTGCTTCATCACGTAGCATAGGTTTATTCATTGTGTTAGTTAGGTGCCTTATTGCATGCCATGTAGAAATGTATGCTGAGCTGTAATAGAAAAAAGGTTTTGGCTCCTGCTCCCTTTTTGTTTCTTCACATACTAATCAATGTTTTAATTTGACTTTTTTTTTTTTTTTTTTTTTTTTTTTTTTTTGCTTCTCTGTACATGAATGTTTACACTGTTACTTCTGTCTTTTAATTTACTTGTCTGTCAACAAGCCTCTTTGTAGAATAGAGGTTAAAGAAAGTTACAATGCCGTTGATCCATATGTTGATTGCCCTCTATAGTGGTCAATTCTTGTCCTATTTGTCTATTCCCCCATCTTTGAGTGGCTCGCATATATGGATAAATAAAGGTTGTTGACTATCAACAAGTTCAGTGTTTTTATAGTACCCTTCTGCTTTTGTCCAGATTTGCTGTGTAGTGTATTTAACATTGTAAAAAATTGTATTTATCATGTTGAGGAAGACACATAATTGGTGACTTAATATTTTAAGTTTAATCTGTAGGATTGTTGTTAAAACTGAAAGTCGGATTATACTAAAAGAGTAATTGAGGTTATCCTTGTAGCAAAGTGAACAGGAAATTGAAGTTTCTGACTGAAGTGACCTTGTGTTAGATGTGTGTGCAGGGCCATCTGCTGGTAGCTCATGTTTATCGTTCTTCTGTGTGGCTTTATTTTAGGCTTAAATGTTTTGTTTCCAATGGGTTGAGTGGAAGATTACATATGTAGATATTTTCTTAGTTACAGTGGATTTGCTTTTCACATTAGGGCCAGTAGATTATTTTTCTATCAAGGTCCTGAGCAGTCAGTTAAAGGTTTGTTGTTGGTGACCGTGTTATAATGGTTACTGGAGATTTAGTGTAAATGTCAGTTTCAACAGTTCATAGTAGATTATGAATCACAGAGGTAATTATTTTCTTTATGGATTTTTTTTTCTTTTAAATTGATTTCAATTATCTTTACATTTTTATTTTTAAAATTAATTTGGGATGTTTTGGAAATTGATTTATTCATTACTTCCTTTATGTATTTTCAGCCAAAATTCCTCATTGTTTAAAACCATGGCATTAGTTCCTCATATTCAATGACCTCAAACAAGGCTGGCTTGTTTTATGACAGGTTGAGAAAATCTGATTAGAAGAGTCAAGATGTATTTTTTCACTATTAGTTCTTTCATTAAGTTTTTCTATTGGGGCTGGACAATCGAGCACAAAAGTAAGTTTTCTGAATTAAAATGTCTTAATTACCGTTTTATATATATATATATATATATTATACACATACACATACACATACACATATACATACATGCATACATACAGGTGCCGGACCCGCGAGACGGCTGACGGGCCAGGATGCCGGGCCGTACAATCTCCAGAAGCGCCGCGGGCCGAAGGAGGACGAAGCCGCCGCCCCTCGCGCCCCGGACCCGCCAGGGGAGCGCGTGCGGCCGCCGGACTCTGCCCCTTACCTGGACCCTTCCTTCTTGAACACTGCCCATCCTTCACAAACCTCGCAGCACGACAAGGACACCAGATCCCCTGTTTATTTTGGACAATTTAACCCCTTTAGACACTGTTTTATTATTTCTGTTTAATAAAAGCCTCTCCGAGGCCTGACGCCACGCCCACTGTGTCTGTCGTTTGCTCCTCCCGCCACAATATATTTAATACTATAATGTAATTCATACCACTCAAGGCATACTGAAGTGTGTAAGATAAATATGATAATTTCCAATAATCTAATAAATGTGTGCCTGAAGCACACATACAGGTTTTTACATCTACAAATCTTCAAGTTCCTAACATTATCTTGACATTTTTCATCTGTACCTCTACGAATGAACAGATTGGCCACCAGTACAGTTGAATGTTGGTAAATACACTGTGCATTCATCAGAATGTTGCTCGTTGACTTATTACAACAAAGCCTGCCTTTACAATAGCACTACCATTGACGGTTATGAAGAATTCACTATTGGCCTGTAGTTAATCCAACATTCACACAGACAAAGGCAAGCAGAGGTAGCCATAGCTATTGTAAGATGAGTGAAATACAGACACATTATATGGCACTGAAAAGAAAACACATGGGACATGCACCCATCTATTTTAGATTTACTTCTAAGCCACACACAGTTTGATTCCAGCACTTTTAACCAGGGGGCTGAGGTGAGAGGCTCTACAGGTTCAGGCAGGAGCTCAGCAGATGGGGTTGCTGAATGACAGGTATTGAATGATGGCTGACTGTGTCATGTTTCATTCAGCCTCACTGGCAGAGAACAAAGGCTAAATCCTTCCTGTGCTCATAAAAGACAGCACAAGCATACTGTAGCCTAAAAACCACTGTTATTTATGAGCTCAGTGACATTAAATCTGCATAATGTAACCAGGTTCTTAGCACTCTAGATTTCTAAATTGACAAAAAATAGCATAAATACACAAGCTAGTTTTAAGGTGTTGTGTTTTTCTTTTAAATAACATACCAACACTATATTTGTCTTTACCCTTTCCCTCAGAAATTGTCAAGCATTGGTTCTTGTGTTTCTCAAACGTTTTAAAGGAAAGGGCGCACCCTAGTGCTCCCTGATCACAGTGGGAACACAGTCTGCGTTTCAGGAAGCCATGTTTGCTCAGGATGGCCACAGCATATCCACTCATCCTTTTAATGTTAGGGTTAATGTTTACTCCTCCCTCACATGATATCAGCCATGGCGGCAACACATCCTGATAGTAACAAGGTCACATTTAAAAAAGTGGTTTTACATGTGTTTTCTTTTCTTTTTCTGTCAGATAAGCTACGCATGAGAAAGATCACAGATTAAAATACTGATAGCTCATTTTGAGCAGGCAGGTCAGATCAAGAACACTGACCTTTATGGCTCACCTGTGCTCACACAGTCTGTATTTTGTCAAAGTTCTAATTTATTTTGAGTTGGTGAATGTAGGCCACAGTATACTTTTATATGGAATCATTTAAGTCCCCTGATTTAGTTGAAGCTGTGTATTTCTTTGTCACATGAAATAGCACAATTTAACTTAATGTAATGGTTATAATTTCTAAAAAAAAAGTAGACCATTACTTTAATTTTTTCCCTCCTTAAGCAGTAAAGTCTATATGATAGTTAAATGTTATACAACTTTAAATGTTTAAAAAAGAAATAATTAATGTAGAATTAGTGAATGTAGAAATTCATATTAACCACGTTTAATAATAGCCTTAAAAGTATTATTCATTGTTAGCCCATGATTTCTCATGCAATAACAAACTTAACCCTGTAAGTGTTAACCTGTTGTTCATTGTTTTATCATTTAGTTGGGTCTGAAGGAGAATGTGCCTTCCGCCAGGACGATAGGGGGCGATCGAGCGCTTGTTTCTTCACCGCTTTGTTTTTTGTGCTCATGCGCTCCCACATAGTTGGCGCCAGATGATCCGCGGCGCCATCCCGCTACGTAACGTACGGAGGGGGAGAGAGAGAAAGAAAGAGTGACAGAGTGCAACCGCAACCAGGCAGCACAGACGCAACAGAGCGAAGATCTTCAGGCCGTTGACTACGCCGCGACGACCAGCAGCGCATCTCGCAAAAGAGCCTTTAAAGGGCAAAGAGGTCGGAAATGTTTATAAAAATACGTTAATATATGAATGTTTAATGTGTATGCTCGTCAGGGTTTTTAGATTACCTTTGCTAGTTAACTTAGCTGGCTAACTAGCGTGCTATATTTGATACAAGGTTGTTATTTAATTCACGTTATGCCATGCGTCGTGGCGATTGCTGTATTTTGACACATTTTATGAGACCGCTGCGATTAGTGGCGCTACCGATGAATTGTGGACGTCACGAAGTTCGGAGGTGTTCTGTAGCAATGGCGGCGGGGGCAGCTAGTGTTACGCTAGCGAGGCAGCTTAGCTGGAAGACAGGCCATGTTTGTTTCACGCAGCTAAAAATGGGCTAGGACAATAGCATGATAAGCGCAGCTTATAGCAACGCTATGCTCTTGTCAAATGATTTGGGCGATTTCAGAATAGCGTACAGCCACAAAAGACGTTAGGAACATGGTATTTTGTTTTTAATTCGACGCCACAAAACAAACGCGTTATGTAAGAAGGGGGGCGCCTTTCCCGGGTTTTCGCGAATAGCGTACATCTGTGATTAGCTATTAACTCGAGCTGTTTGCCTTGTTTATGTCCCGATATCATGACTTTTTAGAGCTAGGACAGCACAGCTTCCCAGCGAGCAATATAACTAGTCAACTAACATGACCTAGTTTATTTGCATTTGCTCACGTAGTGTGTTGCCTCTGCGTGCTTACATGAAGGGCGGAAGCTAGTCGCGGCGGCCATTTTACAGCTAGTTAGCTCTTCCTCTGGCACACAAGATGCCCACCGTCAAACGCCTTGTTTTCTCGAAGCTGTAGTATCAGACATCTACATGACTTTACGGCATTGAGACGTGTATGTATGACTGAGAAATGATGAGTAAACTTTAGAATTTAAGGCGGGCTGTCAGCTTTTCAATTCAATATTATTTTGTGATCTAGCTGTAGTGCTAGTTAGCCAGCTAGTTAGCTGATAATACATGCTCAAGGAAGCTAACTAGCAGCTATTTAGCCAGCTAACCTAGCCAACTGTGACAAACCAGCTGTGAAAGTTGTAAACACGGATTTAAGTATATTCTAAATTAATGGCATGTTTAAAGGATTTCTTTGTGATTCAGTGTTGTTCATTTGGGTTGAGGCATTTAAATATCTGAACTGTAGATTCATTCATACATAGCCTGTCAAGTTAGCCAAATATAAACTACCCATAGGCTAACCTTAGCCAAGTTGTAGCCAAAGATATTTCTGCTAACTAGCTTTTATGTTTGTTTCTAGATCAGCCTCGTTTTGTTTACAATTTTTAATCATAAAATGTTTTTTCAAGCTGTGGTGCATATAGCCCAGGTCCCAGTTGTGTTTGTCTATGCAGCAATATTTTCTACTTAAAATGATGTTGATGTATTTGTTTGTCAGCCTCATAACTTGTGTAGATTTCAAGCTTATGTCTGAGTGTATTATTTGCCTATTGTTCATTGACAGGGGTGTCAAACTCAGTTCCTGGAGGGCCGCAGTCCTGCAGAGTTTAGTTCCAACCCTGCTGCAATATGCATACCATGTAGTTATCAAATAAGCCTGAAGGACTGGATCAGGTGCATTTAATTAGGATTGAATCTAAACTCTGCAGGGCTGTGGCCCCCCAGGAACCGAGTTTGACACCCCTGATTTAGTTGAAGCTGTCTATTTCTTTGTCACATGAAATAGCATAAATTCACTTAATGTGATGGTTATTTACTTTCTTAAAAAAGTAGTCAGATCATTACTATTTTTCTTCTCTCAAGCAGTAAAGTCTACATGATAGTTAAATGTTTGAGCTGAAATATTTCATTATGGTTATGTAGTTGAGTTTAAATATTTGCTGTCTTCCGACAGGCAGGACTCATCCTGACTCAAGAACTGACTGAGCCTGTGACGGGCATCCTTTCAAGTTTCTTTGCGGGAAAGCGGTGCTCATAGAGCAACGCTAAGTTTCACTTAACCGGGAAGACGGAAGTCGTCAGGCTGGAGTGCGTCCTGATGGCTGAGTCAGAGACTGACTGTGACACACCAGGTCTCGATACGTTGGGATCTGAGTGTGTCATCGCCCAAGTCGGTGACTTGCATTATGGAGCGGAGACTGAGATTATGACTCAGGAGGACAAAAGACTTGACCTAGAGGCTATTCACGGTGATTTAGGAGCAGTGACTTGCGTGGATGTGGTAACGGAGACAGACCATGACTATATTAAATCTGAAATACACCACGATCATCATCATTACTTCAGCAGCGCAGAAATCAAAGGCAATGAGCATTTGCTCGGTGAAGTGCTATTAAAGACGGAGATAGGTGGTGGAGAACATATCGTAAAGGTGGAGTCTGACCATGGAGGGGAGCTTACAGTAGAGTCAGAGAATGGCGTCATCATCCACGAAGCTCATGGTCTGCAATGCAGTGAGTGTGGTGAGATTTTTGGCTGTATGTCTGATCTGCATGAACACTTTGAAATCCACAAAGCCACTCATCCCTACATTTGCGTTCACTGTGGTGAGAGCTTCGCTGTTGAAGCCAGCCTAAGAAGTCACATGAGGATTCACATGAAAGAGAAAAGTTATACCACTGGTCTTGAGATGGTTGGTAAAGGAGTCATTGATGCATTCAACTTGAAACCCCACCAGATGATGCACTCTCCTGAAAAGCCGCACAGATGTTCAGAGTGTGGCAAAAGCTTCGCCGCTGCCATCACTCTCCGGGAACACATGAAAATGCATTCGGATGACAAACCCTACAAATGCACCCAATGCCGAAAAAGCTTTGTGCGCAGACGCCATCTGAAAAAACATCAAGAGCTGCATGCCCATGACAAGCCGTTTACCTGTCTTCAGTGTGGTAAAGGCTTTACGACGGCTTCCAATCTCAAACAGCACCAGAAGACTCATGCTGGTGAAAAGCCACACAGATGCACCCAGTGTGGAAAGTGTTTTGCGGCAGCAGCCACGTTAAGAGAGCATCAGAGAATCCACTCAGGGGAGAAGCCCTACAAGTGCACCCAGTGTCGGAAGAGCTTTGTAAGGAAACGCCACCTCAAGAAGCATCAGCTGGTCCATCAGGGTGGAAAGCCCTACCGCTGCTCTCAGTGCGACAAGGGTTTCAACCATTCCTCTTCCTTGTCACGACACCACAAGGTCCACCTTGAGGCCAAGATGTATGCCCAGGCGGATAAGGATTTCCCCTTCGATACTACGCTGAAGAGGGGAATGCACACAGGTGAAAAGCCATACAGCTGCAACCATTGTGAGAAGAGCTTCAATCACTCGTCATCGCTATCCAGGCATCAGAGGACTCATTCTGATGGAAAGTCCTACACCTGTGCTCAGTGTGGGAAGAGGTTCAATCATCCCTCCTCTCTCGCAAGGCACCAACGGGTTCATTTGGAGGATAAGTCAACTTATAGTGCAATTGCAACAGGAAAGGGATTCCCCCACACTACCATCTTGAAACAGAGAATCCTTCAGAGTGAGAAACCATATAGGTGCGCTCAGTGTGGAAAGGGTTTCAATCATTCGTCTTCTCTGTCTAGGCATCACAGAATTCATATTGATCAGTAAGCCTGCTTTCCTCTCCCACAAGTGGTGCGCTACCATTCATCCCATGATTCAGGCCAGCTTGTAATGTTAAAGAGTTTGGCAAAAGATGCAAGAAATTCCAGAAAGTCGGCGTGGACCTGCTCTGAGAGAACTTATAAAATCAAGTCCTTTGACTTTTTAAGAGCAATGAATTTCAATTTGGTATGATTGACACTGAAATCCCCTGTGTAATGTGCACATGACTAGATGCATACATGTCATTCTGGAACATGGTGTGTGATTAAAACCGTAGACAAAACTTCCATCATCACTGACTTGTGCTTTAAGCTAGAAGTTTATTGAAGCCTTGCACAATCTTGAACTGAGTATTAGGTCAAGTTGGTTTTGAATGGTAGATAATTAAGCAAATAGGTATAGACACAACTATTCACTCCCCTAGTTTGTATCTTTTACCCATCTCTGTATCATTAATGGGTTGAGTAACTGATATCACGTGTAAATATGTTGATTTCCTTTTATATAGATGTATAGGTGAGTAGTGTGCTGTTCTTTTCTGAAAAAAATTGAGCATTTTTGATGTATGATCCAGTTAGTCTTATCCATCTCTTGTAGGTGAAGTGGGATGGTGATTTTAGGGGATGACACTAGTTTTGAACAAGCTGTCCTATATAAAGGCTATATTAATTATCATAAACACTTTATGATACAAACCAACAGAGTCTGCAACCTAAAACGGCATATTAACTTGACTAACTCCGGGAAATTCGATCGAGAGCAGCACAAAAAGTGAGGGGCAAGAAATGTTGTCTTGTCATCAAGTTAAGTTGAGAAAAGTAGATCTTGATCATAAAAGGTTAACCCAACAAAATCAGATAATGTATACATTCTGTTGGGAAATTCGGTTCTCTTTTCATGTTGCTCGTTTTCAACACAACTGAATTGTACAGCTGATTTTGTTATATTATGCGGACTTTGTACAGCCTAAGCATTCCCCTGAGTGTCCTCAGTGCTTCTTCCTGCTATCCACCTATGTTACCAATGACTGACTGCGCATTTAAGATTTTCCCAGTCATTGCTCAAGTCAGACAGCAATGTATAGCATTTAGTTGTATTCTGGATACATTTTGCAGAGTATCAACATTTAATAATAATAATAATAGATTGTGTATACTTTAATGCAAATACAAAATATAGCTTGCTTTGTTTTTTTTTTTTATTTGTTTGATTTGTTCCCCCCCCCCTTGATTCCATGGGTTTGTGCTTTCTATTTACAGTTCTGTGTATGAAGAAAATCTTTTACAAACGGATGTATTTTTTTAATAAGGTTTGGGTAATTGAAAGGGAAATGAAAGGAATACTGTTTTTATTGGAGTGAACATTGTATCAGAACTATTCTTTCTTTTCCATTGGGTAACAATTGTGCTTCATCACGTAGCATAGGTTTATTCATTGTGTTAGTTAGGTGCCTTATTGCATGCCATGTAGAAATGTATGCTGAGCTGTAATAGAAAAAAGGTTTTGGCTCCTGCTCCCTTTTTGTTTCTTCACATACTAATCAATTTTTTAATTTGACTTTTTTTTTTTTTTTTTTTTTTTTTTTTTTTGCTTCTCTGTACATGAATGTTTACACTGTTACTTCTGTCTTTTAATTTACTTGTCTGTCAACAAGCCTCTTTGTAGAATAGAGGTTAAAGAAAGTTACAATGCCGTTGATCCATATGTTGATTGCCCTCTATAGTGGTCAATTCTTGTCCTATTTGTCTATTCCCCCATCTTTGAGTGGCTCGCATATATGGATAAATAAAGGTTGTTGACTATCAACAAGTTCAGTGTTTTTATAGTACCCTTCTGCTTTTGTCCAGATTTGCTGTGTAGTGTATTTAACATTGTAAAAAATTGTATTTATCATGTTGAGGAAGACACATAATTGGTGACTTAATATTTTAAGTTTAATCTGTAGGATTGTTGTTAAAAACTGAAAGTCGGATTATACTAAAAGAGTAATTGAGGTTATCCTTGTAGCAAAGTGAACAGGAAATTGAAGTTTCTGACTGAAGTGACCTTGTGTTAGATGTGTGTGCAGGGCCATCTGCTGGTAGCTCATGTTTATCGTTCTTCTGTGTGGCTTTATTTTAGGCTTAAATGTTTTGTTTCCAATGGGTTGAGTGGAAGATTACATATGTAGATATTTTCTTAGTTACAGTGGATTTGCTTTTCACATTAGGGCCAGTAGATTATTTTTCTATCAAGGTCCTGAGCAGTCAGTTAAAGGTTTGTTGTTGGTGACCGTGTTATAATGGTTACTGGAGATTTAGTGTAAATGTCAGTTTCAACAGTTCATAGTAGATTATGAATCACAGAGGTAATTATTTTCTTTATGGATTTTTTTTTCTTTTAAATTGATTTCAATTATCTTTACATTTTTATTTTTAAAATTAATTTGGGATGTTTTGGAAATTGATTTATTCATTACTTCCCTTTATGTATTTTCAGCCAAAATTCCTCATTGTTTAAAACCATGGCATTAGTTCCTCATATTCAATGACCTCAAACAAGGCTGGCTTGTTTTATGACAGGTTGAGAAAATCTGATTAGAAGAGTCAAGATGTATTTTTTCACTATTAGTTCTTTCATTAAGTTTTTCTATTGGGGCTGGACAATCGAGCACAAAAGTAAGTTTTCTGAATTAAAATGTCTTAATTACCGTTTTATATATATATATATATATATTATACACATACACATACACATACACATATACATACATGCATACATACAGGTGCTGGTCATATAATTAGAATATCATCAAAAAGTTGATTTATTTCACTAATTCCATTCAAAAAGTGAAACTTGTATAATGTATACATTCATTCCACACAGACTGATATATTTCAAGTGTTTATTTCTTTTAATTTTGATGATTATAAGTGACAACTAATGAAAACCCCAAATTCAGTATCTCAGAAAATTAGAATATTGTGAAAAGGTTCAATATTGAAGGCACCTGGTGCCACACTCTAATCAGCTAATTAACTCAAAACATCTGCAAAGGCCTTTAAATGGTCTCTCAGTCTAGTTCAGTAGGCTACACAATCATGGGGAAGACTGCTGACTTGACGGTTGTCCAAAAGATGACCATTGACACCTTGCACAAGGAGGGCAAGACACAAAAGGTCATTGCAAAAGAGGCTGGCTGTTCACAGAGCTCTGTGTCCAAGCACATTAATAGAGAGGCGAAGGGAAGGAAAAGATGTGGTAGAAAAAAGGGTAGTAGCAATAGGGATAACCGCACCCTGGAGAGGATTGTGAACCAAAACCCATTCAAAAAATGTGGGGGAGATTCACAAAGAGTGGACTGCAGCTGGAGTCAGTGCTTCAAGAACCACTACGTACAGACGTATGCAAGACATGGGTTTCAGGGTCCATGTAAAGCCACTCTTGAACAACAGACAGCGTCAGAAGGGTCTCGTCTGGGCTAAAGACAAAAAGGACTGGACTGCTGCTGAGTGGTCCAAAGTAATGTTCTCTGATGAAAGTAAATTTTGCATTTCCTTTGGAAATCAGGGTCCCAGAGTCTGGAGGAAGAGAGAAGAGGCACAGAATCCACGTTGCTTGAGGTCCAGTGTAAAGTTTCCACAGTCAGTGATGGTTTGGGGTGCCATGTCATCTGCTGGTGTTGGTCCACTGTGTTTTCTGAGGTCCAAGGTCAACACAGCCATATACCAGGAAGTTTTAGAGCACTTCATGTTACCTGCTGCTGACCAACTTTATGGAGATGCAGATTTCATTTTCCAACAGGACTTGGCACCTGCACACAGTGCCAAAGCTACCAGTACCTGGTTTAAGGACCATGGTATCCCTGTTCTTAATTGGCCAGCAAACTCGCCTGACCTTAACCCCATAGAAAATCTATGGGGTATTGTGAAGAGGAAGATGCGATATGCCAGACCCAACAATGCAGAAGAGCTGAAGGCCACTATCAGAGCAACCTGGGCTCTCATAACACCTGAGCAGTGCCACAGACTGATCGACTCCATGCCACGCCACATTGCTGCAGTAATTCAGGCAAAAGGAGCCCCAACTAAGTATTGAGTGCTGTACATGCTCATACTTTTCATGTTCATACTTTTCAGTTGGCCAAGATTTCTAAAAATCCTTTCTTTGTATTGGTCTTAAGTAATATTCTAATTTTCTGAGATACTGAATTTGGGGTTTTTATTAGTTGTCAGTTATAATCATCAAAATTAAAAGAAATAAACACTTGAAATATATCAGTCTGTGTGGAATGAATGTATACATTATACAAGTTTCACTTTTTGAATGGAATTAGTGAAATAAATCAACTTTTTGATGATATTCTAATTATATGACCAGCACCTATATATATATATATATATATATATTAGTTGATGTGAAATTTAAGGATTTTTATTTTTTTTTAATTTTAAGATTACTGAAAATCTGGACTACTCGTGCATGGGAAGAAACCTGGGCTACATACCACCCAGTATTCCTTCCTCCGTTGAAACTCTGGATTTCAGTTTTAATGTTTTGAAACACTTAAAGATGACCGCTTTCCCAGTTTTCTCTTTTTTGCGGACCCTTGATCTGTCAAGGTAAGCAATATTTTTACCATCTACATATGTTGTATAATGTGTTGCTTGCTGCTCTGTAAATTATTAAATTTTTGTATTTGCTTTCAGATGCCACATCAGGCACATTGAAAATTATGCTTTCTACAATGTGAAGAATTTGACTACTTTGATTCTCACTGGAAATCCTATTACATATTTTGGACCTGGATGCTTGAATTCCTTACATAATCTACAAAGACTAATTCTTGTAGATGTTGGTCTCTCATCATTAAAGCTTCAAATGACTGACCTAACCAAGCTGCAGGAGCTTACAGTCTGGACAAATAACATCCAGTCCATGTCTCTCCCTCCATTCATGAGCATCTTTGAACCTTCAAAGATTTCAGTTTACTTGATCTACATGCCAATAATATATCGATCATCAAAACTGATCACACTGCTGTGTTGCAAAAGATCGGAGGAAACGTGACTTTGATCCTCTCTTGGAATCCGTTATTATACATTGAACCAGGAGCTTTCAAAGACGTTTATCTTCGAGAACTGAACATCCGATCTGCCTTTGTTTCATCTGCTGCTCAGAAAGCTGGCCTAAAAGCTCTATATGGTCTTAATGTCAAAAGGCTGAAATTTGGGAGGCACAAGAATGGTTTCAGATTTCACTTTTCAGATACTGACTTTTTAGATGGTCTGTGCTCTTTATTTCTAGGAGGTATATTACATTATGGAGAAGCCTATGAGGCAATTTCTGTCTTTAGCTGTATGATTAATGCCACAAATGTAGCAGTAATCGGAGGTCTAATTGATGAAATGGACTACGTACGTTTTCGTGATATCGAGGTGCTTTACTTGATTTCTGTTAAGTTAAATACTTTGCCAGGTAAACAGCTTTCTCATCTCCACACTTTAGAAAAAACTAGTGATTACACACAAACAGTGCACCTATTTGGGCTGAAGCCTTCATAGACTTGCCTAAGCTTCAGTATTTGGATTTGAGCTCTAACCGAATTAGATTAAAACAGTGCTGTACCTCACTTTTGTTTGGCACCCCTGAAATCAGATATTTGAATTTGAGTAGTAATGCAGAAATTGGCCTTAATTTCGGAGGACTTGACGGACTTGATTCCCTTGAGATTTTAGACTTCCATCATACAACTGTTGTACGTGCCGGTTACCTTTCAGTTTTGTCTAACTGTATTCTACTGAGAGGCTATAGATCACCTGGTCAACAAGAATGTTCCTATGACGCATTTGTGATTTTCTCCAGCCATGATGAAGTCTGGGTCATGAATGAACTGATGGAGAATCTGGAGAACGGTGTTCAACCCATTCAGCTTTGCCTTCATATGCAGGACTTTCAAGCAGGGAAGTCCATCGCCTCCAACATTATCGATGAAGGAATAATGGGCAGTCGTAAAATCATTGTGGTCGTGTCACAGCACTTCCTTGATAGTGCTTGGTGTCGCTTTGAGTTTGAATTAGCTCAGTCTCACTTTATATTGGAACGCAGTGCCATCATCATCATTATTCTGGAAGATGTGGAAGAGAGAAAGACTAAGAAAGTGTTAGGACTTCATAAGCATCTGAAAAAGAACACATAAGTGGAGCAGAGACCCTTTGAGTAACATGAGATTCTGGATACACCTCAGGAAAGCTATTATTGCCACAAACCAATAATATTATTTAGAAAACAGATGGCAGTATGGTTTTACATTTCATAACAGCTTTTAGTAACAGTTTTAATATTATAATTGTGTGTATTCTGATTAAATAAAGTGGGGCCTCATTTTTGAACCATGGATTTAAAGAATTATTGCATTTTATTCAACCATTTCTGTCAAAGATGCCATTGTTAGTTGTACAATAGATACGGCAAACAATGGGCTTTCTATTCTTGAGAATGCACTACAGTAATTAATAAATTCCCTTTATAAAAAACTTTTTTTTTTCCTGCAGGAAAAGCACAACAATAGTATAAACAGATTTGTCAAATGCTATGTGTTACAGTAAAAGACATTCAAGCTCCACACTCAGTGATGTGTGAATTTGTTGATAGAAAAATACCTAGGTTACGATATGATTTTGTAGCTGAATTTTCTCAATCCTAACTAACGCTGTTCTTTGAGTTTTTCATAGATTTTAAAGGATCTTATCTTACAATCATTGCATCACAAGAAAATTCCTTTGCTGAATTATAATTATGGCACATTCAGGAAACATGTTTAATTGGGGTGTATTATATTTATAACACTATATTTATGTGCCGTTGCCACGTTTCTGTGCAGAAACCTGCATCTTACTAACCTCAAGTAATGTAAAGTTTAACCAGGTGATTAATGTGTAAACCAGTTTTTAAGGGGATTCACTGCAGGCAAAACAGTTTTTCATGCACCTGTCAAGTTTGAGATTTTGAGCTTTTTGGTTTTTCATAAAGTGTTTTTTAAATCTAGTGGAAAGAAAACATCCAAAAGACACTGTTTCGTGTTTATTTTATAGCACTTTTTCTATTTGTGTCAGTAGGTTTCAATTACAATACATATTTTTCAAGGCCATTTTCTCAAAACGAGTTTTTTTTTCTCCTACATTGAGCCATTAATCTCCACTTCAGTAGCACTTAGACATACCAAACTTTACATTTTTATTCCTGTCTGTATCCTGAAGGTTTTTACTGAGGGATTTGTTCATAAATAATTTGCTTGATTATATACATTTTATTCCTCAAAAAATTGTGAAAATGTTTTCTGTCTGTATTTTCTGTAAGTATTTTCTGAATTATTGAGTGACAAAAATGAGATTCCAAAATTCCCTCTGTAAAAACATTTGATGCTAACATGTAAAAAAAAAAAAAAAATTAAGCAAGAATTTCACTGGACTTCATCCAGTGTTTAGATTTTTATACTAGAATTTTATTTTTATTTTTAATTAACACATTTCCTTAAATAATGCCTCATTTGCATATTTAAATCTAACATTTTAGAAAACTTGAAATACAAAAATGTTTGCAATTACCAATGTAATCAATCAACTGGGTAAGGAAGGCGATAACTATTAGGCCTACTTAATTTTTTACCCTATTCTCGCCTTAAAATTATTACAAGGCTCTCTTGAATACTTGATTCTGATTGGTCATTTGTGGTCTTATATTTCTGAATAATCTCTGCTCATTCCAGTAAAAAGTCACACCACTGCATGAGAAATTACAGACCCCACCAAATTGAAAAGTTCATTGAATTTAGAAGTGAATCTGACATTTACATCCTCATCTGTTTAAATGTATCTGTGCTATAAGCAAATTGGCAGGTCTGAGCTCACCAAATAGAACCGCATCTCGTATAACGGTACTTCTTGTAGGCCTAGATTTGTCTCATATCACCCCTCGCGGTCTCTTCTCGATTTCTTTCGTCATACACAAGCAAATAGAGTAGGCAACTGGCGCCATGTTGCTTTTCACATTGGTAAAATTCAGAGGACCATCAGAAGACTTCAGTATTGTAATTGCTTGATGACAGCTATAATTAAAAGAAAAGACATTTAATATCTGGACAGAAGCTTAAAGTCCATGTAAAGTCAATATTAAATGTGTATTCTGAGTTTGTCACACCACAGAAAAATGTGTTATTAACCACCCAGCCAAATTGAATGCTAAAAAAAACGGCAAACAAATAAAATAAGGTATCAAAATCTTGAAAAAATAAGCAGTAGGCCTATTCTCTACTCTCAAACGCTGGGGGCGTGTCCACTGGCGGCGCTGAAACCACGCCCACTCGCAGGAATTGCCGTCTCTCCACGTAGGTATAGCTGCAGACCGGAGATCTCCAAAATGGGCAGAACCTCCAAAATGGGGCGGGGTCTCTTCGCGCAAAGACTTTCACCATTGGCTCTGGCTTCAGCCAATTGCTATTGACTCACATTTCAAAATAAAACTTTATAAATTAAACACAGTTTCTAGTTTATCTAAAATAAAATATGCTATATAAATCAATATTCTCCATGAGAGCAGAGCCCAAAGGCCAAAGCTCGTGGCCAGTGGTGTTCGGACCGGAGTTTGAACCTCTGCTTCATGATATAAACGAGAATCACCCACAAGCTCCCAGTGCAGAGCAGGGGAAATATTTTACTCTATCGCTTTGTTTTAAGCAACGGAGGCGTCCCGGGGCTTGCAATTTGTAGGGTATATGGGGTAGTGACGCTGGGTGTAACTAAAAAGGTGCCATTGTCCGGTGAGGTCCGGTTGGGCAGTTACCGGACGGCCGGCTCGGCGATCTCATATCGCATAATCTTATTAATTGCTTCTCCTGAACTGCAACTTTCTTTATGCTATTCAGCACCAATCCCGCCGTGCAGCCAATTTCACTGGTTAAGGTTAGGGTCAGATGTGGGGTAGGTAAGGGGTACGCATTTTTTGTAGCATAGTGAAGGAAATTAAATTATATTACACAAAATACTGTGATGGATACAACCAATAAAATCATTAGAATCAGCTGTGGGGCGGATTTTGCGCTGAAGTTGATTGGGAGAAAAAATTGCGCATGCGTGTCATGTGCCTGTCTGTCAATGGGAGGAAGCCACGCCATATTTTGGAGCTCCCACCCCGTTTCAATCTCCAGGCTGCAGTTATACCCTTCTCGTCTCTCTCAACGGTCTTCCTCTAGCAGCTTATTTAATAAGGAGACCGAGCTGTTTTGTAAATGATCGCAACCAGGTATTATGCATTTACGTGACAAAGGCATAGCTAGCTAGCAAACTGTAGGCTGTAGTAACTAACGGTAATGACAGTAACTCACGATTGAGCTGTGAACCTCTGATGTTAATGCGCTCTAGTTATTAGGTGTGTACGACTTAATGTGGCACCGCAAATATCGGCTGCCGCCTGACAAAAACAATGCATTCTGGTTAGAACATTTGTCCGACTTTGATCGGCGCTGCAGCCACCTTACGATCACATGTGCCATCAAAGTACCGCGAGAGCAAAACGAGACCAGGGCCCGTATGTATAAAACTTCTCAGAAATGCTCTTAAGAATAGCCTTAAGCTTTGACTTAAGTGTCAAAAAAATCTTAGTAAAAAGTAGGACTTTTCTAAGAGTAGGAGACTTTTATAAAGAAGCTAAAAGCAACTTTCAGTAAAGTCTAAGACTGATTCTTAAGTGTTGACTGAGGTGACACTTAAGTGTTGTGAAATAAGGACTACAATGATATCAACACAAAATGGCTGACCTCGACCTCTGAATCAGCCAATAGTGAGCCTGCTCATGTAAAGTCACAGCAGCACAACGCCAATCATTTAATGTAACTACAATAAAATCATTTAATTAAGACACTAAAATATTTTAATATTTAAATGTATTTGAAAAAAATGCTTTGCATTGAGCAAAATTATCACAAATTATTACTGATGCTTTGTTTTCTATTGGTATGTCTACTTATTTACAGTTGGAGTAATGATGTGAACATGAGTAACATCAATGGCTCCAACAACTCCAGGAAGGTCCTCAATTCTCATAAAAGTGGCTTGTTTTTGCAATATGGTTTGGTGGTTAGTTAGAAAGTCAATAAAATGCCATATAGTAGTGGTCAAAAGTGATGTCTGGCTAAGGAAATTTTATATCTTCACCCTTAATTTAAAAAAAAAAAAAAATACAAGATTTTGTAAGAATATTGCATAGTTGCTTGGAGTCAGTTGTTCTATTTGTGATAATAATGCAATGAAACATGCGGCCATTATTTTTGGCCATGCTGTCACAAAGAAATTATGAACACATGCAAAAACAAGAGGACCAATGAAATATTAATAACTTTTGTAGTCAATGTGCCAATGTTGCCAATTTAGTGATTTTGTCACTAGATTTAGTAACTTCCTCACCCCTTTAGAGACTTTTTTCAAAAGCCTAGCAACAAAATCAATTTCTTGGACAAACCTTATCTACATTCCTAGACTCTCCCATGACGTTATAAAGGAGAGTTCACTGATCTATATAAATATAAGCAGCGGCTATTTAAACTAAGTGAAAATAGCTATAGATTCTATTTACACTATGTTAAAATAGCAGGATTTTGTGCTATTTATACTACTTATTGCAAATAGTGGCAATTATCTGCACCTCAGTATTGTAGTACATTATAAAACAGTATGCAATAATAAGTTATTGAGTGTAAATTTTAATTTTAATTCAAATTATTCAATGGATGCCACCTTATTGGGACAGTAAAGCCCTCCCTATCTACCCTAATCCTACCCGGTAAATTATTTTCAACTTTTTGATTATTTCCTTCATTTTTATTGAAAATAAATGCTTTTTTGATGTGATGTGAAATTTGAAAAGGGAAATTGTTGTTTTTTTTGCCAAGAAGCAAATTCGAACCCCGGGTCAATCGCGTCAAAAGGTGTACAACACACATTGTATCATCTGCACCACTAGAGCTGGCGCCTGGTGACTGTCTTTTGTAATTTTGACAAGCCTAATCACACATTGGTGGGCGGAGTTAGTGTAAATAGCCTCTACCAACAAGGCAGGCTATTTGCACTTAGTGTAAATAGACACTCCGATAAAGGCAAATATATATCAGTAAACTCACCTTTATGAGGTCATCTACCAGTTTTAGCTAATTTCAATTGAAAGCAGTT
>CM041805.1:34559966-34572494 GCA_023376895.1 Aspiorhynchus laticeps | reverse complement strand
GCATACAGAACGACCACAGGCTCAGCACTACTTCCACTCACTATTACGAATCTACATCCCCTCCAGAAGTCTGAGATCTGCTAGTGAGCGACGCCTTGTGGTACCATCACAGAGAGGCTCAAAATCACTCTCCAGAACATTCTCCTTCACCGTTCCTGGATGGTGGAATAATCTTCCCACCCCTATCCGGAATGCTGGATCCCTGTCAATCTTCCAGCAACAACTGAAGACTCATCTCTTTCGGCACTACTTGACTTCATCCTAAACTTGTTCCAAAAAAAAAAAAAAAAAAAACACTTTCCCTCTATCTTTCTCTCCTTCCCTTGCTAGCTTATTTGAACAATGACTGAGACTTGGTGTTATGAGCACTTGCTCTGTCTGATTGCCTCTTCAAGATGAATGGCTTTATGTACTCCCCAATTGTAAGTCGCTTTGGATAAAAGCGTCTGCCAAATGACTAAATGTAGATGTAAATGTAAAACAATTGAAAAAGAGGTTTTTACTTTCTATAGAAACCTCTACACATCTATGTATTCTCATTCCGATTCTTCCAAATTTTTGAATAGAATTAAGGACTTCATACCCAAAATTGATGATACATTTAAAGAATTTTGTGAGTCTGATTTAAGAATAGCAGAATTGGATGAGGTGAGCTTGAAACTGTCCCTGAATAAATCTCCTGGCTCTGATGGGCTCACGGCTGAATTTTACAGGTTTTTCTGGAAAGAAGTAAGACATTTGTTATTTAAAGCAATTCAAGAATGCATTGAAAGAAAAGAATTACTAACAAGGCATAATAATACTAATTCCTAAAGAGAAAAGAATATTAGACAATTTAAGACCCATTACACTTCTCAACACTGACTACAAATTATTATCGGGAATTATAGCCGCTAGGATGAAGAAAGGCCTGTCTCAGATAATAAGTGAAACTCAGTCTGGATTCCTTGGTGGAAGATCCATTCATAACAACATAAGATTGGTTTTAGATTTGATCGATTACATATTTGTAGAAAGGGGTTTCATCGTATTTTTAGACTTTTACAAAGCCTTTGATTCATCTTAGAAGCTTTAAAACATTTTGGGTTTGGACAGACATTTACAAATTTAATTAGTATACTTTATAATGATATTAATAGTTGTGTATCTTTAGAACATGGCACTTGCTCAAGATTTTCAGTTAAGAGGGGCATTAGGCAAGGTTGCAATAGCTCTCCTTTACTATTTATAATGGTTGCTGAACTTTGTGCATTATGGTAAAGAACAGTGGATCTGAAGGATTAAACATATCAGGGAAACACATCATAATAACTCAGTTTGCAGATGATACAACTTTGTTCTTAAAAAATGAAAACCAAATTGTTACAGCACTAGACTCAATTAATACATTTTCTAAAGCATCAGGTGTTATGCTAAATATTAATAAGTGTGAAATTCTTGCTTTGCATGAACAGCCAGCTTGCTTAATCGGTAACATGAGAGTTAAAACAGAAGTTAAATATTTGGGTATTACAGTCACACGGAATAAAGAAATAAAAGAGAAAGAAAATATTCTTAAAAATATTGATAAATGTAAAAAGATGCTGAACTTATGGTTACAAAGGGATATAACAATATTTGGCAGGGTTTTACTGTCCAAGATGGAGAGTATATCCAGAGCTATTTACCCAGCCTATTCACAGGAATATGATTAATTTATTGAATTTCAATTTTATTTGGAAGGAAAAATGCCATTACATTAGGAAAGCTGACATGATTAAGAGTATTGAGGAAGGTGGCATGAATGTTATAGATTTTTCTGTGATGAATTCCTTTGTTAGTCATAAGGACTCCTTTGCAATTTTTGGAAAATTGGGTGGAATTGACTTTTTATTGTGCTGTGATTATGATTTACAAAAATTGCCTGTGAAACTTTCAGATTTCCACCGGCAGGTTCTTAGATATTGGAATTTAATATTTAAACATAATTTCACTCCACATAATACACCCCTGTGGAACAATAGGTATATTATTAGTAATCGAAAATCTTTGTTTTTAGGGACTTGGATGGAAAAAGGAATATGGGCAATATCGCATTTGATGGATAATTTTGGTAATTTTTTATATTATAGTGATTTGTGTGATAAATTTAATCTACAATGCTCAATTAGAGAATACAACAAAGTAATGAAGGCCTGAAAACAATGATTCAGCAGTTTGTTTTAATATACCAGAAATGAGATCACTCTGTATTGAAGGTACAAAGAGCAAACAATTTACAAATAAGTTTATTAGAAAGGTATTATCCAAAGAGTACTTCCCCAGTCAACTTAAAAGAACATATGTTCTTCGAGAATTTAGTGAAGAAGAGGCTAAGAAAATAAGGAAGCGATATTTAGCATATCCAATACTTCCTAAGACCAAAGAAGTGACATTCAAACTTCTAAATGACATTTATCCATCTAATAACTTTTTGCATGAAAGATTTAATTGGGAGAATAATTCTTGCGGGTTTTGTGAGAAACACATTGAAACTGTAGAACATATGTTTTTCTTGTACAGAATTTTTGGATTGAATTTCAAAACTGGCTTCATTCTAAACATATATCAATAACTGTGCTCTCAATTAAAGCTGAGTACTGTTGAGAGAGAAGAACATAGACTTTTTGATAAATAACTTCATTAATTTATGCAAACACTTTATTCACAGATGTAAATATTCAAAGGTGAAGCCTCACTTCAGCGGATGGAAGAATGAACTGAAGATATTTGCTGAATCTCTTTATTACATGCAGGACAGAAACTCTTATATCATTTGAACTTGTTTTTGTTGATTGAATGAGACCCGCACCCTTCTCTCTTTATTATTATTTTCTTTTCTTTTATTGATTTTTTTTTTTCTTGTTTTTCTTTTTCAAATTACTGTATCAACACTAATAACTTGTGTTTAGTTGTTAAAATGTGCCGTATTTGAATTGTATGCCTTAATAAAAAAAAAAAAAACTATCGGTATTTGTATCGATCCGCCCACCCCTAGCGTCCCCGTCTTGACGTCACTTCCGCTTCAGGAAACATGGCAGCGGTCAGGAGCGCTCGCGTTCTGTCGAAGATCCTTCACGGACGCGTCTTCTCGGTACTACATTTGATTTATTAGACAGAAAACATCTCGATAATATCATAATACAGCGATCCGGATTATATCCTTTATCTTCTTTTGTGGTTTCTGTAATTAGTTACTTTTTTAGGGAGTAACGCAACATTGTAACGCATTACTTTCCTAAAAAACTAACTAAGTAACGTGATTAGTTACTTTTTAAGGGAGTAACGCAACATTGTAACGCATTACTTTCCTAAAAAAATAACTAAGTAACGTGATTAGTTACTTTTTAAGGGAGTAACGCAACATTGTAACGCATTACTTTCCTAAAAAAGTAACTAAGTAATGTGATTAGTTACTTTTTAAGGGAGTAACGCAATATTGTAACGCATTACTTTCCTAAAAAACTAACTAAGTAACGTAATTAGTTACTTTTTTAGGGAGTAACGCAACATTGTAACGCATTACTTTCCTAAAAAACTAACTAAGTAACGTAATTAGTTACTTTTTAAGGGAGTAACGCAATATTGTAACGCATTACTTTCCTAGAAAAATAACTAAGTAACGTGATTAGTTACTTTTTAAGGGAGTAACGCAATATTGTAACGCATTACTTTCCTAGAAAAATAACTAAGTAACGTAATTAGTTACTTTTTTAGGGAGTAACGCAATATTGTAACGCATTACTTTCCTAAAAAAGTAACTAAGTAACGTAATTAGTTACTTTTTTAGGGAGTAACGCAATATTGTAACGATTCTTCCAAATTTTTGAATAGAATTAAGGACTTCATACCCAACATTGATGATACATTTAAAGAATTTTGTGAGTCTGATTTAAGAATAGCAGAATTGGATGAGGTGAGCTTGAAACTGTCCCTGAATAAATCTCCTGGCTCTGATGGGCTCACGGCTGAATTTTACAGGTTTTTCTGGAAAGAAGTAAGACATTTGTTATTTAAAGCAATTCAAGAATGCATTGAAAGAAAAGAATTACTAACAAGGCATAATAATACTAATTCCTAAAGAGAAAAGAATATTAGACAATTTAAGACCCATTACACTTCTCAACACTGACTACAAATTATTATCGGGAATTATAGCCGCTAGGATGAAGAAAGGCCTGTCTCAGATAATAAGTGAAACTCAGTCTGGATTCCTTGGTGGAAGATCCATTCATAACAACATAAGATTGGTTTTAGATTTGATCGATTACATATTTGTAGAAAGGGGTTTCATCGTATTTTTAGACTTTTACAAAGCCTTTGATTCATCTTAGAAGCTTTAAAACATTTTGGGTTTGGACAGACATTTACAAATTTAATTAGTATACTTTATAATGATATTAATAGTTGTGTATCTTTAGAACATGGCACTTGCTCAAGATTTTCAGTTAAGAGGGGCATTAGGCAAGGTTGCAATAGCTCTCCTTTACTATTTATAATGGTTGCTGAACTTTGTGCATTATGGTAAAGAACAGTGGATCTGAAGGATTAAACATATCAGGGAAACACATCATAATAACTCAGTTTGCAGATGATACAACTTTGTTCTTAAAAAATGAAAACCAAATTGTTACAGCACTAGACTCAATTAATACATTTTCTAAAGCATCAGGTGTTATGCTAAATATTAATAAGTGTGAAATTCTTGCTTTGCATGAACAGCCAGCTTGCTTAATCGGTAACATGAGAGTTAAAACAGAAGTTAAATATTTGGGTATTACAGTCACACGGAATAAAGAAATAAAAGAGAAAGAAAATATTCTTAAAAATATTGATAAATGTAAAAAGATGCTGAACTTATGGTTACAAAGGGATATAACAATATTTGGCAGGGTTTTACTGTCCAAGATGGAGAGTATATCCAGAGCTATTTACCCAGCCTATTCACAGGAATATGATTAATTTATTGAATTTCAATTTTATTTGGAAGGAAAAATGCCATTACATTAGGAAAGCTGACATGATTAAGAGTATTGAGGAAGGTGGCATGAATGTTATAGATTTTTCTGTGATGAATTCCTTTGTTAGTCATAAGGACTCCTTTGCAATTTTTGGAAAATTGGGTGGAATTGACTTTTTATTGTGCTGTGATTATGATTTACAAAAATTGCCTGTGAAACTTTCAGATTTCCACCGGCAGGTTCTTAGATATTGGAATTTAATATTTAAACATAATTTCACTCCACATAATACACCCCTGTGGAACAATAGGTATATTATTAGTAATCGAAAATCTTTGTTTTTAGGGACTTGGATGGAAAAAGGAATATGGGCAATATCGCATTTGATGGATAATTTTGGTAATTTTTTATATTATAGTGATTTGTGTGATAAATTTAATCTACAATGCTCAATTAGAGAATACAACAAAGTAATGAAGGCCTGAAAACAATGATTCAGCAGTTTGTTTTAATATACCAGAAATGAGATCACTCTGTATTGAAGGTACAAAGAGCAAACAATTTACAAATAAGTTTATTAGAAAGGTATTATCCAAAGAGTACTTCCCCAGTCAACTTAAAAGAACATATGTTCTTCGAGAATTTAGTGAAGAAGAGGCTAAGAAAATAAGGAAGCGATATTTAGCATATCCAATACTTCCTAAGGCCAAAGAAGTGACATTCAAACTTCTAAATGACATTTATCCATCTAATAACTTTTTGCATGAAAGATTTAATTGGGAGAATAATTCTTGCGGGTTTTGTGAGAAACACATTGAAACTGTAGAACATATGTTTTTCTTGTACAGAATTTTTGGATTGAATTTCAAAACTGGCTTCATTCTAAACATATATCAATAACTGTGCTCTCAATTAAAGCTGAGTACTGTTGAGAGAGAAGAACATAGACTTTTTGATAAATAACTTCATTAATTTATGCAAACACTTTATTCACAGATGCAAATATTCAAAGGTTAAGCCTCACTTCAGCGGATGGAAGAATGAACTGAAGATATTTGCTGAATCTCTTTATTACATGCAGGACAGAAACTCTTATATCATTTGAACTTGTTTTTGTTGATTGAATGAGACCCGCACCCTTCTCTCTTTATTATTATTTTCTTTTCTTTTATTGATTTTTTTTTTTTTTCTTGTTTTTCTTTTTCAAATTACTGTATCAACACTAATAACTTGTGTTTAGTTGTTAAAATGTGCCGTATTTGAATTGTATGCCTTAATAAAAAAAAAAAAAACTATCGATATTTGTATCGATCCGCCCACCCCTAGCGTCCCCGTCTGGACGTCACTTCCGCTTCAGGAAACATGGCAGCGGTCAGGAGCGCTCGCGTTCTGTCGAAGATCCTTCACGGACGCGTCTTCTCGGTACTACATTTGATTTATTAGACAGAAAACATCTCGATAATATCATAATACAGCGATCCGGATTATATCCTTTATCTTCTTTTGTGGTTTCTGTAATTAGTTACTTTTTTAGGGAGTAACGCAACATTGTAACGCATTACTTTCCTAAAAAACTAACTAAGTAACGTGATTAGTTACTTTTTAAGGGAGTAACGCAACATTGTAACGCATTACTTTCCTAAAAAAATAACTAAGTAACGTGATTAGTTACTTTTTAAGGGAGTAACGCAACATTGTAACGCATTACTTTCCTAAAAAAGTAACTAAGTAATGTGATTAGTTACTTTTTAAGGGAGTAACGCAATATTGTAACGCATTACTTTCCTAAAAAACTAACTAAGTAACGTAATTAGTTACTTTTTTAGGGAGTAACGCAACATTGTAACGCATTACTTTCCTAAAAAACTAACTAAGTAACGTAATTAGTTACTTTTTAAGGGAGTAACGCAATATTGTAACGCATTACTTTCCTAGAAAAATAACTAAGTAACGTGATTAGTTACTTTTTAAGGGAGTAACGCAATATTGTAACGCATTACTTTCCTAGAAAAATAACTAAGTAACGTAATTAGTTACTTTTTTAGGGAGTAACGCAATATTGTAACGCATTACTTTCCTAAAAAAGTAACTAAGTAACGTAATTAGTTACTTTTTTAGGGAGTAACGCAATATTGTAACGCATTACTTTCCTAAAAAAGTAACTAAGTAACGTAATTAGTTACTTTTTTAGGGAGTAACGCAATATTGTAACGCATTACTTTCCTAAAAAAGTAACTAAGTAACGTAATTAGTTACTTTTTTAGGGAGTAACGCAATATTGTAACGCATTACTTTCCTAGAAAAGTAACTAAGTAACGTAATTAGTTACTTTTTAAGGGAGTAACGCAATATTGTAACGCATTACTTTCCTAAAAAAGTAACTAAGTAACGTAATTAGTTACTTTTTTAGGGAGTAACGCAATATTGTAACGCATTACTTTCCTAGAAAAGTAACTAAGTAACGTAATTAGTTACTTTTTTAGGGAGTAACGCAATATTGTAACGCATTACTTTCCTAGAAAAGTAACTAAGTAACGTAATTAGTTACTTTTTTAGGGAGTAACGCAACATTGTAACGCATTACTTTCCTAAAAAACTAACTAAGTAACGTGATTAGTTACTTTTTAAGGGAGTAATGCAATATTGTAACGCATTACTTTCCTAAAAAAAACTAAGTAACGTAATTAGTTACTTTTTTAGGGAGTAACGCAACATTGTAACGCATTACTTTCCTAAAAAACATAACTAAGTAACGTAATTAGTTACTTTTTAAGGGAGTAACGCAATATTGTAACGCATTACTTTCCTAGAAAAATAACTAAGTAACGTGATTAGTTACTTTTTAAGGGAGTAACGCAATATTGTAACGCATTACTTTCCTAGAAAAATAACTAAGTAACGTGATTAGTTACTTTTTTAGGGAGTAACGCAATATTGTAACGCATTACTTTCCTAAAAAAAGTAACTAAGTAACGTAATTAGTTACTTTTTTAGGGAGTAACGCAATATTGTAACGCATTACTTTCCTAGAAAAAGTAACTAAGTAACGTAATTAGTTACTTTTTTAGGGAGTAACGCAATATTGTAACGCATTACTTTCCTAAAAAAGTAACTAAGTAACGTGATTAGTTACTTTTTTAAGGGAGTAACGCAATATTGTAACGCATTACTTTCCTAAGAAAAAGTAACTAAGTAACGTAATTAGTTACTTTTTTAGGGAGTAACGCAATATTGTAACGCATTACTTTCCTAAAAAAAGTAACTAAGTAACGTAATTAGTTACTTTTTTAGGGAGTAACGCAATATTGTAACGCATTACTTTCCTAGAAAAAGTAACTAAGTAACGTGATTAGTTACTTTTTTAGGGAGTAACGCAATATTGTAACGCATTACTTTCCTAGAAAAAGTAACTAAGTAACGTAATTAGTTACTTTTTTAAGGGAGTAACGCAATATTGTAACGCATTACTTTCCTAAAAAAAGTAACTAAGTAACGTGATTAGTTACTTTTTAAGGGAGTAACGCAATATTGTAACGCATTACTTTCCTAAGAAAAGTAACTAAGTAACGTAATTAGTTACTTTTTTAGGGAGTAACGCAATATTGTAACGCATTACTTTCCTAAAAAAGTAACTAAGTAACGTGATTAGTTACTTTTTAAGGGAGTAACGCAATATTGTAACGCATTACTTTTTCATTTTTTTAAACATAAATAAATAAACAGAATTAATTGCACAATAGGGTCTTGTAATAGTTTAAATTTCTGCAATATATTAAACATTTTAGCAATCTTACAGACTTGCAGTACATCCAAAATTCATTTTGAAAAACAGAAAACAATGGCTTTGTGTTAAAGCACTTACATTTATGAATACAAAATGTGCCCAAAGTGAAAATAATATATCTTCCATAATGCTAAATTGGCAACACTGATGAACTCACCAGATTAACTCCAGTGTCGTTCTAGAGGCGCCGTTTCCCGCGTCCATGTGTTGACGTCACTTCCGCTTCAGGAAACATGGCAGCGGTCAGGAGCGCTCGCGTTCTGTCGAAGATCCTTCACGGACGCGTCTTCTCGGTACTACATTTGATTTATTAGACAGAAAACATCTCGATAATATCATAATACAGCGATCCGGATTATATCCTTTATCTTCTTTTGTGGTTCTGAGAGTGTTTATGTAGTGTGTGGTTAAACATTCATTCATTTGTGTTCTTATTTGTTGAGTTATTGGATGAGAAAGTGATTTGGTTTGTTTTATGATGATCAAATTGAAACTAGAACGTATTATTATGATTGTTAATTGGTACTAATACACGCTTCAAACTATAACTGTTCAGAACGTGTAGCTTTACTGCTTTAATAGCTAATACAAACACTGCATGATGTATTTATTATAACAGTTATTTACATTTCAATATTATACAAATCTAAGCTAACATATAGACAGTGTATTTGTTTTGACGCGTCGTGACGTCACCGCGTCGTCTAGACGCTTCCCCTGAACACTAGTTCTCAACACTGCAGATCATATTTCTCGAAGCATGAAGTTAATATTTTAAGAGCTAAATATGAGTATTTTCAGTTGCAAAGGAAGTCGTTTTAAAGCTCTTAATGGAATAAAGTGGGTTTGGTTTGTTTTGTGATGATTACATTGAAACTAAACATATTTTTATGATTGTAAATGTGTCTTTTGGGAAGATTAAATCTCATAAATGTGAAGATTGACCTGTTTTAACAAAGAAAAATGCATTGTTTTTATTCTTGAAAGATGAAACGTGTGATTTAGCAATTAACTCGATTATTATTCTTGGGAAGTTATTATTGCATCAGAACAGATTGCTGAAAATTCTTCCATATTTTCACACATAACTGTTATTATTTCTTGTCTCTGAAACAATAATAAACATAATAAACTTGCTCAGAACACCTAGTAATTATCTTATCTTGTCTGATTAAGATATTTAGCTTTTTGTACCAGGCCATTTATTATTAGTTCAATAAATTTCATTAAAAATAATAATAATAATAAATAAATCTGTTGAGATTTAATGTAGCCACTTTTGTCTTAAAACTAAAATACGGTGTGAAAATATTCAATATGCGCTCATTTATTATGCAGCATAACCATCAACAATACTGTAAATAATCACGTTATATACAGATGTATTTGTCACATTCATAAGGAACCGAACGCTCGTCTGTGTTTAACAGGCCGCTGCGGTCCGCTGGTGCTCGCAGGGTCAGAGGTCACAGGACCCGGATGTGCTCTATCAGCGGCTGTCGCTGCGGGTCAAAGGTCACGACCGGACAGTGCTGGACAGCTTCGAGATGTTCGCGGCTCTGGCGGCTCGAGAGCTCGGTCTGAACCTGGAGACAGTGTGAGTAGATGAAGGAGAGACACACACACACACTCACTCAAACACTCTCTCACACACACACACACACACACACACACACAACACACACACACACAACACACCACCCACACACACACACACACACACTCACACTCACCTACACATACACACACACACACCACTCACACTCACTACACATACACTCACACACTCTCACTCACACACACACACTCACACACACACTCACACACACACACACACTCACACACTCACACACACACCCTACACATACACACCACACACTCACTCACACTCACACACACAACACTACACATCACACACACACTCACTCACTCACACACTCACTCAACACACAACACTCACACACTCACTCACTCAAACACACCACTACACCTCACACATCACACACACACTCACAACACACACACCACACACTCAACATCACACACACCACACTCAACACACTCACACACACACTCAAACACACAACACATCACACACATCACTCTCAAACACACACACACACAAACACATCACATCACTCAAACACACACACTACTCACACTCAAACACACACACTCACACAAAACACTCACACACTCACTCACTCACACAAACACTCACACACTCAAACACTCACTCACTCACTCACACTCAAACCACACACACTCACAACACACTCACAACACTCACACACTCACACACACACTCACTCACACCCTCACACACACACTCACACACTCAAACTCACACACTCACTCACACACTCACTCACTCAAACACCACACACCACTCACTCACACAACACTCTCACACTCAAACTCACACACACACCAAACACACACTCACTCACACTCAAACACACACACACTCACTCTCACACTCAAACACACACACACTCACTCACACACTCACCACACACACACATCACACACACACATCACCAAACACACACACACTCACACTCAACTCACACCACACACACTCTCACACTCAAACACACACCACACTCACACACACACACACTCCACACACACACACACTCACACTCACACTCAAACACACACTCACAACACACACTCACACTCAAACACACACACTCACACACTCTCACCTCAAACACACACACACTCAACACACACACACTCTCACACTCAAACACACACACTCACACACACACTCACTCAAGACACACACACTCCACACTCAATATCACACACTTAAACTACTCACTACACACCCTGCACACATACTACCACACACACACCTCGACACACTCATACACACACACACTCAAACACTCAACACAAACACACACAGACATCGACTACACACACTCTCACACTCACAACACACACACACTCACACACACACTACACACTCTCACACTCACACACACACACACTCACACACTCCACTCAAACACACACACACTCAAACACTCCACACTCACTCACACACACACACTCACACTCTCACTCACACTCTCACACACACTCTCACACACACACTGACACACTCTCTCTTTCTCACACACACTGACACACACACTCTCTCTCACACACACACACACTGACACACACTCTCTCTCTCACACACACTCTCACTCACACACACTCTCTTTCTCACACACACTCACTCTCTCTCTCACACACTGACACTCTCTTACACACACACACTGACACTCTCTCCACACACACACACTCACTCTCTCTCTCTCACACACACACACTCACTCTCTCTCTCACACACACTCACTCTCTCTCTCTCACACACACTGACACTCTCTCACACACACACACTCACTCTCTCTCTCACACACACTCACTCTCTCTCTCACACACACTGACACTCTCTCACACACACACACTCACTCTCTCTCACACACACTGACACTCTGTCACACACACACACTCACTCTCTCTCTCTCACACACACACACTCACTCTCTCTCTCACACACACTCACTCTCTCTCTCACACACACTGACACTCTCTCTCTCACACACACTCACTCTCTCTCTCTCACACACACTGACACTCTCTCACACACACACACTCACTCTCTCTCTCACACACACTGACACTCTCTCACACACACACACTCACTCTCTCTCTCTCACACACACACACTCACTCTCTCTCTCTCACACACACTGACACTCTCTC
>CM041805.1:34519966-34554966 GCA_023376895.1 Aspiorhynchus laticeps | reverse complement strand
TCGGAGCTTCACTCGCTTTCACCTCCACAGACCTGGAGAAATGCAGCGCTGCATCACTGAAGTCAATGGGTGCCGTCAGAGCGAGAGCTGATCAAAACATCACAATAACACACACAGCAGTCCATCAGTTCACATCTGGAGAAGAAACAAACCCAGCATCAAGATGTTTTTAACTCAAACACGAGTCCATAATAACTAAGAAGTGTTCTGGTCTGAATCAGGAGAGAAATCTGCATCAGATACCAAAACAGCTCTAAACACACATATGTGTCTCTGCAGCACAGAAGCAGTCATAAGTAACAGGTATATTTGTAGCAATAGCCAACAATACATTGTATGGCTCAAAATTATACATTTTTTTCACGCCAAAAATCATTAGATATTAAGATCATGTTCCATGAAGATATTTTATACCGTAAATATATCAAAACTTAATTTTTGATTAGTAATATGCATTGCTAAGAATTCATTTGAACAACTTTAAAGGAGATTTTCTCAATATTTTGATTTTTTTGCACCCTCAGATTCCAGATTTTCAAATATTGTCCTATCATAACAAACCATACATCAATGGAAATCTTATTTATTCATCTTTCAGATGATGCATAAATCTCAATTTCAAAAAAATCGACCCTTATGACTGGTTTTGTGCTCCAGGGTCACATATGTGGCTGGATTTTAATGCGTGAGACAACAGCAGATGCACTTTTTCACTGAGGAAGAGTTATGGATTATGGACTCGTGTTTTAGGCATAAAATGCTGGATTTGTTTCATCTTTTGTCTTCTCCAGATGTTAACGGAGTGCTGTGGATTATTGTGATGTTTTTATCAGCTCTCGTTCTGACGGCACCCATTCACTTGCATTGCTGAGACACATTTCTCCAAACCTGATGAAGAAACAAACTCATCCTGATCTCAGATGAGCACATTATCAGCTAATGTTGATTTCTGGTGAACTAATGCTTTAAATTTAGTGATTTACTTGCCATTTCTTTATAATAATTAGTGAAAATTATAGAAATCCTACGCCAATTTTTATGAATGATTTGCTTGTGCAGGGATAGAAGACATTATTGTAATAAACATTACACACGTCACCTCGTATCACAGAAATTAATCTTCCATAAGTGTGCAGCCGGGCGTCTCAGTCTGTGAAATGAACCGGCGTAATTTTCAATATTCATAAACAGATCAGTAGCGTGGAGCTTCAATGGTGTCGAGTCTTTGAATAGAAATATTATCTGATTATGATCAGATATGCTATGAATATGCAGTGTCCTGCTGCTTTTAATATCAATGCAGCACTTAAACTATGAATGTAATAATAAAGGATAAAGCCCTCGTGTATCAGAGAGTGATTTAAGATTATCCACTAAATATTTGACTGTTATTGAATCCACACGAGTCAAAAGTTTGGACGCACTCCTCACGATCTCAAATCTGATCTAACAGCATCTGCTGGCATTCTTCAGCTCAGTATTGTAGATCATGTAAAAACTGTAAATTTAGCATGTAATAACCTAAACTGTGTAATGTATAACTGCATGTACAAAACTAAATAAACAGCACATAGCAGAGAAAAAGCTCATTATACGTGTTCCTCCTTTAATGGGGTTTAAAAGCTGGAATCTAGAGCAATATTAGTCAGTTTTGACTTCATTTGTGTTTATCACGACCCAGCTAACCGTGAACGTTCATTCAAAGTGATCTGGTTTTTAATAATGTTCTCAAAACATCATTTACACAATTCATGGAAAATAGTTTAGTTGGAAACTCAAATGTTTTTAAATGTTGCTACTTGTTTCAGAACGTTGAGAACATTCAAAAGTAACGTTACTGTAACATTTGCAAACTTGTAACATTGTAGCGTTGTAACATTGTAACTTTGCAACATGTAGCTTTGTAAAATGCATCTTGTAGCTTTGTAACTAACTTGGTAGCTTTGTAACGTGTGGCTTTGTAACTGTGGCTTTGTAACTTGTGGCTTTGTAACTAACTTGTTAGCTTTGTAACTTGTTTAGAACTTTGGAACATTGTAACGTTGTAGCTTTGTAACTTGTAACTTGTAACTTTGTAGCTTTGTAACTTGTAGCTTTGTAACATTGTAACTTGTAGCTTTGTAACATTGTGCTTTGTAAGCTTTGTAACTTGTAGCTTTGTAACTAACTTGTAGCTTTGTAACATGTACTTGTAGCTTTGTAAAATGCATCTTGTAGCTTTGTAACTAACTTGTTAGCTTTGTAACTTGTAGCTTTGTAACATGTAGCTTGGTAACATGCATCTTGTAGCTTTGTAATTAATTTGGTAGTTTTGTAACATGTAACTTGGTAGCTTTGTAACATTGTAACTTGTAGCTTTGTAACATTGTAACGTGTAGCTTTGTAAAATGCATCTTGTAGCTTTGTAACTAACTTGTAGCTTTGTAACTTGTAGCTTTGTAACATGTAGCTTGGTAACATGCATCTTGTAGCTTTGTAACTAACTTGGTAGCTTTGTAACTTGTAGCTTTGTAACATGTGGCTTTGTAACGTGTGGCTTTGTAACTTGTGGCTTTGTAAAACGTGTGGCTTTGTAACTTGTAGCTTTGTAACTTGTAGCTTTGTAACTTGTAGCTTTGTAACTTGTAGCTTTGTAACTCAACGAATGTTTTTAAATGTTGCTACTTGTTTCAGAACGTTGAGAACATTCAAAAGTAACGTTACTGTAACATTTGCAAACTTGTAACATTATAACTTGGTAGCTTTGTAACATTGTAGCTTTGTAACATTGTAACTTGGTAGCTTTGTAACATTGTAACTTGTAACATGGTAACTTGTAGCTTTGTAACATGTAACATGTAGCTTTGTAACTAACTCGGTAGCTTTGTAACATTATAACTTGTAGCTTTGTAACATGTAGCTTGGTAACATGCATCTTGTAGCTTTGTAATTAATTTGGTAGCTTTGTAACATGTAACTTGTAGCTTTGTAACATTGTAACTTGTTTTTAAATGTTGCTTTGTAACATTGAGAACTTGTAGCTTTGTAACATTTGAAATGCATCTTGTAGCTTTGTAACTAATTGTAGCTTTGTAACATGTAACTTGGTAGCTTTGTAACATTGTAACTTGGTAACATGCAGCTTGTAGCTTTGTAACATGTAGCTTTGTAACTAACTTGGTAGCTTTGTAACATGTACTTGTAGCTTTGTAACATGTAGCTTGGTAACATGCATCTTGTAGCTTTGTAACTTAATGGTAGCTTTGTAACATTGTAACTTGTAGCTTTGTAACATGTGGCTTTGTAGTTGGAAACTCAACGAATGTTTTTAAATGTTGCTACTTGTTTCAGAACATTGAGAACATTCAAAAGTAACGTTACTGTAACATTTGCAAACTTGTAACATTGTAGCTTTGTAACATTGTAGCTTTGTAACATTGTAACTTGGTAGCTTTGTAACATTGTAACTTGCTTAACATTGTAACTGTAGCTTTGTAAAATGCATCTTGTAGCTTTGTAACTAACTTGTTAGCTTTGTAAGAGCATTTGTCAGAACTTGGTAACATGCATCTTGTAGCTTTGTAATTAATTTGGTAGTTTGTAACATGTAACTTGTAGCTTTGTAACATGTAGCTTGTAGTTTGTAACATCTCGTAACGTGTCTTTTAAATTGCTCTTGTAGCTTGTAACATTGTAAGTTCTGTAACTTGAGCTTGTAACATTGTAGCTTGTAACATGCACTTGTAGCTTTGTAACTTAGCTTTGTAGCTTTGTAACTTGTAGCTTTGTAACATGTGGCTTTGTAACTTGTGCTTTGTAACAACTGTAACTTGTAATTTCCAACTCAAAAACGAAGTTTCTTTTAAATGTGAGCAACTTTTTCAGAACTTGAGAACATGCAAAAGTACTTACTGAACATCCTTGATAACTTGAATTTTCAACTCTGGTAACTTTAAATGTCCCAACTTGCCAGCTGTAACATTGTTACTGTAACAGTGTGTAATCTGTAGCTTACTGCTAAAATGACAGTCTTTAGCTGTAACTAACTGAATTATGCATGATGTAAATTGTAGCTTTTGTAACATTGCTCTGGTAACATGCATCTTGTAGCTTTGAATATTTCTGTGCTCATGTAACTTGTATTAACATGTACTGTCCATTTGGAAACTCAGACAGTGTTTTAAAATACTTAGTTTACATAAATGGACATCAATTTTACTTTAACATTTAAACATATATAAAGAATGTAGCTTTTATCATGTAACTTTATTGTGCTTTGTAAATTCTAGCTTTGTCAGAAGCTGTATCTTTAATTTACATTCACAAACTCACATGCTTTTACTTTTACAATGAGAGAGTTACAACATGTTTCAAAACTTCAGAACACTCAAACATTCTACATATCCTGTTTTATTTACAATAGCTGTTACTTCTAACATACTAGATAATCACAAGTGAAAAAGGATTTATTTAAAGAAGAAGTATAAACCGTAGCGGTCATGTTAAATCAATGCATGGATTTGTGATTTTAACAATCACTCCAGGGACAAAAAAACAGGAATACTTTACTTTCCAACAGCAATATCTCACTTGTCTTAAAGTAGCTGCACATTTATGATATTAGATCATTAATAATAATTCATGAGCACTACACATGAAGAACATATGGAGGGTCAGTGATCTGCTTGGTCAGAGAAACACACCGATTCGTCTAAAATCCTAGGTTTTCTTGTGGAATATAGAAATAGGAGTGGTTAAGGCTCACAGGAATAGCACCACGCAGACCAGACAACACTTCTGATGAGATACACTTAATTTAAATCAACGTAGGAACATGTTTCCTTCTCGTCTTCAGAGTGAGAGTGCTTTTAAATGTTTAGTTTTTTACTTTGGGGCTTTGTCCTCAAATGAAGTAACATAAAAAGGTAGCGTGCTCGTTACAGTAAAAGGACCTGCGAGTCTGAGTGGCGGCCGTTAACGCTACAGAATTGGTTAAAACCTCCGGCCAGCTCGGGGCCCCGGCCAGCGCTGGCCCCTGCCTGGAGGCGGGTGGGGCAGAGGAGGGGCCGATCCGTTGTGGTAGCTGCATGAAAGGATAAAATCACACATTTGGATTGGCCTGTTGTGCTCCAGAGGGGCCCAAACTCGTCAAACACACAATTGAAGAAACACAGGCTTGTCATGCACTAGTGGAATGGAGGTTATGTGCTGGATCTGTTACGGTTTAGCCGTGCTCTGCGCCGTCACGCGAGTACATGTGCGCTAAATGTGGAGCGGGTGAGTGCGTTCTTACCCTCTGGGGTGGAAGAAGCGAGGCGGGCCGGGCGGCATCATGCCCCGCCCCCTGGGGTGTGGCCGTCGCCCTCGGAACGCCGGGTGTCCCGGAGGGGGCGGAGGAGGAGGCGGGCCATGCCTGTGGAGAGACACGCCCCTTTACACTCAACATCAGTTTTCATATTTTATAGTATCTAGACATACATTTCCTCAAAATAATTACATTTTAAATTATACATTAACATTTTTTAATTACATATGTTACATATACATATGTATATGTAATTACATATATGTATTTTATAGATGCATATAAACTACACTGTTTCTTCATGTACTTTCAGATAAAATGGACAGAATTCGAAAACTGAGACTGTTTCTTATCAAAAGAAAGCACAACGAGAACTGATTATAACTGAGAAATCAATAGTCAACCCAGCCCAAGATACTATTGTGCTTGAATGGATTATTTTGTTCAATGCAAAATTTGTTTCAATTCAATATTTGTATGAATGCATTATTTGATTCAATGCAATATTTGGATAAATGTATTTGTTTCAATGCAATATTTGGATTAACGCAATATTTTGTTCGATTCATTATTTGGGTCAATGCAATATTTGATTGAATTTAATATCTGGATGAATGCATTATTTGATTCAATGCAATATTTGTATAAATGCATTATTTGTTTCAATGCAATATTTGTATAAATGCATTATTTGATTCAATGCAATATTTGGATAAATGCATTATTTGATTCAATGCAATATTTGGATAAATGTATTCGTTTCAATGCATTATTTTGTTCAGTGCATTATTTGTTTCAATCAAATATTTAGATAAATGTATTATTTGTTTCAATGCAATATTTGAATAAATGCAATATTTAGTTTGGTTCATTATTTGGGTCAATGCATTATTTGATTGAATGCAATATTTGGATAAATGCAATATTTAGTTTCAATGCAAAATTTGTATGAATGCATTATTTGTTTCAATGCAATTCAAAAATGTACTTTTTATTAAAATCACTGGACTATAAAAAGCTTAAGACGTTTCGGTGTCTATCCAAACACCTTCATCAGTTGTAAAAACAGGAAGTAACTGACAAATATATCCACAAAAGTCACATGATCAACAGACCTATAGAGGTCATATGACTACTAGATTAAATGTGTAACATGCCAGAGTAGATCGTATGATAGATGATTTTAATAAGTACATTTTTGGAATGTTTTAAACACCTGGATGCTTTAGTGATGAATCTACACAGACAGGTTTCAATGCAATATTTGGATAAATGCAATAATTTGTTTCAATGCAATATTTAGATTAATGCATTATTTGTTTCAATGCAATATTTGGATTAATGCATATATTTGTTTCAATGCAATATTTACATAAATGTATTATTTTATTCAATGCAATATTTGGATAAATGCATTATTTGTTTCAATGCAATATTTGGATAAATGCATTATTTGTTTCAATGCAATATTTAGATAAATGTATTATTTTATTCAATGCAATATTTGGATAAATGCATTATTTGTTTCAATGCAATATTTGGATAAATGCATTATTTGTTTCAATGCAATATTTAGATAAATGTATTATTTTATTCAATGCAATATTTGGATAAATGCATTATTTGTTTCAATGCAATATTTGGATAAATGCATTATTTGTTTCAATGCAATATTTAGATAAATGTATTATTTTATTCAATGCAATATTTGGATAAATGCATTATTTGTTTCAATGCAATATTTGGATAAATGCATTATTTGTTTCAATGCAATATTTAGATAAATGTATTATTTTATTCAATGCAATATTTGGATAAATGCATTATTTGTTTCAATGCAATATTTAGATAAATTTATTTGATTCAATGCAATATTTGATTGAATGCAATATTTGATTTCTGATTTGATATCTGGTTGAAAGCATTAGTTGGTTCAATGCAGTACATAAAAATGTAGTTCTCTCAAATATCTGACATCATAAAGGTGTGCAGATCTCTATACCTGTGCATGTGTGGCGGAGGTCCTCTCATGTGCATGTGCGGAGGTGGTGGAGGCGGCGGACCCGGAGGACCCAGGTTCATTCCCCTTGGACCGCCTCGACCTCGCCGGCCGCGCATGTCTGGATACGGCCACGTGCGACCCATGCCTCTCCTGCAAAAGTGAGAAAAAGTCGCTTTTCATAAGCAAGTTTATTAAAATGTTTCGACACGAACTAAGAGCGCTGGATAAGAAAGACTCGAGAGCATGTCGGCAAGACCTCATGGGTCTGAATCATTTTGTTCAATGCAAAATCTGTATGAATGCAAAATCTGTATGAATGCAATATTTCCTTCAATTTATTATTTGGATAAATACATTATTTGTTTCAATGCATTTTGTTTCAATGCATTATTTGTTTCAATGCATTATTTGGATAAATGCATTATTTGGATAAATGCATTATTTGGATAAATGCATTATTTGATTCAATGCAATATTTGATTCAATGCAATATTTGATTCAATGCAATATTTGATTCAATGCAATATTTGATTCAATGCAATATTTCAAATTGATTTATTAAAAAGTGTTTTTTCATAAGCAGGTTTATCAAAATGTTTCTACACAAACTAAGGGCGCTGGAAAAGAAAGACTCGAGAACACGTGGGCAAGACCTCATGGGTCCGAATCCGTTCGTGAACCCATCGCGACCTCTTCCTCTCATGGGACCTGGTGGAAACCCTTTCATCATCATCATCATCCCACGTCCTCCACGGAACCCACGGGGCATCCGGCCTCCTCTGCCACGGATCTTCCCTCCACGACCCCTGCGATTAAACACACGGGATTATAGTGACCAGAACAACCAATGAGAGTAGCAGCTTTGGTCATGTGACCCACCTGAACTTGCTGTCAGCTGAAGGGTCTTCCTGTGAGGTCGTCTCTGTCGTCGTCTCCACCTGCTCCGTGTTGGCGTCCATCTATAAAACAACGCAGCATGTCAGTAGTGTACACCAGCATTCTCAGTAGTAAACACTTGAGCCTATGAACACGTAACGCTTCGCTCGTCCAGAAACCTTCACCTCTGACCCAGATCCAGACTGGAAATGTTCCGGCGTCAATGTCAAACATCTGACGTGTTAAACCCACACGCCGGGCTTCACATCACCACACGGCCTGCTGGGATAGCAGCAGCTGATCCGGACCGTGGGGATTTCAGAGCACGCCACAAGCCGTGTATTAATAGTGTGAACGGCCAACTGTAAAAGCCACGCTTCTCCGAGAAACGGCACACGCTCAGAGGATTTCTGATGTAGAAGTGGAGCTTTTGAGAACAGAAAGCTGATGCGTGAAAGAAAACACCTCGAGACGCAACCGAGAAGGAAATGACTATATTAGCAGTTCATGGCTCATTAGAGAACTTCTTATTGAAACAGGAAGTTGGGGCAGGACATACCAAATATATTTATATTTTAAATAGCCAATAGACTTTAATTTACAATATTTGATTCAATGCATCATTTGTATGAATGCAATATTTAGATGAATGCAATATTTAGATGAATGCAATATTTAGATGAATGCAATATTTAGATGAATGCAATATTTAGATGAATGCAATATTTAGATGAATGCAATATTTAATTCAATACAATATTTAGATGAATGCAATATTTGATTCAATGCAATATTTAGATGAATGCAATATTTGATTCAATGCAATATTTAATTCAATGCGATATTTAGATGAATGCGATATTTAGATGAATGCAATATTTAATTCAATGCGATATTTAGATGAATGCGATATTTAGATGAATGCGATATTTAGATGAATGCGATATTTAGATGAATGCAATATTTAATTCAATGCGATATTTAGATGAATGCGATATTTAGATGAATGCAATATTTAGATGAATGCAATATTTAAATGAATGCGATATTTAATTCAATGCGATATTTAGATGAATGCGATATTTAGATGAATGCGATATTTAGATGAATGCGATATTTAGATGAATGCGATATTTAATTCAATGCGATATTTAGATGAATGCGATATTTAGATGAATGCGATATTTAGATGAATGTGATATTTAATTCAATGCAATATTTAGATGAATGCAATATTTAGATGAATGCGATATTTAATTCAATGCAATATTTAGATGAATGCGATATTTAGATGAATGCAATATTTAATTCAATGCGATATTTAGATGAATGCGATATTTAATTCAATGCGATATTTAGATGAATGCGATATTTAGATGAATGCGATATTTAGATGAATGCAATATTTAATTCAATGCGATATTTAGATGAATGCGATATTTAATTCAATGCGATATTTAGATGAATGCGATATTTAGATGAATGTGATATTTAATTCAATGCGATATTTAGATGAATGCAATATTTAGATGAATGCGATATTTAATTCAATGCAATATTTAGATGAATGCGATATTTAGATGAATGCAATATTTAATTCAATGCGATATTTAGATGAATGCGATATTTAATTCAATGCGATATTTAGATGAATGCGATATTTAGATGAATGCGATATTTAGATGAATGCAATATTTAATTCAATGCGATATTTAGATGAATGCGATATTTAATTCAATGCGATATTTAGATGAATGCGATATTTAGATGAATGCGATATTTAGATGAATGCAATATTTAATTCAATGCGATATTTAGATGAATGCGATATTTAGATGAATGCGATATTTAGATGAATGCGATATTTAGATGAATGCAATATTTAATTCAATGCGATATTTAGATGAATGCGATATTTAGATGAATGCAATATTTAATTCAATGCGATATTTAGATGAATGCGATATTTAATTCAATGCGATATTTAGATGAATGCGATATTTAGATGAATGCGATATTTAGATGAATGCAATATTTAATTCAATGCGATATTTAGATGAATGTAATATTTAATTCAATGCGATATTTAGATGAATGCAATATTTAGATGAATGCAATATTTAATTCAATACAATATTTAGATGAATGCAATATTTAATTCAATGCGATATTTAGATGAATGCAATATTTAGATGAATGCAATATTTAAATGAATGCGATATTTAATTCAATGCGATATTTAGATGAATGCAATATTTAATTCAATGCGATATTTAGATGAATGCGATATTTAGATGAATGCGATATTTAGATGAATGCGATATTTAGATGAATGCGATATTTAGATGAATGCGATATTTAGATGAATGCGATATTTAAATGAATGCGATATTTAGATGAATGCGATATTTAGATGAATGCAATATTTAATTCAATGCAATATTTAGATGAATGCAATATTTAGATGAATGCGATATTTAAATGAATGCGATATTTAGATGAATGCGATATTTAGATGAATGCAATATTTAATTCAATGCAATATTTAGATGAATGCGATATTTAGATGAATGCGATATTTAGATGAATGCGATATTTAGATGAATGCGATATTTAGATGAATGCGATATTTAGATGAATGCAATATTTAATTCAATGCAATATTTAGATGAATGCAATATTTAGATGAATGCAATATTTAAATGAATGCGATATTTAATTCAATGCGATATTTAGATGAATGCGATATTTAGATGAATGCGATATTTAGATGAATGCGATATTTAGATGAATGCGATATTTAGATGAATGCAATATTTAATTCAATGCAATATTTAGATGAATGCAATATTTAGATGAATGCAATATTTAAATGAATGCGATATTTAATTCAATGCGATATTTAGATGAATGCAATATTTAATTCAATGCGATATTTAGATGAATGCGATATTTAGATGAATGCGATATTTAGATGAATGCGATATTTAGATGAATGCAATATTTAATTCAATGCAATATTTAGAAGAATGCGATATTTAGATGAATGCAATATTTAATTCAATGCGATATTTAGATGAATGCGATATTTAGATGAATGCGATATTTAGATGAATGCGATATTTAGATGAATGCGATATTTAGATGAATGCAATATTTAGAAGAATGCAATATTTAATTCAATGCAATATTTGTTTCAATGCAATATTTGTATGAATGCATTAGCTGGTTCAATGCAGTCCATAAAAATGTGGTTTTCAAGCATTTCTCAAATATCTGACATCATGAACCGGTCCAGATCTCCAACGATGCAAATCAGCAAGATTGAGAAGGGAAGGCTATCTTAGCAGTCCGTGGCTCATCAGAGACCTACTTTCATAATGAATCAGGAAGTTGGAGCAGGACATACCAAATATATATATATATTTTGTTTAAAAATATTACACTACAGCGGTGAACCCTGATTTGCTATCTGGTGTCAGTAGGGGGCGGTGCTTCTCATTCCGGAGCATTTTATTGGATAACAATTTGCACACACCCGTGAGTGCAGGATGACGTCATCGATGTTTCCGTTCCATTTTCAGAGGCTCATACAGTAACACTATAAAGCATATTTTAACATATACATGTATTATTTTTAACTTAAACGCTTGATACTATAGAATCCTGTTGCTAAATGTATTCTCTCGCCGTTTTGCACCCGAATATAACGATTATTCCTACTGAAAGTGTGTTCAATCACACAGAATAACACTTGTTATATTAGTCTGGTGATTTGAAAGGGATTTTAGTTAATTTATTTCCCTTATTCGGAGATTTACCGGAGGATTAAAACCCATTCTGTCGCCATAATCACAGCTAAACGAAATAAACAAACGATAATCGCTCTAGATGATAAAAACATCAGCCTAGAACACAAATACACCCCGAACTATCAAATAAAGCTGCTAAACGCTGAAGTTTTACCTCAGAATTACCGACGGATTGAACGGCTCTGACAGTAAACACACAAGCGCTCCGTTACAAGCTCACAGCTCGTTTTCAGTCACTTACCTGATCAGATTGAGAGCTCTTCTAAACAACGAGCCTTAAAAATACACAACGCAATTCGGTGTATTCTATAAAACAAGCATCCGTCCGTTAAACCGTGAAAGCTCCCGCGTTTCCTCGGCTTTGAAATGGCGGCCCGCGCCGCTCCGTCACAACCAGCGCTGCTTCTCTTTGTCACCGCGAGGCCCCGCCCACAGCGAACACAGCGCTGCGATTGGCCGGCGTACCTGACGCAACACTGACGCCGTTGTACGTAAACAGGTTTAATCCGTATTTGAGCTCGCTTTATTCACGTAAAAATATAATAATTATAGATTCATAATTTTCTGTATTTAAGCCTATCTTGTTAGAAGTTTTATAGCATGTGTTTGCTATGAAAAAAGGAGGAAAAGATGTCTTTTGTCTTAGGATATTATATATTTAATATCAAAATTACATATAATAATAGGTCTATATATTATAACATATATCACAAAAAGAGGTTGTGCGCATCCCAGCAAACACAACTTTTACTAACGCTTTTATAAGTTATATAAAGGCTACAGTAATGTTCTTGTAACTTTATTAATATTTGATATAGCCTATATCCTTATGATGTTATTTGTATTTGAACGTTGTAAGAAACGTTTTTTTAACCTTTAAATAACGTTTTAATCACGACAAGAAAACTGGATATTTTAACGCTTACACTGAAAAAAAATATTCACTAAAATTACAAAAAAAACATTTTTTTTTTTATTTTAGTTACATTTAAATAAACAAATTTAGTTGACTAACTTCCAACAAAATGTGTTAATTAAATGTAGCTAAATAAATTGATTGCAACCACTTACCTTATTTTTTTTAGTAAATTAAATTAATAATTTTTTTTCAGTGTAGAATATTTAAAATAAAATTGAAATAACATTATATTTTGGGTGTAAATAATAGAATGTTGTAAGAAACGTTTTTGTAACCTTTAAATAATATTATAATAAATAAAAATAAAAATGAAGGTAAGTGGTTGCAATCAATTTATTTAGCTACATTTAAATAAACAAATTTAGTTGACTAACTTCCAATTTTTTTTTAATTAAATGTAGCTAAAATAAATTGATTGCAACCACTTACCTTCATTTTTTTTGTAATTTTAGTGAATCATGTCCAGCTTTCTTCTCGTGATTATAACATTATTTAAAATATTTTTAGTAAATTCAATGAATCATTTTTTTCAGTGTAGAATAAACATTCAAATAACATTATATTTTGGGTGTAAATAATAGAATGTTGTAAGAAACGTTTTTGTAACCTTTTAATAAACTGGATATTTGAATGTTTTTATCACCTAAATCTGTTATAAAGCGTTTTTTGCGCTTCAACATGATTCTTCAATAACTTTAGTTAATAAATAAAATAAAAATCTTGATATAAAATACAAAGAGCAGTTAATATCAACACGAATTACACGTTTATTCAGCTATTCCAGTTTAAAAACACTCCACTCAAGAGATATTTACATCTGAAGAAATCATGAGTGGATGAACAAACAAACACAACAATATTAATACTTTTAGTCATTTAGCAGACGCGTCATCCAAAGCGACTTACAAGTAAGAACAAGTGACCAAAACTCTGAGAATACTATATACACACATTAAAGAAAATAAAGAAGTTAAATAAAATTGACAAATGCATACAACAACATTTCAATGCTAAATCAGCTGGGGAGCGTTCTCAGAACGGTGTAGTTCCAGTAGCGTTACATTGTTTCATCAAACGCTTCCGGAATGTTCCGATCGGATACAAAGCGATACAATGTTTCCGCCGCTTCAGCGGGAAAGCGTCCTAACCCGCTGTGAGGAGGCATCCAAGCTGATTACGATGGTAATTTGAACGTTGGATCTTAGACGCTGAGCTCTGTATAACACGAGAAAGATTGATTATGCAAGCCTCCGCCATTTATGCGAATGCGAGCTTCTCTAAACGTGGCCTTTCCTCTTTAGCGTTACTTGTTTGGCTTCAAATGCTTCGAACTTTGTCGCGGAACATCCGCGATACTGTCCTTCCAGTCCTCAGTGGGAAGACCCTGAACGCTTCGAGTCGATCTGGGCATTTTGTACTAAATAGACTTAATTGAGCGTCTTTTATAGCAGCTGAGTTCAAAGCTTGCACCCAGTGAACGATTTGGCGGATAGTGAAAGAGCAAGAAATATCAGCTTCTCTTTTGCTGGGAAATCCTCTTTAAACGCATCGCTAATTAGCGCCCTGACGCGATCAGACGCGCTTCACATCCACTAATAACCACAGACTGTATCTAAACACCGCTGCAAAGTTTGGGATCTGATTTGGAAAAAGCTCTTTCCCAGCGAACTGTATATACGTGATCAAAATTCCAGCAACATTGTGAAGAACGTTATTGCATTTCTAATAAGCAGAAAACTATTATTTATGCTGTTTATGGAATTTTTTCTAAGTGACAAAGCTGTTTATTTTCAGCACATTAGCAGTCTTAACAAAGTACATCACATGATCTTCAAAATCAAAATAATGGATGCTGAGATTTATTATTAAATGTCTCGAAACTTTGCATTTTCGGAACTAATGTGAATTTGATTTTAGGATTTCTGATTAAGTAATGAAAGTTAAAAAACAGACGTTATCAGCTTTTACAAAACAAAATATTCTAAGTGTTATAAGTTTTCAATGCTAATAATCCAAAGTTTACATCGTGTACAATGTTTTCAGTAAATTTTAAAGAAATTCAATACTTTTATCAGAGGGATATTTAAAAAATACAGAAAAAGATTTGAATATTGCAATTTAAAATAAAGTTTATATTTTGAATATGCTGTTTTTAATTTTTTTGTGATCAAAGATATTTTCAGAAACCAAGTTTCAGTTCACAGATCTTCAGAAACTCATAATAATATGCAGATTTATTATTAATTTCTGAAACCATTGTGCTCTTTGGGACTGCAGTAATTTTAGATTCTTGATTAATAAAAGCTTTGATCACAGAAGATAAATTTATTTAAAATAAAAATATTGTGAAATATACAATCTATTCAGAAAGTTTGCATGTAATTTTTTCTTTTTAAAGATTAATATTTCTGTATTCAGGGTGTTGATTAAGAATAAATAATAGCACTTATATTGTTAGAAAGACTTTCTCTTTTGAACATGTGATTTTTAATTTTTATTCTCAGATCAAGAAAAATATGTTACAAAAGAACAGTTTAATTATATAAAAAATTATTTGTGTTCTAAATCATGCATAAAAGTAAGTGCGAGAAGATTACTTTAGAAGAAATTAAATTATGTTTAACGGATTTTAAATGATAGGAATATCTAATATTGAGAAATGATAATATTTCAAATGTTTTTTTAACTTTTTATTATAAACAGATCTTGATAGTCAAAGCAGTTTCCTTATCATTAACAGAATTTATGATCCGCAAGCTGTCTGAGTGGCAGTATATGGATGTCATATGAAAATATAGGCTTCTGCACAAAAGAAGTGACAGAGACAGATTTACTCCTATTAGGAAATTCAAATGTTTCGATTTTACTGATGTGATATTCAGCATGCGAGAGATGTTATAAATTCAAATTTAACAAGCTCTTAATAACTGATTATTAGTAAACATGTTTACTGTGAGCGATGCTCTGGTCAGTGGGCATTACAGATAAGCTGCAGAATGAAGGTTTAGTTTATTAGGAAATATGTGGATTTTCAATCTGATGATGTCACGAGAGGTATGTTTGAATATTTAAACAACTTAAACTCTTAAAAAACTGTTATAATGCATTGTTTTTTTGGGATTACAGATATCTAAATATATGTATGATTGATTTACACAAATATCAGAATGACAAAAAGAGCACTACAGAGGTAATAAAATTAAAAAAACAAAAAAGAACAAAGAAGCGATATATACAAGATCAAACATATATATACACACACACACAGAGACAACACCAACAGGACACACACACTCACACACAGACTCACACACACACACACACACACACACACACTCTCACACACACACTCACTCACACACACAACACACACAGAACACACACTACACAGACTCACACACAACACACAACTCACACACACACTCACCACACACAACTCACACTACACACACACACACACACACACACACTCACACACACACAAGCAGCACACACACACAGAGACACACACCACCACACACAGACCACACACCCCTCCTCCCGCCCCACACACACACACACACACAGACACACACACAGAGACACACACTCACAAGAGAACACACACACGACTCACTCACGATACAGACACACACGCACAACACTCAACACACTCACACACACAGAGAGACTCACACACTCATGACACCTACACACAGACTCACACACACACAAGAGAGACACACACACACACACAACACACACAGACTACACACTACTCTCTCTCTCTCTCTTTTACACACACACACTACAAACACACACACACACACACACCAGACACACACAGAGAGACACACACACACACAACACACACACACACACACACACACACAGAAGACACACACACCACACACACACACATTCAAAAGTTTGGAATCAATACGTTTTTTTTAAAGTTTCTTCTGCTCATCAAGTCTACAATTATTTGATCAAAAATACAGAAAAAAAACTGTTTTTCTATAACACTTTAATATTATTTAAAATGTAATTTATTTCTGTGACGCAGGGCTGTATTTTCAGCATCATCATAAAGAAATGAATACTTTTATTCAGGAGGGACGTGTTAATGTAATAAAAAGTGATAGTAAAGACTTATATTGTATATTTGAAATAACGTTTTATTAATCACAGAAAAATCTATCACAGTTTCTCTCAAAATAATGAACAAAAAACTGCATATAAAAAGACAAAGTGTATAAATTTATTAGCAAATATTAATTCCAAACTTGCTTCTGCTCCGTTCACTTTCCAAACCTGATCTTGAGTCTCTCAGCCAGCGGTCGAGGACTGTCCTCCTCAAGCGTCCCATGATGCACCTGGATGAGCGTGGCAGCGTGAGACTCTTTCTCTGGTGTTCTCGTCTGCTGGCTCCTGGCTGATGTCTGCGGCCGGACGGACCGTCGACTTTAGACGTGACCCTGACTCTGTTTCCGGGTCGGTTCTCAGCGTCGCTGTCGTCACTGACGGGACTCCTGCAGACCTCAGAAGGGTTCCTGCGACCCGAGACGCTCTTCAGAGGCCTGGCTGCAGGTCTGAGAGGGTTTGTGATGGTTTTGGCGGTGGGATTTGTAGCTGGGATCGACCGGCAGTCGTCTTCGTTAGATCCAGGACTCCTCTGCTGCTGTTTCTGGGTGTTTTTTATGATTATTCGCTCCTGAAGAGAACAGGTGGTGTTTTCCGCAGGTCTCAGGTCTGTGCTGTCGCTCTGAGGCTTCTGGGACGGCGAGGCCGTGAACGATGAAGAGTCCCAGTCTATACTGCTGAGATGCAGCTGGCCAATCAGAGCCGACTCGGACAGGGGATTCTGGGAAGGAGGCGGCGGCTGGATCTCAGGGGACGGAGGGGAATCGGGCTGCAGAGGATTCTGGGTAGATCCAGGGTCTGGATCCGCATCCGTCTGCAGAGACATCTGAGCGAACAGATCCGACACGGCATCATGGGAATCAGCCGGCTGCTCTTTCCTCGCTTTCGGCTTCCTTTCTGCAACCATTGAGACACAAAATAAAATTATATTTAAATAATTAAAAAAAAAAAAATTATTATATATATAATATATATATATAAATATATAAACTTATAAAAATAAAAATGTAAATATATATATAGTATATATATATATATATCTTATATAAAAAATATATATAAACGTATATATAATTTTTATTTTATATAAAAATACATAAACTTATAAAACATTTTTAAAAATATATTATATAAAAAATATGTACAAATGTATAAAAAAATAAAATATTAAATATATTATTTAAAAAAAATATAAACTTATAAAAATAAAAATGTAAAAAAATAAAATATTAAATATTTAAAAAATATATAAACGCATAATGAAGAGTGAGTGAGTGAGTGAATGAATGAATGAGTGAGTGAATGAGTGAGTGAATGAATGAATGAGTGAGTGAATGAGTGAAGTAATGAGTGAGTGAGTGAGTGAGTGAGTGTGTGATGAGTGAGCGAAGTGAATGAGTGAGATGACGAGAGTGATGAGTGAGCGATGAGTGAGTGAATGAGTGAGCTGAGAGTAAATGAATGAGTGAGTTAGTGCGTGAGTGAGTGATGTGTGAGTGAGTGAATGAAGTGAGTGAATAAATGAATGAGTGAGTGAATGAATGAGTGAGTGAATAGAGTGAATGAGAATGAATGAGTGAGTGAGTGAGTGAATGAGTGAGTGAATAAGGAGTGAATGAGTGAGTGCAGGTGAATGAATGAGTCGAGATGAATGAGTGAGTGAATGAGAGCGAAGTGAATGAGTGAGCGAGTAGTGCGTGATGAGTGAGTGAATGAATTAGTGAGCAGAGTGAATAAAGTGAGGTGAATAAATGAATGAGTGAGTGAATAAATGGAGTGAGTGAATGAATGAGTAATAGTGAATGAATGAGTGAGTGAAAATGAATGAGTGAGTGAATGAATGAATGAATGAGTGAATAAATGAATGAGTAAGTGAGTGAGAGATGAATGAATGAATGAATGAGTGAATGAAGAGTGAATGAGTGAGCGAGTGAGTGAGAGTGAATGAGTGAGGTGATAATGAATGAGTGAGCGAGAGTGATGAATGATGAGCGAATGAATGAATGATGAATGAGTGAGTGAATGAATGAACTGAATGAATGAATGAGTGAGTGAAGAATGAATGAGTGAGTGAATGAATGAGTGAGTGAATGATTTGAGCATAGTATTTGAGCGAGAGTAATGATGAGTGAAGTACGAGAGGAATAGTGAAACAGAGTAAAGAGAGATACAGAGTATACTGAATGTTAGAAGAATATAGTGAACTGACATAGAGCAAAGTGAATGAGTGAGCTGAGGTGAATGAGTGATAATGAGTGTTCAGTGAATGAGTGAAGATGAATGAATGAGTGAGTGAGTAATGAATGAGTGAGTAGCGAGAGTGAATGGAGTGATGAATGAGCAGAGTGAATGAGTGATGAGTGAGCGAGATGAATGAGTGATGAGTGAGCGATGATGAGCGAAGAAGAGTGAGAGAATGATGAGTGACAGAGTGATGAATGAATGAGTGAGTGAATGAGTCAGTGAATGAATGAGCAGAGTGAATGATGAATGAGTGAGTGAATGAATGAGTGAATGAATGAGTGACGATGAATGAGTGAGCATGAAATGAATGAGTGAGCGAAGTGAATGAATGAGTGAATGCATCAACTACATGGCACCTCCGATGAATGAGTGAGCGAGAGTGATGAATGAATGAGCAAGAGTGAATGTATGAATGAGTGAGTGATAATGAATGAGTGAAATGAATGAGTGAGTGAATGATGAATGAATGAGTGAGCGAAGTGAGTGAATGATGACGAGAGTGAATGAGTGAGAATGAGTGAGCGAGTGAATGAATGAATGAGTGAGTGAATGATATGAGCGAGAGTGAATGAATGAGTGAGTGAGTGATATGAATGAGTGAGTGCGAGAGTGAATGTATGAATGAGTGAGTGAGTGAATGAGCGAATGAATGAATGAGTGCTCGTACTTTGGCTCTGTTCTCTGAGCGCCGGCTTATGCTGAGGAGTCCTGTGAGTGATCTCAGGATAACACTCAGGCTAAAGAGGACTCTCCTCTAGCGTCTCATTTTCGTCTGCTCTTGCTCTTCCAGCTAACTATCATAGTGATCTGACTCAATGACACAAGTGATTGTTTACTCTTGCTCATTTTTCTGCTTCCAGCTATCATCTAATCTATTATCTAATAATCACTCACTAAATGCTTTATGGACTCAATTTCAGCTGTTCCTCATTCACTCTGTTCTCAACTCACACAAAACATACTCATCTACAACAAAACATCAAATTTTTAGCATCAACATTCTATACTCAACTGTTCCTCTTTCCTTTATCTTTTATACATTTACTTTGATCTATCACTAATTACCTTTCTATCTCTCTTTCTATCTCTCTCATTTTTCTTCTATCTATCTATCTATCTATCTACTATCAATCTCTCTCTCTTTTTCTCTTTATTTCTCATTTTCTCTTCTCTCTCTTTTCTTCTTTCTTTCTCGTATTATCTTTCTATCTATCTTTCTCTTTTTTCTTTCTCATCTTTTCTATCTTTCTCTTTTCTTTCTTTCTCTCTCTTTTTTCTTTCTTTCTCATTTTCTCTTCTTTCTTTCTTTTCTCTTTCTCTCTCTCTTTTTCTCTTTCTTTCTCTTTTTCTTTCTTTCTTCTTTTTTCTTCTTTCTCTTTTTCTTTCTCATCTATCTTCTTTCTCTCTCTCTTTTTTCTTTCTCATTTTTCTTCTTTCTTCTATCTCATTTCTCTCTCTTTTTTCTTTCTTTCTCTTTTTCTTCTATCTATCTATCTATCTTTCTCTCTTTTTCTTTCTTTCTCTTTCTCTTTCTTTTTCTTCTTTCTCTTTTTCTTTCTATCTATCTATCTTTCTCTCTCTTTTTTTTTTCTCATTTTCTTCTTCTTCTATCTATCTTTCTCTCTCTCTTTTTTTCTTTTCTCATTTCTCTCTCTCTTTTTTCTTTCTTTCGCTTTTTCTTTCTATCTATCTATCTTTTTCTCTCTCTTTTTTCTTTTCTCATTTCTCTCTCTCTCTTTTTTCTTTCCTTCAATCGACTTTTTCTTTATATCTATCTTTCTATTCTCTCTCTATTTTAATTCTACATTTTCCTCTATTTATTTATAACTATTTTCTCTCTTTTTTACTTTTCTCATTTCTCTCTCTATTTTCTTACACTCGACTTTTTACTTTCTATCTATCTATCTTTCTTTCTCTCTCTTTTTTTCTTTTCTCATTTCTCTCTCTTTTTTCTTCCTTTCGCTTTTTCTTTATATCTATCTATCTTTCTCTCTCTTTTTTATTTTCTCATTTCTCTCTCTCTCTTTTTTCTTTCTCTCTCTCTTTTTTTCTTTTCTCATTTCTCTGTCTCTCTTTTTTCTTCCTTTCGCTTTTTCTTTCTTTCTATTCTATCTATCCTCTCTCTTCTCTCTCTCTCTCTTCTTCTATCTTCTCTCTCTCTCTCTCTCTCTCTCTCTCTCTCTCTCTCTCTCTCTGGAACAACTCAAACTCATCAGTAAGGCTCTTAAAGGACAGGCCGCAGGTTTTACTCAACACTGAAAGTGCAGCAAAACTACACATTCCTATATTCTCTACAGACAAAACAAGTTCTACCAGCACTCCACTGATCTCTATGAGCTCTCCAGGCCTCGAGACATACAATTCCTTGATGTGTTTTGAAGCCGAAGCGAGAGTAAAGAGGTGTAAAGCGCTGTTGGATGTAATAAAGGTTTTACGGCGGTGTGGCGTGTGGATGAGCGAGGCTCACGGTGTCTACAGGAAGCTGTTTTAGCACCCGAGGGTGACACCTGTGACCCCCGACCCCTCCTGATCTGACCTCACATCGAGACCCTAACGAGCTCCTGTATCTGATGATGATGATCTGTGTCACCTGGTTTCTTCCAGATCACCTCGAAGCAGGAGACGCCGTTCCGAACACGTGCTTTATATATTCTGTTGAGAAGAGAAAAACAGCATTTTAACCTAGAAAATATTTATGAACAAAAATATACATTCACTATAGACAAGAACACAAGATATAGACATATATAATATAAACATATTAACAGAAAACAAAGTAAAACATTTAATTGAAATAAGAACAAAAAATGCAGATAAAAATGAATATTATTCTGCTCTATTCTATATACACACAAAGTTTGGGATCAATAAGAATTACAGATTTTTTTTAAAAAATTGTGAAATATTATTTTAATTTAAAATAACTGTTTTCTATGTGAATATGTGTTAAACTGTAATTTATTTCTGTGATCAAAGCTGTATTTTCAGCATCATTACTGCAGTCTTCAGTGTCACATGATCTTCAGAAATCATAATAATATGCTGCTCAAGAAACATTTCTGATTATTAGAAAGTTCAGAAACACAATATTTATTTGAAATAGAAATATTTCTATCATTATGAATGTCTTTACTGGCACATCTTTGATAAATAAAGAAGCATTAATTTATTTTAAAAAAGAAATAAAAACAATAGCTGACGCCAAGCTTTTAAACGGATGTGTATATTGTTTCAAAAGATTTAATTCAGCATATTATTATGATTTCTGAAGATCATGTGACACTGAAGACTGAGTAATGATGCTGAAAATACAGCTTTGATCACAGAAATAAATTACAGTTTAACACATATTCACATAGAAAACAGCTGTTTTAAATTAAAATATTTCATTTTTTCAGTATTTCCCATGGAAAATAATAGCAGTTTTGATAAACATTAGAGACTACTTTAAAAAAAACATAAAAAATCTTATTGATCCCAAACTTTTGAACAGCTGTGTGTGTGTGTGTCTGTGTGTGAGTGAGTCTGTGTGTGTGTGTGTGCGTGTGTGAGTCTGTGTGTCTGTGAGTCTGTGTGTGTGTGTGTGTGTGTGTCTGTGTGTGTGTGAGTCTGTGTGTGTGTGTGTGCTGTGTGTAAGTCTGTGTGTGTGTGTGTGTTGTGTGTGTGTGTGTGTGAGTCTGTGTGTCTGTGTGTAGTGAGTCTGTGTGTGTGTGTGTCTGTGTAGTCTGTGTGTGTGTGAGTCTGTGTGTGTGTGTGTGTGTCTGTGTGTGTGTGAGTCTGTGTGTGAGTGTGAGTGTGTGTGTGAGTGTGTGTGTGTGAGTCTGTGTGTGTGTGTGTGTGTGCTGTGAGTCTGTGTGTGTGTGTGTCTGTGTGTGTGTGATGTGTGTGTGTGTGTCTGTGTGTGTGTGTGTGTCTGTGTGTAAGTCTGTGTGTGTGTGTGTGCGTGTGTGTGTGTGTGCGTGTGAGTGTGTGTGTGTGTGAGTGAGTGTGTGTGTGTGTGTACATACACACATAAATAGTTGTTTTTTGGTGTTTGGCTTAGTGTTATGTTAGAATCATTATTATACCTTTTGTTCTTTAATATTTTGAATTGTTTTTAGCTTTATTTTTGTTTTCATTTAAATGTTAAGTGTTGAAATTTTGTTGTATGCATTTGTCATTTTTATTTAATTTCTTAATTTTTTTTAAAAAATGTGTATATATAGTTTTAGCTTTTAGTTTTGGATCTGTTTTTAGTTGTTTTAATACTACAATTGATTGCTTCTGTTGTCCTCATTTGTAAGTCGCTTTGGATAAAATAAATGAAATAAATGTTCCTGGTTTTATTGTAAATGATTAATCAGTTATTCTAAAGAAACTCACTTTGTCTTGACCAATCAAAAGCTGTTTCACTCATAATTTTGCAGTAAAATATTTTAAAAAGTAATTTTGTTGGGTGTTTTTTCATCATTTGTATTATTGTTAATTTTTTCTTCTTTAAATAATGTCTATACATTTGTTTATTTCAGTTTTAGTTATTTTAGCACATCAAATTAAATTAAGGATTTTGTTTTTTTTAGTATTTTATTTGATGTCAGGTGAAGTGTGTTAAGTGAGAGACCTGATGGGCTGGATCTGGGCCGGCGAGGCTCGGCCGTGTTTGCGGTTCATGAGTTCGGTGTAGGTCAGGAGCACCAGAAGCTTCTCGCTGCTGTAGTGTTTGGGCCAGTCCATCTTCTCCAGAGCAAACGTCTGACAAACACAGAGACAAGTGCATCAGAACCAGCTCGTATAACCTCCACGATGCAGAAAACACGGACGGAATCCAGTCATAAAAACTGATTTATAGTTTAATGTCACGGAGTTTGTCAAAGTTTGGATGCATTAATCAAAAGCAGGTCACTTAAATCAAATGGTGATCTGGACTAGTATCTGATGTGAATCTGAATCCTGCATGTGTCTCTGTGTGAATGGAGCAGGGTTTTGTTTACTACATACACAGAGCGCGTGATTTCAGCGTCTGACGTCTCAATGAAGACATAAATACATCAACAATATCTCCAAAACTGATCAAAACCAGCATTTTACCATTTCATTTGAGTAAAACTAGTCATATCATATACACACAGAACTTTACTCGGCAACCCGCCAAAATAAAAGTCCTGTTTAACTTGAAGACATTGTGTCAGAAATAGCTATATTACTATTATTTACTAGAATGTACGTAATACTACTACTACTGTTGATAAATAATAACTCTTTATTTTTTTTAAGAAATCACAAAATTGTAAATTTTAATAGTAAATCAAGTTTATTTGCCAAATAATTAAATTTGTTTAATTTTCATTAATTAAAATATATATTAAATCAATGTTTTATGGCTTCATCTGATAATCAGTCAAATTTAAATACACAACACAGAATTTCTGAGGGGGGGGGGGGGGCATTTCATAAGCTACTGTAAGAATAAATAATTATTATTTGTATGCATTCAAATAATTAGACGTGCTGCTAAAACACAGAATTTGGTAACAATAAAACATAAGGTGAGAAAACAATAAAACATTTCATACGAGCCCTAAACATGTCATTTTTAGTTACACTTTTAATAAATTAATGTTAAATTGTATAAGTTTCATGATTTTAATTCATTAGACATGCTTTTTTTATTAATGAAATTTAATTTGACCATTAAAGAGGAGCCCAGAAAAATTAAAATGGAAAAAAAATGGAATCCAGAAAAATTAAAACGATAAAAAAAAAAAAACGGAATCCAGAAAAAAAAAAAGGAATCCAGAAAAATTAAAAAAAAAGGAAAAAAAAAAACAGAAAAAAAAAAAAAAAAAAAAATGGAATCCAGAAAAATTAAACGAAAAAAAAAAAAAAAAGAATCCAGAAAAAAAAAAAATAAATAAAAAAAATCCAGAAAATTAAAAAAACAACAAAAAAAACAAAAAGAACAAAAAAAAACAAAAAAAAAAAAATCCAGAAAGATTAAACCGGAAAAAAACGGAATTTGGGAAAAAATTAACCGTATTTCATAGAGCCCTAATAACCCCTCAGCGTCGCTCTGAAGCGCTCAGTACCTGCATCAGCAGCAGGCTGGGTCTCCTCCGGCGGAACCGAGGAACGGGTTTGTCCTTCGTCTCCAGAAACTCACGGATGATCTGAAACATCAGCAGACGAGTCTGAAAACATCTTCAGGCTAAGAGTAGCTCAGAACTCGCCGATTTAGGAGAAAATATTAAAATAATGGGCGTCTCAGTTCTAAATTGTGACCCTGGAGCACAAAACCAGTCATAAGGGTCAATTCTTCGAAATTGAGATTCATACATCATCTGAAAGCTGATGTATGGTTTGCATTGATGTTAGTTATGATAGGACAATATTTGTAAATCTGGAATCTGAGGGTGCAAAAAAATCTAAATATTGAGAAAATCATCTTTAAAGTTGTTCAAATGAATTCTTAGCAATGCATATTACTAATCAAAAATTAAGTTTTGATATATTTACGGTAGGAAATTCACTAAATATCTTCATGGAACATGATCTTAATATCCTAATGATTTTTGCATAAAAGAAAAATGTATAATTTTGACTCATACAATGTATTGTTGTCTATTGCTACAAATATACCTGTGTTACTTATGACTGCTTTTGTGCTCCATTATAACATAATAAAAAACAGGATTTTTGAAAATTAAAAAAAACGGAGTTATGTTTTTGCAAATAAACTCTTCATCTTTATTTAGAATTAACATTTTTATTTTTAAACCTTTATTTGACTACGGCAACATAATATCGAGCAATATCTCTGACAGAGACTATCAGCCAATCACTGTGTGCATAGTTAATGAGCTTGATGACATCACCCATAGCAACGAGGTAAGCCCCGCCCCTTTACTCTGAGCTTCTCTATTCCTCAGAACAAGTGTCTCAGCAGAGCTTTTAAGAGAAAACTCTTGTACTGCTATTGAGGAGAACTCTTAGTGCTGAGATCAAATGTTTTGTGAATACGGACCCAGGTGTCCTACATGAAGAAACCAGACTATAATACTCACCTCAGTAAAGGGGAACCGCTCACACGCCAGCGTCTTCCTACAAACACCATCACAGACAGAGAATACACACTCTTAAAGGGACAGTTCACCCAGAAATGAACACTTGCTGATCATTTACCCTCCCTTTTGTTCTTCAGTAGAACAGTAAAGAAGATTGTTAGCTGAAACCGGTGCTTGGTGATTCATTAAATGCAAGTCAACAGCTGCTGTCTCTTGAGAATTAATTAATAAAAGTATATCAAGGAGCACTAAATGAATCCTTGTGGCTCCTGATGATATATCGAGGTCTTATGAAGAGAAATGATCAGTCTGTGCAAGAAACTGAACATTATTTACAGCATTATCACCTGTAATCCAGAGCCTCAGGCAAACGAACGAATCACTTTTGAACCGATTCTTTTCTGTGAACTAGTTGAATCAGTTCATCAAATCTGACTGAAGCATCTGAATCAGTTCACGGCTCGAGCGGTTACTCAAAACGATTCTTTTCCATGAACTGGATCTTCTGGACAGTTTGTTTCAGTGAACTGGTTCAATTCATTAGTTTGTTTACATATCAGCGGCTCATCGGTCCGAGTCGAACTGATTCCTCAGTTCAGTTGGAGCTGAATCAGTTCATCACATGATCAGATTCGCCGGCGTTTCAGCTTGTGACTGTCAGGCGTCTGAAGTGAGTTTTGATCGAGTATCTTGTGCCGCTCGAGCCGTGAACGGATTCAGATGCTTCAGTCCGATTTGATGAACTGCTTCAACTAGTTCACAGAAAAGAATCGGTTCAAAAGAGTGATTCGTTCGTTTGCCTGAGGCTCTGGATTACAGGTGATAATGTTGTATATAATGTTCAGTTTCTTTCACAGACTGATCATTTCTCTTCATAAGACCTCGATATACTGCAACATGACGGTGTTTCGTTCCTGAATGAATCAACCGTTTAAATGAATTGAACCAATTCACTGAAACAAACTGTCCAAAAGATCCAGTTCATGGAAAAGATTTGTTTTGAGTAACTTGTAGATCTGTGCCGCTCGAGTTGTGAACTGATTCAGACGCTTCAGTCCGATTTGATGAACTGATTCAACTAGTTCACAGAAAAGAATCGGTTCAAAAGAGTGATTCGTTCGTGATTCAGACACCACACTGATTCGTTTGCCTGAGGCTCTGGATTACAGGTGATAATGTTGTAAATAATGTTCAGTTTCTTTCACAGACTGATCATTTCTCTTCATAAGACCTCGATATACTGCAACATGACGGTGTTTCGTTCCTGAATGAATCAACCGTTTTAAATGATTCGGTTCAATCACAATGACTCACTTATTAACAGTGACTTGCTGCCACCTCCTGGCGGTTTTAATTTCACATTTAAAGTGTCTTTTCATTTTTTAAATAATTTCAAATATCAGTATTCAACGTTTTATGTTTAATATATCAAGACATTATTTATGCATTTGTAACTGCAGGTTAAATGTATTCATGTCCTGCATTAAACAGTGTGTAAATACATCTAAACACTCTTCAGACGCAGCTTCTGTGTTTCCTCTGCATTGCAAAGATTAATTTTGTCAATACTGATTTAATTTGCCTGGTAATTAACAGCCCAAATGTCTCATTATTCTAATTCACTGATTAAATGTAAGACTTTGACTCAAAAGATGATGCACACTTTTAGAAAATATGGTGGTAAAAGAAGTTAAAATGTGCTTAAAACTTAATAAACTGTTTAATAAACTTATTGGAAAAGATTAATTTCTATCAATGTGAACTGACCAGAATAAGAAGAATATCAGAAACTTTAGGAGTCAGCTGTCCGTGGCACAATAACACACTCAGCAAAATATTAGTCTAATTATCGATATCGATAAATACCAGAAAGAAAATATCAAGATATTATTTTTTGTCCATATCGCACACCCCTACAGCACATGTGTATTTATACGTACTTCTTGATGCTGGCTTCGACGGAGGACGCCTGGCGAGCGTGTTCGGTGCGGTGCCACTCGCAGGGACACTGGGAATCGTAGTCCTGCGGCGAACAGAAGCGCTCGCTCTCACAGAACACACAGCCGCTGCGCTCGTGCGCTTTAGCCGAGCCTACGACACACCAGAGGAGCTCAGTAAACACTGACGAGTCTCAGCTCAGCAAACGAGTCGAGGAATCAGACTGATACTGACCAGGGTGTCGACAGACCAGACAGTGCGTGACCTTCTTCACCGTGACCTCTGACCTTTCAGCTCTGTCTGCGTCCCATTCAGTGAACCTGTGAAACACACTGAACTCTGAACCAACACACACTTCTACTCAGTAGGCAACTGAGACAGTACTTTGGATCAAATAAATGCAGGCTTGGTGAGCAGAAGAGACTTCTTTAAAAAAAAAAAACATCTTACTGTTCAAAAACTTTTGACTGGTAGTGTATACACACACACACACTGCATATACAGGTAGTGTATATATACACACACACACACACAGCCATTTAAGTTTGGGATCAGTTTTTATTAATTTAGTTATTTTAGTACTTCAAGTTAAACCACATGAAAACGAGAAATTGAAAAGGTATACCAATCACAAGTGCAGTATGGGGTACCTCAAGGCTCAGTACTAGGACCGTTACTTTTCACGCTTTAAATGTTACCCGTGGGAGATATTATTAGGAATCATGGAGTTAGCTTTCACAGTTATGCTGATGATACTCAGCTCTATATTTCTTCACGCCCCCGACGAGATATACCACTTTGCAAAACTAACAAAATGCATAGTTGATAAAAAACTGGATGACTAATAATTTCCTACTGCTAAATACAGAGGTTTTAATAAGTTTGGGATCAGTTTTTATTAATTTATTTAGTTTTAGTTATTTTAGTACTTCAAATTAAACCACATGAAAACGAGAAATTGAAAAGGTATACCAATCACAAGTGCAGTATGGAGTACCTCAAGGCTCAGTACTACGACCGTTACTTTTCACGCTTTACATGTTACCCTAGGGAGATATTATTAGGAAACATGCTGTTAGCTTTCACAGTTATGCTGATGATACTCAGCTCTATATTTCTTCATGGCCCGACGAAATATACCAATTTGCAAAACTAACAGAATGCATAGTTGATATAAAAACTGGATGACTAATAATTTCCTACTGCTAAATACAGAGGTTTTAATAAGTTTGGGATCAGTTTTTATTAATTTATTTAGTTTTAGTTATTTTAGTACTTCAAATTAAACCACATGAAAACGAGAAATTGAAGAGGTATACCAATCACAAGTGCAGTATGGGGTACCTCAAGGCTCAGTACTACGACCGTTACTTTTCACGCTTTAAATGTTACCCTTGGGATATGTTATTAGGAAACATGCTGTTAGCTTTCACAGTTATGCTGATGATACTCAGCTCTATATTTCTTCACGATGAAATATACCAATTTGCAAAACTAACAAAATGCATAGTTGATATAAAAACTGAATGAGTAATAATTTCCTACTGCTAAATACAGAGGTTTTAATTATTGGACCAAAAACCTCTGCATGTAATAACCTAAAAAATTTGAAAAGACATCAAAATTGACGTCAAATATGTAAATAAAACTGACTTCAAAAACTTGACTTTAATTTGCTGTAAATCAAACGTCAAACATATATTGGCCTAAAAATACATTAAACCAATTTTAGTGTGGGATTAACCTATTTTCACCTAATTACCACTGGAAGAAATTGCTGTCCAAACTGAATTTAAAATGATTTTACAGCATCTTGATCAAGTCTTGACTCATATTTGATATCAAATTGATATCAAGGTGCCCACTGGGTAAAAAAGCCAGAACTGTCTGTTTAAATAATACAATAAACAATAAAATAATACAATTAAAACAGCCTGACTAATGTGAGAAAACAAAACATTAACCCGGAGTATAATAAAGCAGTGGTTCTCAAACAAGGGCTGGTGTAATCTAAATTAAAATACTAAAAATACATAAAATTAAGATTTTTATTAAAAAAAACAAAAAAAAAAAAACTAATATAATTTAATATGAAAAAATAATACAAATATTTATTCCCCTTTTCTCGATAACTTTTTATTTGAAGAACAAACGGATCTTGAATCGTCTGAAATGTGACAATAAAAGGTGGTTAATTAATTTAATATCAACACTCACTTCTCTGTTAGCATTAATAATACTATTAAATATTTTGAATTAGATTACAGCTTTGTCATAATTACAAGAAATACTAATAGCTATTTATGTTTTAGCTTTTAATATACTATTAATCGTCTTTGAATTAGATTTTATTAGTACTTCAAATTAAACCAAATGAAATTTGAGTTAATGTTGCCTTGGCAACCAGCTGAAATAAAAGTTGGAGTTTAGTTTTTAGTTATTATCTTGAATAGAGTACGTACAACATTCATACTTGTATGTAGATATTTTAGTACGTTCAAATTAAACCAAATGAAAATGAGTAAATGTCTGTCCTCCATGGCAACCAGGACCTGAAATAAAAGACATTGGATTTAGGATTTTAGTTATTAATCGACTGATATAGAGTACGTTAGAACGATTCATGACTTTAATGAAGAAGATCTTTTTCCGCTCAGATTATGAATCAGCATTCAGTCGATCTGTTCTCTGCCGACTCCGGCGACGCCCTTACAGGACCAGAAAGAGAACAGCACAACATTCACTTAGGGATGCACGATATTATCGGACTGATATCGGAATCGGCCGATAATGGCTTTAAATGAAAATATCGGCATCGGCCCGATATGAAAAATTATACCGATATGTCTTGCCGATAAGAGGAATAGCCCCCCCCTGGGTCCTAATGCCTGCACAGTAATGAGTTTTAATCTGTAGGGGGCGCTGTTGGCCTACTTCTAACTAAATTAAAAGTAAAATAGCTACACAAGTAACATTTAGACTGTGTTTCTGATTAAATAAAGCAGTAATTGATGTCATAAAATAATGAGTATGTTTTGATTTAATGGTCAGAAGCTATAGCTTACATGAAAAAAAAATCACAAATATGACACTTGTACATTAAATCATTTTATATACTGATTTATTCATTAATGTGTAATATGTTTTATTTTTTAAACAAATCATAAAGCTCTAAAAGATTTTCAGAATTTTTACAACTCTTTATGTTAAATCTTAAAATAAAATGTTAGGGTTAACTGCATCTTTCTGGGGGGAGGGGTGCAGCGATTGATATATAGTTTATTTATAGTTATTTTCAAAGCTTCAATGTACTGTTAAAAAAACCTTCATTATTGTTGATTTAATTCTAACAAATAAGTTCTTGTTAAAAACTAACCAAAATGTAACATCTTTTGCTTATAAGTTTCTGCACAGGAGAGACTTGGTGTTGTTTCCAAACAAAAGGAAATATATCGGTATCGGTCAAAATGAGTTGAAAAATATCGGCAAAAATCCAATATCGTGCATCCCTACATTCAGCTATAACGTTTCATCATTTCAGAAAGCATCCTATAAATCTGCTGTAGCTTGGGGATGTAGTCGCATGCCCAGGAGAACGGCCAGCCCCACGAGAGTGTCTGCTGGAGAGCCCGAGTTCAGCCGAACACGTGACGTCTGATAGCATGTCCACCTGAGGATCCTGCGATTAAACAGTCGACAAATAATCTTTAGCATGGTTTGATCTCATGTGAGCTAATGTATTAGCCTGCAGTGATGCGGTTTGACCAGTGTGTGGCGCTGTTAGCGCAAAACAGTAATTCTAGCACTAGATTAAAAAAAGTTCGTCAAGACAAACTTTAGGTTGGCTTGATAAAGCCTAGCGTGAAAGTTTAAAGCAGTTGTAAAAGCCTGAAATTTGAAAATTTAGATAATGTTGGTAACATGTTCCTAGCATGATTAGCATTTTTTAGCATGACTTAGCTTGTTACTAGCTTACTGCTGGCATGATTAAGCAAGTTACTAGCATGTCTGCTAGCATGATTAGCTAGCATGATTAGCATGCTGCTAGCATGTTGCTAAGCATGATTAGCAAGTGACTAGCATGTCTCTAGCATGATTAGCAAATGACTAGCATGTTTCTATCATGCTATCAGCATTTTGTTAGCATGATTAATCAAGTTACTAGCATGTTGCTGGCATGATTAGCTAGCATGATTAGCATGTCTACTAAAAAGTTACATGTTACATTTATGCATTTAGCAGACGCTTGATATCCAAAGCGACTTACAGTGGAGGTTCAAGCTGTACATGATTTTATCACTATGTGTGTATACCACTGGAATCGAACCCATGTAACATCTTTTGCGCTGCTAACGCAATGCTCTACCACTGAGCCACCGGAGAGATACATACTAGCATGTTTCCAACAAAAGTGACAATAGATCGTATCAGCCAAAATGAGTTGAAACAAGCATCGTTGCTAGCATGATTAGCATGCTACTAGCATGTCGCTAGCATGCTTTCTAGCTTGATTAGCATGTTTCTAGCTAGATTAGCATGTTCGCTAGGATAGATTTCAGATAGATAGCATGGATAGATTAGAAATATTAGCTAGATGAGTTTGAATGGATTATAAGTCGTACATAGCCCAGGAGAAGCTTGATTGCCAGTCAACATGGGCTTCAGTGTGTTTGGATCTGAATTTTGCCCGAGTTGGAGTTTGAATTTTGACAGATTGGACGTTTGAATTTTGCAGTCCACCTGGAGTTTGAATTTTGTCAGTTGGAGTTTGAAACATTGTTGACAGTTGGAGTTTGAATTTTGACAGTTGGAGTTTGAATCTTGTCATGTTGGAGTTTGAATGTTATAGTCAGCCTGGAGTTTGAATAGTCTTGGCTCATCTGAACATTCCATCAATGTAAGTCTATGGCGCTTTTTAGCGCAAAACTAGTAATTCGGATCAGTCTGAAAAGATTAAAGCACACAATGTCAGATCAGTCTGAAGAGCTGGGCCGAGTTTGGTGGTTCTAGCTTGATAAAGCTCTAGGAGTGAGATGCGTTGAGAAATTTAGTCTCATAAGAATAATAATAACATGCTTAAATAGCATGATCTCAAGCCAACCTAATAATGTTTTGTTGAAACCCTAGTGCTGAGACTTATACTAGAAGTACCTGCTGTAGTCATGATTAGCAAGTTCCTGTAGCATGGTCTCGAGCGCCGTATAAGATTAGGCATCGCCGTCGTTAGTGATGCATCCGTCCACCCCCCCTGCGAGTCCAGATATGCATTAGCATAGCCTCGGCTTCACCGGCCGCCGTCTCCCACGGCACTCCCAGATTAATCCAGCAGCTCGGCACACTGCGGAGAAACACGCTTTGAACCCTTTGTCAGTATGGAAGTGCACTATACAAACTTAAAGGGGACAGTAGCACACAGTTTGACCCAATTTTGACATGTTGGAGTCTTGAGCACCTATTGATCAGTTTTCACGTGATGTCACTCTTATAGGAGCAGTCCCCTGGAGTTTGCAAAACCAAGCTTTGCTCCAGTTGACCGACAGCTATTTTTACGCAGATTTTGCATCAAGTTGTAAACGCAGATATTAAAAGGCGAGATTTTTTCAGTTGGACACCTTATTGATGATGTATATGTTGTACAGTTGCAAGAGATGAAGCCAGAATATAAACAGCAATGTGCAAAGTTTCACGTTAAATGCTTCCCAGAAAACCAGTTAAAAGGAAAACACTGAAGCGTTATTAAGCGGTGATATTCGCCTCATCATGGAATCTATGCATCATTAATATGGTGACAGTACTGGAGTTTGAATCTTTGTCATATTGGACCGTTTTGAAATATATTAAGGTCAGTTGGAGTGTTTTTACAACATTTTGTCGCACTGTTGGATGTTTGAAATAGTGCTTGACAGTATGGATCGCAAATGGCCAAAACTTGCATTTTGTTCAGAAATACCTGGAGTTTTAATTCTGTCAGTTGAGACGTGATCTGAATAGTCTTGCGGCTGGGAAACAGATGAAACAATTGACGCGCTCAATGCTGCAGTTCTATGGATGTTTTGCCCTCCGAGCCGGTCACGTGACTGAAAACTATCAATTCGGAGTCAGTACTGCATCCTTCATATCAGCACAATAAACTCTTTAGTTTTATCATATTTATAAAAGAAAGCTGGGCTTTACGATTCGCTCCTGGTGGCGTGTCGTGGGCTTGAAAGCTAAAGGAGTGAGGAGCACGTTCAGAATATATATAGTGCCTCATATAAGGAGTTCCACGTCGTTTACGTCGAAGAAGAAGCTCTCCGAAACTAGCAGATTTTTGGCACAACCTAATACATGTTTTTTTAAACCTTAGTGCGGATGACTTAAACATGAGAAGTCCAACTCTTTGTAGTCATGTGTGAAATCTCTGAATGCATGAAACAGCATTGTACCGAGCGCCGTATAAGATTGTTATCATTCATGATCGAAAATATTTTGTGATATGCATTTAAGTACCATTTCTATGCCCCCTAAAGCGAGTGTTTGATTTTAAAATGGCTTTCACAGGATGCCTTTTAAGGTTAACATTTCAACTGATATATAATTTATGATGCAACAAAAAACACTTTTTGTGACTAAGCTCCTGTTATGATGTAGATTTTTGCAGGTCGGCACTCTTGTCATAAATTAATCTAGTACTGTTCCTACATAATTTGTCAACAACAACAACAGTGATAAACTTATCATAGTTATAGATCACGATCGATTCCGGTCCTTGATTCTGATTGGT
>CM041805.1:34507466-34509966 GCA_023376895.1 Aspiorhynchus laticeps | reverse complement strand
AGCTATTATGGATTATGGACTTGTGTTTTAGTCATAAAATGATGTATTTTGTCTTCTCCAGATGTTAACTGATGGACTGGAGTGCTGTGGATTATTGTGATGTTTTTATCAGCTCTCATTCTGACGGCACCCATTCACTTGCATTGCTGAGACACTGATGCAGTGATGCATTTCTACAAACCTGATGAAGAAACAAACTCATCCTGATCTCAAGATGAGCACATTATCAGCTCTCGTTCTGACGGCACCCATTCACTTGCATTGCTGAGACACTGATGCAGTGATGCATTTCTACAAACCTGATGAAGAAACAAACTCATCCTGATCTCAAGATGAGCACATTATCAGCTCTCGTTCCGACGGCACCCATTCACTTGCATTGCTGAGACACTGATGCAGTGACACATTGACGAAGAAACAAACTCAGATGAGTATATTTAAGCACACTCAATGTTGTCTGATTTGCTCCTCTAACATGAGCAGATCCGTTAGTGCTTCTCAGGTCTGCAGAGATCTGTTGAGATGAAAATCTTTAAGTATTATAGCACTTGCACATGCAAACCTCACATTAAACGTGACCGGTGGTGTGTTACCTGTGTTCATCTGTCCGTCTGCTTGCGTCTCCAGAGCTCTTCAGCAGACGCAGAGAAGAACCGTCTTTCCCAGAAACACCTAACAACAGCAGAAGAGAACCCTGTAAAGCCTGACATATCTGACCCTGGAGCACAAAACCAGTCATAAGGGTCAATTTTTCCAAATTGAGATTAATACATCATCTGAAGCTGAATAGATAATCTTTCCATTGATGTATGGTTTGTTATGATAGGACAATATTTGGCTGAGATACAACTATTTGAAAATCTGAGGGTGCAAAAAAAAATCAAAATACTGAGAAAATCGCCTTTAAAGTTGTCCAAGTGAAGTTCTAAGCAATGCATATTATAATCAAAAATTACGTTTATGGTAGGACATTTATAAAATATCTTCATGGAACATGATCTTAATTAATATCCTAATGATTTTTGGCATAAAAGAAAAATGGATAATTTTGACCCATACAATGTATATATAATATACCATAAGTGCTACTTATGACTGCTTTTGTGCTCCAGGGACACACATATGTGTTTTATATCATATTTGATATATAGTCTGATAGAGTGAGAATATGAAGAAAAAAAACCTTGATTTTATGCAAAGGCCAAAAATATGAATCTGCTGCAGATGCTGATATTTCAATGATGAGATTTTGAAGCTTGTGATTTAAATAAATGAGATCTTTATAACAGTGCAGCAGATACTGATATAAAATGATCAAAATATCAGTCGTCGCTTTACATCTCTAATAATATACCCAGGTGAAAAACAAGCACACTTCCAAAGTGCTCTATTTTTGTACTTAATATACTACAAATGATCCTTTAGTACTCATCTAAGTGTACTCAACTGCTATTTTGAGATGCCGTGAATATGAACTACAGTAAAATGTGCTTCTAACATACTATCTCTGTATTTAGTCAGCACTTGTAGTACACTTGAGTGTTCTAGTGTATGAAAGATGGTTCAAGTGTACTACAAGTGCTGGCTAAATACATTTTGGAGCAGCTCTATTCTGGAAAGGGGGCGGGAGCAGCAGCAGCTCATTTGCATTTAAAGAAACAGGCACGAATATCAAGAGTGTTTCTGCTTCCACTCAAAATAGACATTTTCTAGATGTTATAATAAATGATCTGTGGGGTATTTTGAGCTGAAGCTTCACAGACACATTCTGGGGACACCTGAGACTTATATTACATCTTGTAAAAAGGGGCATAATATGTCTCCTTTAAAGTATTGAAGTTTTACAAAACATTTCGATCATTTGTAAAGGCTTGAAGTGTGTGTGGAACATGATCCAGGCTCTACAGGGTTAAACAAGCGACTCTGACCCGCTGAGTGTTTCTTGATGCCGGGTTTGATGAGTTTCCAGGCTCTCAGGGTGTTTGTCTCGGCTCCGGCGGTCTGAAGCTCTCTCCGCACCGGGATCCGGCTGGGACGAGGCTGTAGCTCACATCTGAAAGAGACTCACAGACTCAGAGCTGCGTCACGGTGCTTCATCACACCTGTGTGTGTGTGTGTGTGTGTGTGAGTGAGAGTGTGTGTGTGTGAGAGAGTGTGTGTGTGTGTGTGTGTGTGAGTGAGAGTGTGTGTGTGTGTGTGTGTGTGAGTGAGTGTGAGAGAGAGAGTGTGTGTGTGTGTGTGTGAGTGAGTGTGTGTGAGAGAGAGAGTGTGTGTGTGTGTGTGTGTGTGTGTGTGTGTGTGTGTGTGTGTGTGTGTGAGAGAGAGAGAGAGAGAGAGAGAGAGTGTGTGTGTGCGTCTGTGTGTCTGCGTGTGTGTGTCTGTGTGTGTGTGTGTGTGTGTGTGTGTGTGTGCGGCTCCTTCACCTGCTGTACACCACAGACACGTCCAGAGACTCCCGCAGCGGCTCCTGCAAACACAGGCCCAATGCTGTTCAAACATG
>CM041805.1:34482466-34502466 GCA_023376895.1 Aspiorhynchus laticeps | reverse complement strand
AATAAAATCATTTATATCACTATTCATCTCGCAATCTATTAGGAATAGTGTTGTTATTATTAAAGGTCCCCTGAAGTGCTTTGAAACACACAGCGTTATTCGCAATTTCAATTGAAACAGGAAGACAGGGCGGAGCATATCCAGCAGCCCCGCCCCCTTTTTAAAATAGCCAATAGCGGTTTGTTTACATCTGCTCGGGCTACTTCAGCTCGGTAAAGCTGCATTTGACAGCCACAGTCTAATAGATTACCCCTAGATTCAATATGAATTCTTACTGAAACAAAATAGTGCTCACCGACGGAAAATGAAAAGTTGTGATTTTCTAGGCCGATATGGCTCAATCGCTACCACTTTGTTTATTTAAATGGGGAGTCATCTCAATTATCACCAGTAAAGTATGGAGTACCACAAGGATCTGTCCTAGGTCCTCTGCTATTTTCAATATACATGTTGCCCCTTGGTAATATTAGAAAATACGGGATTAGTTTCCATTGCTATGCTGATGATACTCAACTATATATCTCAACAAGTTAAATTATCTAAGTTAACGGAGTGTGTTAAAAATGTAAAAGATTGGATGACCAATAATGTTCTCCTATTAAATTCAGATAAGACGGATATTACTTATTGGACCAAATAACAGTACACAGAATCTCTTGGATTAGACGGATGTCCTGTTACGTCCTCTACAGTCAAAAATCTGGGTGTTATATTAGACAGCAACTTGTCTTTTGAAAATCATATTTCCAATGTTACAAAAACAGCATTCTTCCATCTTAGAAACATTGCCAAGCTACGGAACATGTGACTTGTTTCTGATGCAGAAAAACTATGCATTCATGACCTCTAGACTGGACTATTGTAATGCACTGCTAGGTGGTTGTCCTGCATCTTCAATAAACAAGCTACAGGTAGACCAAAATGCAGCGGCTAGAGTCTTTACCAGGTCAAGAAAATATGATCATATTACCCCAATTGTACAGTCTCTGCACTGGCTCCCTATTAAGTACCGTATCAGTTACAAAATATTAATACTTGCCTATAAGGCCCTAAATGGTTTAGCTCCTGCGTACCTAACTAGTCTTCAATCTCGCTCCCATCACGCTCCCTAAGGTCTCTAAACTCTGGACTCTTGGTAGTACCTAGAATAGCAAAGTCCACTAAAGGAGGTAGAGCTTTTTCATATTTGGCTCCCAAACGCCTTCCTGATAACGTTCTGTGTTCAGACACACTCTCTCTGTTTAAATCTAGATTAAACACACATCTCTTTAGCCAAGCATTCACATAATGCTTCTCATAATCTTGTACTGCAGCTATATCTGATCAAACGCACATTATTATTCTTTAGCTTGGGTTGAACACATCATTTATGCTTGAATGGAACTAATTATGTCTCTTTGTTTCTCTGTTTCTGCCACAAGCTTCAGTCTGGATCCAGCCCTTAAATGATCAGAGAAGACCGAACACCTGAGAAGAGATGATGCCGACCTCTGATCCCCCAACAACATGCAGAATTAACATATTTTGCCATAAGTTGAATATATTAAGTTTCTACAGTATGTAAATATATTGTAGAAACTTAATTTCCTGTAAAGCGCTTTGCAACGATTGTATCGTAAAAAGCGCTATACAAATAAACTTGAATTTAATTGAATGGCTAGGAACTATACTCTCATTCCGGCGTAATAATCAAGGAATTTTGCAGCCGTACCATGTGTGCATCAGGCGCAATGATATTACGCAGCACCTGAAAGTAGTCCCCAGGTATATCATAACTAGTTACAACGCGGTGCTTTGATGTCATACAGCGATCGGTCTATGCGGCGCTGCTTCAAGTCGAACCGAGAAAGGGACTTTGGTCGAACACACTCCTGTCGACGAGTTTGCAATTTCTCTCTCTCTCTCCGCCCAGACCCCCCCTTCCCCCCCCAAAACTCTTCGGATCTAGACGATTCACATAAATGGCATATTTTGATTCAAAACGGCGAATTTCGCCGAAAAGCGACTAGTTTGCAGGTATGTCTTGGGGAGTTCCTTTAATATATACCGACTCGCGCATATGATCCGCTCCGCGCGATCGCGTCTCTGGACCGGAGACAAAGTCCGGATCAGACAACGTGAAACCAGACCTCATTTGCTACAATCAAAAGCATATTTACACTGTCTGAATCGCTCCCTGTCCCCTATATAGTGCACTACATGCCATTCACTGAACAGAAAATACTACACTGTGAACAAGTGACCGATCTCAGCCGCGGCTTCAGCGTCTGTTTATAGTGCAGGGGGCGGGCCTTCGGATTCTAGAGAGCATTTGATTGGTCAGAAGATTTGATGAGAAGCTGAAGTACGATGTGACGTTAAAAAAATCGTCGATCCGTTTTGGATGGCTTTGAATGCTTATATCTACTAAATGCGAATTTTGGGGAACACTGGCTTATAGATAACCTTAAAGTCCGTGTAAAGAGAATTCTGAGAATTGTTTCTAAACACATTACAAATGTTAGAAATGTATTGCTGAAACACATTACAAAGACTCTGGACTATGTAGTACTGAATTGTGGAGTTAAACCGTTTTTCACCAATTCTGTGTTCAGGATTTTTTGGGGCGGGGCTAAAACGGTGGCCACCGAGCGTGGCCCCGCCCCTAACACTATAATAACTATGTTGAGAGGTCAAGTTCTTAGTTTGTCTTTTTGAATGTCTGTGATGTTAGATATACAGATTCTAGGCATGGACGGTTCTAGGGTGATACCCGGGTCTTAGCCCAGAGACATCAATATGTGCCAGAATACATACAATTTAAAAACATGGAGCGTTCACAATTCGCATCTAGAAACGCGAGCTGAACCGCTTTCTCTTCATTCAAAGCGCTCTCGTGGTGTTTGCCGTTGCTAAGCAACCATGAGCCGCGCTCGCCTTGACGACGAGAAGGTTTCAACTCACTGCAGCGCTGACGCGCGTCTACAATTAAATAACGAACTTGCACGCTCAAACATATATGTCTGTATAAATCCAATTAAGCTACTAGAGGTAGCATCAGTAGCATCCATTCAGGTTGTAGCGGTATTTGACAGTTGAGAGAGACGGGTGCTTTCCCGCGAGTGGGCGTGGTTTCAGCAAGTGGGCGTGGTTTCAGTGCAGACAGCGGACACGCCCCCAGCGTTTGAGAGCAGAGTCCTGCTTATGTTTCAAAGATTTTGATAACTTATTTTAGTTACTTGGCGGGGTTTTTTATCATTCAAATTTGGCTGGGTGGTTAATAACGCATTTTTCTGTTGTGTGACAAACTCAGAACACATATTTTAATATCACTTTACACGGACTTTAAGACTAACATATTGATACTAACACCCAAAAAACATCAATTTTGATTTCAGGGGACCTTTAACTAAAACTAAAACTATTCAAACTTTTTAATTAAAAAATAAAGCTAAAATAAAGTATAAATATTAGACAAAAAACTTCAATTAGAAATGTTGTCTTGGCAACTAACTGAAATAAAGTAATTGAAATAAAAAAATAAAAAAAAACTATATAGAAATATATATATATATCGTGCTGTCAAACGATTAATCGTGATTAATCGCATCCAAAATAAACGTTTTTGTTTACATAATATCAAGGTTCAAGGTTCTTGTTTATTTGTCACATACACATATGATATGTGTGTATACTGTGTATATTTATTATGTACATATAAAGACACACACATACAGTATATATTTTGAAAATATTTACATGTATATACATTTATATATTTATATTCTTATATTTTATATTATATATAAATATATTTAGTATATAAACATAATATATTTTTCTTAAATGTATACATGCATGTGTTTGTATTTATATATACATAATAATAATAAACAAATATAATAATAAACAAATATACACAGTTTACACATTTTTGGATGCGATTAATCGCGATTAATCGTTTGACAGCACGATTTATATATATATATATATAAACTAGAGATGCACGATATTATCGGACTGATATCGGAATCGGCCGATAATTGCTTTAAATGTAAATATCGGCCCGATATGAAAAATTATGCCGATATGTCTCACCGATAAGAGGAATACATAACTCACATGTGCTCAGGGTGTGATTAGATCACGTCAGCAGTGTGTGACTCATTCTTGAAGCACAGTTTGGTCTGAATGATGATTATATTGAGTGTTATGATCTCTGTATTTAATCTGTGAAAGCAAGCGTTCGGTGTATGATAGAGTAAACAGTAATAGCCTCCCCCGGGTCCTAATGACCGCTCTGTAATGAGTTTTAATCTCTAAGGGGCGCTGTTGGCCTACTTCTAATTAAATTAAAAGTAAAACAGCCTACACACATAACATTTAGACTGTGTTTCTGATTAAATAAAGCAGTTGCTGTCATAAAATAATGAGTATGTTTTGATTTAAAGGTCATTTGCATAAAGCACCTTAAGTGTAATTTTCCCTTAAGATCGCCCTTAAGTTTCTCTTACAATTAAGGGCGTTGCATAAAATATCCCTTAAATGACACTTAAGGGTTTCTTTAGGTGAAACGTCATAAACCCTTAGAATTTCTCTTAAGTATCCCTTAAAGCCCATTAAGTGTTGCATAAAGCACCTTAAGTGTAATTTTCATAAGTATAACGTAAGGTATGGAAAATGTCACCTTAAGTGTTACACAGCCTTCAAGTCTTCTACAAGACACAATCAGCCGCTTTATAACAGATTTTAATTTAGCCATATATTCACATTAATCAAATTACATACAGCTAATATCTCAAACGTGAGTGAGAACACATTTATATTCTATAATATTTGATTCCTGTAATTTCCTAAGGGTGATGACTTGAAAAACACACATAAAAAAATATATTTTCGCAATCGTATGTTTATTGTGTTTACATTTCTGCTTTTTATTCAGCGATCGCTGCTGTATTCCATCATAAGATACAGTACTTCTGTGAGTCCGGATTAGACTTTCAGCGCGACAGCGCCCTCCGGCTTCAAGTATGAATGAAACATACACTGCATATGAGTGTTTAGCGCTTCGTAATGTTCACATCGCCACGTTTTGGATACGAATAAAATTCGTTGGATATGAATAAAATTTAAATATAGATTTATTCATATTAGTCCCTGAAAGTGTTATGTTTCTGTGAAAACTTACACCGCTATCTGCATTAACAAATAACGTTTCCATGGCAACAGTAGATTTATTCATTAATGTGTAATGTGTTTTATTTCTTAAACAAATCATAAGCTCTAAAAGTTTTTCAGAATTTTTACAACTCTTTTGCTTTAGACCATCTACAAATGTTAAATCTTAAAATAAAATGTTAGGGTTAACGCTGCATCGTTCTGGGGGGGAAAACGCAGCGATTGATATATAGTTTATTTATAATTATTTTCAAAGCTTCAATGTGCTGTCAAAAAACCTTCATTATTGGTGATTTAATCTTGTTAAAAACTAACCAAAATTAAAAATAATTAGCTTATAATTTCTGCACAGGAGAGACTTGGTGTTGTTTCCAGACAAAAGGAAATATATCGGTATCGTATCGGACAAAACGAGTTGAAAAATATCGGCATATCGGATATCGGCAAAAATCCAATATCGTGCATCCCTAATAATAAACTAATAACAAAGCAAAAGCACATATCAAAATGACATTAAATAACCAATTACATTTAAAACATTTCAAATATCGGTTTAAATAACCTAAAAACTTACATTTTTAATAAAATGATGGCAACTCTTTGTGGAATTTATATATATATATAATATAATATACATATATGTAAGGTATATATACCTTATTGCTTTTATAAAACGGTTACCACACAATAAAAAAATATTAAAACCATAAAAACTTAAATTTTTAATAAAAATGATGGCAACTATTTGTGGAATTTATATATATATATATATATATATATATATATATATATATAATATACATACATGTAAGGTATATATACCATACCTTATTGCTTTTATAAAATGGTTACCACAATAAAAAAATATTAAAACCAAAAATGTATGTATTGAAATGTTACTTTTTTGAAGTAAGTTCGGTAAACGCTGTCCTTCCGCTAAAAATAGTTCCTGACAGCAACAGTAAACAGCAAGAGAATGTTCCTCATCTAATGGAGCGTAAATACAAAGAGAATATGAGCTCATCATCCGCTGTGTCATTTATTGTTTTAACACATATATGATATTTTGTCACACACATACATCTCTCAGCATGAGAACGATCGGTTTTCAGTCGTTTAGTTTTAAAACATACCTGAAACAGAAAACTAATAAATACAGTAATATTCCCTTCTTACTTCAGACACTGTGGGCTTTCACACATATCTCCGCGTGAGAAGCGTTTATTAGACGAGGGAAGGGCGTGGTCTCAAAATTAAAGATGAAAGATGTATCATAACGCCAGAAGGGGTCACTCATACTTTATTAAATAAATAACAAACAGTTCATTTAGCCTAAATACATAATACACAGAACAGTTTTAATGCTACATTATTGATTGTTTATGTTGCTAAGGGTGGTTGCTAAGGGTGTTGCTCAGTGATACACAGAACAGTTTTAATGCTACATTATTGATTGTTTATGTTGCTAAGGGTGGTTGCTAAGGGTGTTGCTCAGTGATACACAGAACAGCTGTAATGCTACATAATTGATTGTTTATGTTGCTAAGGGTGGTTGCTAAGGGTGGTTGCTAAGGGTGTTGCTCAGTGATACACAGAACAGCTGTAATGCTACATTATTGATTGTTTATGTTGCTAAGGGTGGTTGCTAAGGGTGTTGCTCAGTGATACACAGAACAGCTGTAATGCTACATTATTGATTGTTTATGTTGCTATGGGTGGTTGCTAAGGGTGTTGCTCAGTGATACATAGAACCTTTGGGTGAAGCGGTTATAGCCGTGATATATATATATAATTATTTTTTTTTAGTGTTATGTGTGTTCTTTTGTATTATATGTGTAACTGTATCGTATGAGAAGCCAAAGACAAATTTCCACAGTGGTGGACAATAAAGTTACTAACTAACGAACTAACTGACCATATGAAGAGTTTATTTGTAACATTTTCAAAAATCCTGTTTTTTATTATGTTATCATGTTTTTATTGTGTTAGTTAGCTGTATTTTGTAGTGATTTTTTACCTAATAAAAATAAACCAACTGCAGTTTGATTGAGATTAGTCGGAATGCACAATTAAAAAACATGATTTTTTTAAAAATGGTTAAAAACTGAGTTTTTGCAAATGAACTCAAATAACAGCAGGTTTGTAAAACACCGCACTGAACACAGATTAGCGCCACCTTATGGCTGTTCTTCATCATAAACAGGTGTGCATTGATCATAAACAGCATCTATCTGACGTGACCTGAATCCCATGCACTCTCACCTCTGACGGGCCCCAGGCTCCGGTGTGAGGGCCGCTGTGGGGCGGGGCCCGATGCGCTGCAGCCGAAGGTGAAGCTGGGAGAAGTCTTGAGCTGAGGAGACGTCTGCCGGCCCCCGGGAGCATTAGTGTTACAGCGGGGCCGGTTCAGAGCGTTCTCTGAGGCAGATGTGCTCAGACTGCTGAGAAAACACACAACACAGCGGGAAAAAGCAGCGCTTTAATACATACGGCTGGAAAAATATGGTGAAACACTATGGTGAAAGATACACTATTGCAAAGGGATAATAATAATAATAAAAAAAACCTATTTTTTTTCACAATTTAACAACCCCCCCCCCCACCAAAAAAAAACAAACAAACAAAAAAAACAGTTAGAATAACTAAATTCAATAAACACATGAGAACAACAAATGTAAATAAATAAATCACACTTCAATTCCAGAAAAAAAAATATAACATTTAAGTGAAATTATAAAACTGAAAATATTTGAAATAAATGATTTGATGTAAAAAACAAACAAACAGTAAAATAACTGATTACATTTGAAACATTTAAAATAACTGATTAAATGTATAAAATTTGAAATAATCAACTAAATTTAAAACATTTAAAATAAACGAATAAATCTGAAAGATTGAAAATAACTGATTACATTTAAAACTTTTAAAATAACAATTAAAGTTAAAACATTACAAAAAACGGATTGAATTTAAAACATTAAAAATAGTTTAAAAATTTGAAACAAATAACTGATAAAATTTTAAATATTTAAAATAACCGATAAAATCAGTTAAAACGTTTAAAAGAGCCGATTAAATGCCTAAAATTGAATTTAAAACCTTTAAAATAAGCTCTTAAATGAATAATTAAATTGATTACATGAAAAATATTTAAAATAACTGATTAAATGTATCAAATTTAAAACAACCAAATAAATCTGAAAGATTTAAAATAATTGATTACATTTAAAACTTTTAAAATAATTAAAGTTAAAACATTACAAAAAACAGATTGAATTTAAAACATTAAAAATAGTTTTTAATGTTACAATTGTTACATTTTACATTTTATATGTAACGATCACAATTTGAAACATTTAAAGCAAACAATTAAATGTGTAACATTTAAAATAACTTAAAATTTGAAACAAAATAACAGATCAAATTTTAAATATTTAAAATAACCGATAAAATCAGTTAAAACGTTTAAAAGAGCCGATTAAATGCCTAAAATTTAACTTAAAACCTTTAAAATAAGCTCTTAAATGAATAACAATGAAATTGATTACATTTGAAACATTTAAAATAACTGATTAAATGTATAAAATTTGAAATAATCAACTAAATTTAAAACATTTAAAATAAACGAATAAATCTGAAAGACTGAAAATAACTGATTACATTTAAAACTTTTAAAATAACAATTAAAGTTAAAACATAAAAAAACGGATTGAATTTAAAACATTAAAAATAGTTGATTAAATGTATAAAATGTAAAATAACCGATTACATTTTACATTTTATATGTAACCGATCACAATTTGTAACATTTAAAATAACTGTTATAGTTTGAAACAATTAAATAACCGATCAAATTTTAAATATTTAAAATAACTGATCAAATCAGTTAAAACGTTTTAAATAGCCAATTAAATGCCTAAAATTTTAAAAGATTTAATTTAAAACAAGCTCTTAAATGAATTAACAATTAAAGTTAAAACATTAAAAATAGTTGATTAACCCCCAGTTTCACAAACAAGGCTTAAGCCTAGTCCAGACTAAAATGTAAATCTGAGCTGTTTCAACTGAAATAAACTTGCACTGATTGATCTTAAAATATATCAGTGCCTTTATTTTGTCTCAAGATGCACAGCAGTGATGTTTTTTCTAAGGCACGTTTGTTAAAATGACTTAAATGTCCTAATTGAACTATGGTCTAATCCTGGCTTAGTGTGTGAAACCAGGCCAATATGTATAAAATGTAAAATAACCGATTATATGTAACCGATAACCATTTTATATGTAACCGATCACAAAGGATTAAATCTAAAACCTTTCAAATAAGCTCTTAAATGACTAACAATGAAATTGATTAGATGAAAAACATGTCACATAGCAGATTAAAGGTAGTAGTAGTTGTAGTATATATTTATTTAATGCCATGTCAGCATCTTAGGCTATATTTATAGCAAAAACTATTTAAAAAATACAAGTATCTTATTACAGGTGCACCACCTGAAGTATCTGCTGGCTGTGGTCTCTTACGTGGGTTTGGGCGGGCTGCTGGTTTTGGTCGGGTTCCTGCGGTTGTTGGAGGCGAGGCTCTTGCTGTTCCTCACGTGTTTGAGGACGGAGGCGCGCAGGTTCACCAGGCTGCTGTGTTCGGACAGAACCAGTCTCGGCCAGGGGTTACTCTCCTCCATATCCAGCGCTGCCACGGCCACCGCTCGCCCCACCTGCTCGTACACCTGCGGCGTGTATTTGGGCGGGAAAGCGGGTGGCGGCGGGGGCGTGGCTCGCCCGTTATCGTGACAGGCTGGCGGGATGCTGTTCACCAAGCGGCCCGTGTTGTAGTTGCACTCCAGTGTGTAGCTGAAGACAGAAAACACACACACTCGTTCACACACAGTGGTTTAATACGAGCCGGTTCTGGTTCTGGATCAGTACCTGTGGACCAGGCCGATGGCTTTGTGAATGGCCACACGCCCGCTGCCTTCTTTCGACTGGCCGTCGCGTTTGTCGCGAGCGTACATGTTCTTCTCGGAGAAATTACAGCCCAGGAAATCAAAATGAGCAGAGTTTAACGAGATCAGCTTCGTATACAACATATTCTCCACCTGCAAAACAGAGAAATTATTAACTGTGTAACACTTAAAATAACCCATTCATGGTATAACATTTAAAACAACTGAGTAAATGTGTAACATTTAAAATAACCGATAAAATGTGTAACATTTAAAATAACCGATAAAATGTGAAACATTTAAAATAACCGATAAAATGTGTAACATTTAAAATAACCGATAAAATGTGTAACATTTAAAATAACCGATAAAATGTGTAACATTTAAAATAACCGATAAAATGTGAAACATTTAAAATAACCGATAAAATGTGTATCATTTAAAATAACCGATAAAATGTGAAACATTTAAAATAACTGATAATATGTGTATCATTTAAAATAACCGATAAAATGTGTAACATTTAAAATAACGATAAAATGTGTCAAATTTAAAATAACGATTAAATTTGAAACATAAAATAACCGATGAAATTTGAAACATTTAAAATAACCGATAAAATGTGTAACATTTAAAATAACGATTCAATCTGAAACATAAAATAACCGATGCAATTTGAAACATTTAAAATACGATAAAAAGGTCTCCTGTAGCTCAAATGGTAGAGCATGGCGCTAGCAATGCCAAGATCATGGGTTCGATTCCCAGGGAAAGCAAGAGCAGATAAAAAAATGTAAAACTGTAACTTGAATGCAATGTAAGTCGCTTTGGATAAAAGCGTCTGCTAAATGCATAAATGTAAATGTGTAACATTTATAGTAACCGATAAAATGTGTAACATTTAAAATAACTGATAAAATGTGTAACATTTAAAATAACCGAAAAAATGTGTAACATTTAAAATAACCGATAAAATGTGTAACATTTAAAATAATGATAAAATGTGTAACATTTAAAATAACCGATAAAATGTGTAACATTTAAAATTTAAAATAATGATAAAATGTGTAACATTTAAAGTAACCGATAAAATGTGTAACATTTAAAATAACGATAAAATGTGTAACATTTAAAATAACGATAAAATGTGTAACATTTAAAGTAACCGATAAAATGTGTAACATTTAAAATAACGATAAAATGTGTAACATTTAAAGTAATCGATAAAATGTGTAACATTTAAAATAACGATAAAATGTGTAACATTTAAAGTAATCGATAAAATGTGTAACATTTTAAATAACCGATAAAATGTGTAACATTTTAAATAACCGATAAAATGTGTAACATTTAAAGTAACCGATAAAATGTGTAACATTTAAAATAACGATAAAATGTGTAACATTTAAAATAACGATAAAATGTGTAACATTTAAAGTAACCGATAAAATGTGTAACATTTAAAATAACGATAAAATGTGTAACATTTAAAGTAACCGATAAAATGTGTAACATTTAAAATAACGATAAAATGTGTAACATTTAAAATAATGATAAAATTTTAAACATTTATAATAACCGATAAAATGTGTAACATTTAAAATAACGATAAAATGTGTAACATTTAAAATAACGATAAAATGTGTAACATTTAAAGTAACCGATAAAATGTGTAACATTTAAAATAATGATAAAATTTGAAACATTTATAATAACCGATAAAATTTTAAACATTTATAATAACTGATAAAATTTGAAACATTTATAATAACCAATTAACTGTGTAACTGATTTACATTTAATTGTTTAACAATAAATGTTTTTTTTTTTAAATGCTAGTAAAATAAAGTTAAAATGTCAAAGTATGAAATAACAACTGAACAAAAATCACATTGTTACTGTGTGTCATTCTGGTGTCTCTCTCACACACACACACACTCTCACACACACACACACACACTCTCTCACACACACACACACACACACACACACTCTCTCACACACTCACACACACACACACACACACACACACTCTCTCTCACACACACACACACACACTCTCTCACACACACACACACACTCTCTCACACACACACACACACACACACACACACTCTCTCACACACACACTCTCTCACACACACACACACACACACACACACTCTCTCACACACACACACACACACACACACACACACACACTCTCTCACACACACACACACACACACACACTCTCTCACACACACACACACACTCTCTCACACACACACACACACACACACACACACACACACACACTCTCACACACACCTGCTGACTCTCGTCCGGCAGGTTGTTGCCGTACATGAAGCATCCTCTTTTGGAGGCGTGTCCGTGCAGATCTACATAATAGGCCACGCCGCTCTCCAGGGGTGGGATCTGCTCAGAGGGGGCGGGGTTTGTCACATCCGGCGCGTCGCCTCTGCTGGGCGTGGATTCGTTCTCATCGCAGGGCCCCGCCTCCCTCTCGACTCCGCCCTTCTCCCAGCTCTCCTCCAGCTGCATGGGGATCTCAGAGAGGTCAAGGGTCGGCCCCTCCCCTCGCTCCGCCTCGTTGCGCAGGTTGAGACAGCGCTCCAGTTCGGTGGGCGTGGTCACAGGAGGGGTGGTGTTTGATTGGTTGGAGGTTTTGAGGGCGGAGGGCGTGCTGTTGCCGAGGCGATTGTGTATGTGGTGGTAGAGCAGCAGAGATTTGGCGCCGTAGATGGACGGATGCAGATCTGGACTCGGGTTCACATACTGTCTGTTCAGATTCACGCCGCGCGAGTCCGTCCTACACACACACACACACACACACACACACACACACACACACACACACACACACACACACACACACACACACACATTTAACTCTTTCCCCACCAAACACGTTATTTTCCGTGTTCTCGCTGTTATACGCTAGGGGGCGCTGTTACGCATCTCCTGAATGAGTCTAGAATCACTCGATCAAAAACACCGACGAGGAAGACACGCAGTGATATCATATGTGAGCGTATGCATATGAAAAATAATGCGATCATCAACACTAACAGCATATAAATGAAAGCTGTCTAATGTTAGAGTATAATGTGGATCCAGAAAGTGTGAAGCTTTGAGATACTGATGGAACACATCTACTGCAGCTTTGCTTTCATAATATTACTGAATATGATCCAGATGGAGTATTTGATAAAAATTAGATTTTTTCAGCTTTTTGCTCAAAACGTTGATTTTTTATGAAATCTACCTACATTCAAGTGTTGATAAAAAGCTAAGAAACTAGAATAAAACTGATTTTTGTGTTTGAAAGTAGAGCGTATGATCGTTATTTTGATGTATTGCATGTTCAGATATTAATACCATGAAATATTAGTGAGAGTCATTAAAAACGCTGGCGGTGAAAGAGTTAAAACATTTCAAATAACTCATTAAATTAAAATGTAAAATAACTGATTCAATTTAAAACATGTAAAATAATGATTAAATGTATAACATTTAAAATAACTCATAATAAATATTTAAAATAACTTATAAATTTAAAAGATTTAAAATAACTGATTACATTTAAAACAGTTAAATTAACTTATTACATAAAATCATCAAGTAAATTGAAAAAAAAAAAAAATATTCAAATAATTTAAAATGATTGATTAAATGTAAAAAAAAATCAAATATTTTAAAATGATTGATTAAATGTTAAAAAAATCAAATATTTTAAAATGATTGATTAAATGTAAAATAAAAAAATATTCAAATAATTTAAAATGATTGATTAAATGTAAAATAATAATAATAAATTATTCAAATATTTTAAAATGATTGATTAAATGTAAAAAAATACAAATAATATTCAAATATTTTAAAATGATTGATTAAATGTAAAATAAAAAAATATTCAAATAATTTAAAATGATTGATTAAATGTAAAAAAAAAATCAAATATTTTAAAATGATTGATTAAATGTTAAAAAAATCAAATATTTTAAAATGATTGATTAAATGTAAAATAAAAAAATATTCAAATAATTTAAAATGATTGATTAAATGTAAAAAAAAAATCAAATATTTTAAAATGATTGATTAAATGTAAAATAAAAAAATATTCAAATAATTTAAAATGATTGATTAAATGTAAAATAATAATAATAAATTATTCAAATATTTTAAAATGATTGATTAAATGTAAAAAAATACAAATAATATTCAAATATTTTAAAATGATTGATTAAATGTAAAATAAAAAAATATTCAAATAATTTAAAATGATTGATTAAATGTAAAATAATAATAATAAATTATTCAAATATTTTAAAATGATTAAATGTAAAAAAATACAAATATTCAAATAATTTAAAATGATTGATTAAATGTAAAAAAATAAAAATAAATTATTCAAATAATTTAAAATGATTGATTAAATGTAAAAAAAAAAAAAGAATTATTCAAATAATTTAAAATGATTGATTAAATGTAAAAAAAAAAAAAAAATTCAAATAATTTAAAATGATTGATTAAATGTAAAATAAATAAAAATAAATTATTCAAATAATTTAAAATGATTGATTAAATGTAAAAAAATAATAATAAATTATTCAAATAATTTAAAATGATTGATTAAATGTAAAAAAAAAAAAAGAATTATTCAAATAATTTAAAATGATTGATTAAATGTAAAAAAAAAAAAATAATATTCAAATAATTTAAAATGATTGATTAAATGTAAAAAAATAATAATAAATTATTCAAATAATTTAAAATGATTGATTAAATGTAAAAAAAAAAAGAATTATTCAAATAATTTAAAATGATTGATTAAATGTAAAAAAATAAAAATAATATTCAAATAATTTAAAATGATTGATTAAATGTAAAAAAATAAAAATAAATTATTCAAATAATTTAAAATGATTGATTAAATGTAAAAAAAAAAGAATTATTCAAATAATTTAAAATGATTGATTAAATGTAAAAAAATAAAAATAATATTCAAATAATTTAAAATGATTGATTAAATGTAAAAAAATAAAAATAATATTCAAATAATTTAAAATGATTGATTAAATGTAAAAAAATAAAAATAAATTATTCAAATAATTTAAAATGATTGATTAAATGTAAAGAAAAAAAAAATATTCAAATAATTTAAAATGATTGATTAAATGTAAAAAAATAAAAATAATATTCAAATAATTTAAAATGATTGATTAAATGTAAAATAAATAACAAAATATTCAAATAATTTAAAATGATTGATTAAATGTAAAAAAATAATAAATTATTCAAATAATTTAAAATGATTGATTAAATGTAAAAAAATAAAAATAATATTCAAATAATTTAAAATGATTGATTAAATGTAAAGAAAAAAAAAATATTCAAATAATTTAAAATGATTGATTAAATGTAAAAAAATAAAAATAATTTAAAATAATTTAAAATGATTGATTAAATGTAAAAAAATAAAAATAATATTCAAATAAATTTAAAATAATTTAAAATGATTGATTAAATGTAAAAAAATAAAAATAATATTCAAATAATTTAAAATGATTGATTAAATGTAAAAAAAAAATAATAATATTCAAATAATTTAAAATGATTGATTAAATGTAAAAAAAAAAAAAAAAAATTACTTAATTGTTTAACAATTTATTAATGTGTTTTATATGGCTAAAACAACACGTCAGATTTCAAAGAGCTGAAATGACAACTGAACAAAATAAAAAAACAAGTAAATGAACGCAGGACTGAAAGAGCTGCCAGGTGACCTCTGACCTGTAGTGACCCCTGACGACCCCGTCGGGGTTCAGCATGGGGATGAGCTTGAAGACGAACATCCTGCGGAGCGTCTGAGCGCGAGGGTCGTCCGGACTCAAGATGAAGTTCAGGAAACCGTTAAAAACAAAACTGGACGGCGTCTCACCAGGATGAACACGACTGCTGAGAAAAAACACCTGAACGCACGAGAGAACACACACACACACACACACACACACACACACAGACACACACACACACACACACACCACACACACACACACAGACACACACACAGACACACACACACACACACACACACACACACACACACACAACGACACAGACACACAGACACAGACACAGACACACACACACACAGACACACACACAGACACAGACACACACACAGACACAGACACACACACAGACACAGACACACACAGACACACACACAGACACACGACACAGACACACAGACACACACACACACAGACACACACACACACACAGACACACACACACAGACACAGACACAGACACACACAGACACACACACAGACACACACACACACACACACACACACACAGACACACACACACACACACACACACACACACACACACAGACACAGACACACACAGACACACACACAGACACACAGACACAGACACACAGACACAGACACACACACAGACACAGACACGCAGACACAGACACAGACACACACACAGACACAGACACAGACACACACACAGACACAGACACGCAGACACAGACACAGACACACACACAGACACACACACAGACACAGACACACACAGACACACACACAGACACAGACACAGACACAGACACACACAGACACACACACAGACACACACACACACAGACACAGACACACAGACACACACACACAGACACACACACACACAGACACAGACACACACACACACACAGACACGCAGACACAGACACACACACACACACAGACACAGACACACACACAGACACACACAGACACACACACAGACACAGACACAGACACACACACACACACAGACACAGACACACAGACACACACACACAGACAGACACAGACACACAGACACACACAGACACAGACACACACACACACACACACACACACACAGACACAGACACACACACAAGATATGTTTATGCTCATTTTGGAATATCGCATAAAAAAACTCTGGATTGAAACGCAAGATGTGCATAAAATCTAAAAATGCACATAAAACAAACGTATGCTCTCAACAAAGTAGAATAAATCTCTTATCCAATAAGAAAACATGCGCATAAACTACAATAGAAACACTTTTACCAAATAAATTCCTTAATGTGCATCAAAAAAGAGACGATGAGCGTAAAACTGGACAATCTCGTCAAAGTGCTTCGTTATAATTAACTCCCAGAACTGTGTTGTAAACAGCAGGCTCTGATAATAAGATCACATGACCACGTTTCACACGCTCTGAAGCTCGTGATCTATTGTTAGGGCTGGGCGATATGGCCAAAAAACTGATCACGATAATTTTTTTCATATCAGTCGATATCGATAATTATCACGATAAATGTCAAATCTTTATTTCTTTCAAATTTAAACCCAGAATTTTGCTCCAAAGTGAAAGTTGTAGAAACCAGACCATTAATTTTCCTTATCAACACAAATATCTTAACTAGAGAAATTGATTTCTTAGATGTTGCATGCAGAGGACTTCACGGAGGACCCGGGACCCGTACGGGTTCGGGTCTATATTTTAAAAGGTCAGCCGGGTCTGGATCGGGTCCCAATCTATTACTTCGGGTCCCGGGTCTGTTTAACATCGTGTGTAATACCCGAGTCGATCGGAGAACACCGCACCGCCAGAGATCAGCGTCAGTCAGCATGCGTGTGTGTAACTTGCAGTTTGTACAATTAGGATGAGAAAAGTGTGAGCGGGAAATAAGGTGGAAGAAAAAAACACACGCGTTACCTCCTCAGCCGCCAGAAGCAGAGCGCGCAGAGTTAATATAGTACTGCAATCATGGATTACTTCATGAGTGATGTGAAAAAAAAGCTGAAACAAAACTGAAGAGATGCACCTGTTATTGAACACGCACGCAGTAGAGTGTAACGAACTTATAATTCGGTGCGTTTTTTGCTAAAAAAATTAATTGCTCCGAGTCTTTATTACAACCAACAAAAAGTATCGTTATTGTAGATCAAAAGGGGAAACGTAACAGTCGAAGCTGACTCCAGATGAAAAAAAAAACTGCGAAGTTGCATTAGTCATCCGTCTCCGTGACAGCAAGTACTCTTAAGCTGGAATAATGAGTGCATTAAGAGTCTTTCAGACGGCAAGAGAGAGGAACAGCCTAACATGGAGGGAAATTTATTGGCAAGGAGGATTGCATCGCAGTCAGGGAAACTAGTAGTTAAGGCAAAAAGGTTGTTTTTCTTTCGCAACTTGTTTATTGAGAGTTCCCGTGGCTCAGTGGTAGAGCATTGCGTTAGCAGCGCAAAAGGTTGTGGGTTCGATTCCCAGGGAACACACATAGTGATAAAACATGTATAGCCTGAATGCACTGTAAGTCGCTTTGGATAAAAGCGTCTGCTAAATGCATAAATGTAAATGTATTGACTTCATAGCATTTGCTGTGCAATATGTGCCGATCGGGACGGGTGCAGTCGGGTCTGTGTCTTCCCAGCCGGGTTCGGGTCCAACTTTTGAATAATGGTCGGGTTCGCGTCGGGTCCGGGTGGTACATTTAAGGCATTTCTCGGGTCTGCACGGGTTCGGGTCCCACTTTCAAATAAAATACGGGTCCGGGTCGGTTCTGTGCAGCATATTTACGGGTCTCTTCGGGTACGAATTTTTGGACCCGTGAAGACCTCTAGTTGTATGCTCTAATGAGTGATATCGTTTCAAATCAAGAAACAGGTTCGGGTTGCCTGATAATATTAATAATAATAATATAACTTTTTGTCTCTTAGAAATGCACATTTGATAGTAGCTTGTGTTCGGATGCAGAGGTACATTCTTGTTCATTTTTAAAATCAGTAACATCTGTAAAAATTGTAGCAACTTCAGTTTTATATTTATTCTGACCAAGTTTTTTTATCAAGCATTGGTCTCCCATAGTAGCATACATTTAAATTATGATAAACACAGTTAAAACCACACATATAGCACCTCAATACCATGGTAAAAATATAACTATGGCTTTTAGGAGCCTATTTGTATGAAAAACAGTAGTCTAAAACATTCAGTATAAATGCACACATGCGCTTAATCACAAATGCATACACTATAAATACACCATTACTCCTGTAATAAAATTCAATGTGAATATCCCACATTTCTGCCACAATACCATGGTGCAGTGAGTGTTACTACAGTAAATCCATGGTAAATGATGGCGATGTGTGGATTGTTATATCGAACTCTTCATAAAGGAAAATTATATGGTGATAATTATCGTTATGGAATTATCGCCCAGCCCTATCTATTGTATATATTATACACAGTGCCTTCTACTATACTGCAGCAAATACATTTTTCTTTGTGATATTTAGTGCAATGATTTTGCTCTCTTCAACTCACTGAAAGGAAACGGTGCTTTATTTGCAAATGTTTTATGCGATATTTCCAAGTTTATTTGGTAACGCTGAGGTGATGAGGTGTGATACCCGTTTGCTGCTGAAGCAGTGTGGTCGAGGCGTGCCGAGGTCCGGGAAGAGTCTCTCCAGACGCGGTTCTCTCTCCTCCAGCAGACCGTGACACGACGAAACCGTGATCAGATCCACTCTGTGACCGTCCAGAGAGTAACACAGCAGCTCACGGTGATAATAGATGCTCTCCAGAGGACTGCAGACCAGAAGACAGCACAAAATCAATCTACACACCACACGGTACAGGGTGAGGACATATGAGCAATGTGAGCAATACATTCAACTAAACATGCAATGAAGTGCTTAACATTTAAAACATTTAAATAATGCAAAATGTGCAATAAAATATAATAGTGTTCATTTAACATTTAAAATGATGCCAAATGTACATTAAAATATATAGTGAATATGTGAATATTTCCAAAAAAAAAAAATTACAAAA
>CM041805.1:34434966-34477466 GCA_023376895.1 Aspiorhynchus laticeps | reverse complement strand
ATGGGTTTTCTATTACATATTTAAATAAGAGACATCATTTACGTTATATTAAGCCATACGTCAGAGCATGTGAGCGGAGCGTGGCGCGAGCGGGGAGCGGAGCGTACGAAATATAGTCGGAGCGCGGAGCGGGTTTTTATCCAAAGGCCGGAGCGATCGCTCTGTCTCGCTCCGGTTCCGCTCCGATACCGCTCACACCACGAGTCTAGGGCTCGCACAAATCCACCCAGAATTCACCTGTGCCTTCAACAATTAACAAAACTGTCAGCCTACACTTCAAAAATCGTTCGTTGTGAAGGAGAGATGGAGTTCGTGAAATATTTCCAAAAGCAAACCGACAGGTCACACAGGTGCACAATTCCTGTCAAAAAAATAGATGATAACGATGTTGAACATGATCAGGAATGTGGTGATATGATTTCAGTAAGGATTCGTATTTTAATCTAAAAAGACACATCATGTGGAAACATGAAGAACATGGGGAGGCCAGAGCAAAACGTGAGCATTTTGAATATGGTTGAAATAGGAAATATTGGCTAATAGTCAATTAAATAAGTTTTGTCATACGAATATTTTAATGCAGTCTACTTAACCCTGTCCGTGATTTTTTATTTCATAGAGAAAGAGATATAAATATATGTTCTATTTTGACTGATGTTGCTGTGAGTTGTTTATAGGATATAGGCTGCGTGGCGGACGCGTCGCGGAGCGGGTTTGCAGCGTGTTGATTTTCTTTTCCGCGCCTATGTTAACAGATTAGAGCAGCCACACTGCCCGCGGGATATGCGCGTATCAGGTGCGCGGTCCAAACACACCGCTAACCGCGGCCCCGCGACAGAATAGAAGTGAAGCGGATTTTTTCCGCAGCAGTTACGCAACAAACCCGCTCCACGTCCGCCACGCAGACAGTGTCCCAAGGCTTCGGTTGAAAACGGCAGGTGTTAGGCATGCAGAGGAATTTTAAATGTGAGCGAGCGTGGAACGATTTCACCGGAGCGGGATGAAATTGTAGGTGAGCGGGGAGCAGATTGAGCGGAGCGCTCTGCTGTGACTTTGAGCGGGGGAGCGAACACCCACGTGAGCGCGGAGCGGGAATTCTCACCGCTCAGCTCCGCTCACATGCTCTGCCATACGTGTCTTAATACCCGGGGATCCCTTTAACGTTACTTTCGCTTTTAAGTGAAATCGCCGATCTGCATAAATGCGTCTATGTTCGCTCGAATCATTCGTGATCCAGCTTCATCTACAGAAGAAGTGAGTGTAACATTTTTTATGAATCTTTGCAAATCGCCTTTCGTAATAATGTACTAGTTAGCCAATTTCACGACTGATGTTAACAGTACTGCTTGTCGAGAGGGGCGGAGTCAGCAGAGCTCATTAGCATTTAAAGCAACATGCACTAAAAAACAGCTTGATGAAAACAGCTGATTTTGACAGAGTAAAGAAGGTGTTTTTTACACTACCACTGAGAAATTTTAACCAAAGTATGTTATAGACTTTTCATTAAGACTCTAAAGAATCATATGAGCTTGTGGAAAATGAGATGAGTTTTTAACTGAACTACAACAGGATTACGTGACGTGTGACGACACGCATCACAGAGCTAACGCCAGCCCAGCATTTGTGCTTAAAAAGTGTATAAATATTCATTTTTTCAGAAAATGATCGATGGTTTGGTTAGATAAGACTCTTATTCCTCGGCTGGGGTCAAATCACTGGCCACCATTGAAGTCCACTATGTGGAGAAAAATCAACAAACTCATTTCTTTTGCGACTGAAGAAGACATGAACATCTTGTACGACACGAGGGTCAGTAAATGATCAGGAGATGTTTGTTCTGGACGTGGTCAGCAGGTGTGTTTCTCAGCACCTGGAAGGCAGGTCTGTCACGGACTCTCTCCCAGCGCGCTCTGACCGGCAGCGAGCGGACGAACGGAGTCATGCCCTGCGAGTAAAGCTTGCTCTGTTTGTTCATGTTCATCATGTTGATCTTCAGAAGTTTGCCCGGCAACATCCCACGAACGCTGAAGTAAAACCACGAGCTGTCGAACACACAGATCACGTCTCTCACATGCACTGATTAATGTGAAACAAGTCAATTAACGACATTCATTTCTTACCAAAACTCAGAACGTTTCATCCAGCCAACAATAAAATCTAATTTACTAATCTATTAAATTATTCATCAACACGAATAAAACCGAGTTGTATATAGATATACATCTCAGTTTTTATATCAATGATATAATTCTGTTTCTACTCCAATTCACTGTTGAAATATAAACATTTAAACTGTGGCTTTAATAAAAACTTGTTTTCATAGAAAATTAATCCTGGAACTTGTGATTATTGCAAGGTTATTTGATGACTGAATAAAAACTTTTTTGACAAAAACTTCATATATTCTTGCACATTTTGCATTATTTTATTTTTTAAATGTTCAATAAATACTGTATCATTTATTGCATATTCTGCATTATTTTCATTTTTGAAATATTTAAATAAACTCTACATAATTTATTGCATATTCTGCATTATTTTATTTTTGAAATGTTAAAAAAATATTGTATATTTTATTGCATATTTTGCATTATTTTAATTTTGAAATATTTAAATAAACTCTACATAATTTATTGCATATTCTGCATTATTTTAATTTTGAAATGTTCAATAAATACTGTATATTTTATTGCATATTTTGCATTATTTTATTTTTTAAATATTTAAATAAACTCTACATAATTTATTGCATATTTTGCATTATTTTATTTTTGAAATATTTAAATAAACTACTATTTCATAATTTTATTTTGCATATTTTTCTGCATTATTTTATTTTTGAAATGTTCAATAAATACTGTATATTTTATTGCATGTTTTGATTATTTTATTTTTGAAATATTTAAATAAACTCTACATAATTTATTGCATATTCTGCATTATTTTATTTTTGAAATGTTAAAAAAATATTGTATATTTTATTGCATATTTTGCATTATTTTATTTTTGAAATATTTAAATAAACTCCACATAATTTATTGCATATTTTGCATTATTTTATTTTTGAAATATTTAAATAAACTCTACATAATTTATTGCATATTTTGCATTATTTTCATTTTTTAAATGTTCAATAAATACTCTATATTTTATTGCATATTGTGCATTATTTTAATTTTTGAAATATTTAAATAAACTCTACATAATTTATTGCATATTTTGCATTATTTTATTTTTGAAATGTTCAATAAATACTCTATATTTTATTGCATATTGTGCATTATTTTCATTTTTTAAATATTTAAATTAACTAAATAATTTACTGCATTTTTGCTTTTTTTTCACTTTTAATAAATTATTTATAGATTAATGTATTTGAAACATTAATATGTTAATTTATTTCATTTAATGCTTATTTATGATATTTTCAGTCCAAAATTTCAGTGATTTTAATTTCATTTTGACTGATGCTGAAGATGTCCAGCAGTGTCTCTCAGATCTGAATGTGATGGTCATGTGATGGGCAAGTGATGGGCAAGTGATGGGCAAGAGATGGGCAAGTGATGGGCAAGTGATGGGCATGTGATGGTCATGTGATGGGCAAGTGATGGGCAAGTGATGGGCAAGTGATGGTCATGTGATGGGCAAGTGATGGGCAAGTGATGGGCAAGTGATGGGCATGTGATGGGCATGTGATGGGCAAGTGATGGTCATGTGATGGGCAAGTGATGGTCATGTGATGGCCAAGTGATGGGCATGTGATGGGCATGTGATGGGCATGTGATGGGCAAGTGATGGGCATGTGATGGTCATGTGATGGGCAAGTGATGGTAATGTGATGGGCATGTGATGGGCATGTGATGGTCATGTGATGGTCATGTGATGGGCAAGTGATGGGCATGTGATGGGCATGTGATGGTCAAGTGATGGGCAAGTGATGGTCATGTGATGGGCAAGTGATGGTCATGTGATGGTCATGTGATGGTCATGTGATGGGCATGTGATGGGCATGTGATGGTCATGTGATGGGCAAGTGATGGTAATGTGATGGTAATGTGATGGGCAAGTGATGGGCATGTGATGGTAATGTGATGGGCAAGTGATGGTCATGTGATGGGCAAGTGATGGGCATGTGATGGGCAAGTGATGGGCAAGTGATGGGCAAGTGATGGGCAAGTGATGGGCATGTGATGGGCATGTGATGGGCATGTGATGGGCAAGTGATGGTCATGTGATGGGCATGTGATGTAGTACCGGTTGCCGTTCTCGAACTCGGTGCTGGCGCAGTCGGGTCTGGTCCAGACATTGAACTCGTAGTCGGGCTGCGGCGGTGGCGCTGAGGCGCTGGATTCGGATCGCTCCACTCGCTCCACGCGGCCCAGATTCCCCGAGTCGAAGCGCGAGCTGAACACGATGCTCCCGAAGCGGAACTCCATGATGCTCATGCAGTGCTGAGACTCTTCATCTCCACACCTGAACAACAAACCAGACACACACCGTCAGTGACCTCTGACCCCGACATCAGCCCGTAACACACACACACAGCAGATCCAGTGTCTCCTGCTTCTGTAATCAATCCTGCATTAGCCAGAAAACACACACTCACTCACTCACTCTCACACACACACACACACACACACACACACACACACACACACACACACACACACACTCTCTCTCTCTCTCTCTCACACACACACACAGATGAAGTTTGATGTACTTGGTGGGTTTATCAGATTTCACACAAAAAACTCCACCGTTCTAACATTTCTGCAACATTACAGAATGCACACTTTATTTTTGATTTATTTTATTGCACATTTTGTATTATTTGCATTTTTTAAATGCTAAAAAACATAATATTTTATTGCAAATCACATTACTTTCATTTTTAAATGTTGAATGCACACTACATATTTTATTACACAGTTTGCATTATTAAATTTTTTGAAATATTAAACAAACACTATATATTTTATTGCGCATTTATTTATTTTTTACATTTTAAATAACCACAATATGTTTTATTGCACATTTTGCATTATTTTAAATACTAAATAAACGCTACATGTGTTATTGAAACATTTTGCATTATTCTCCTTTTGTAAAATTAAAGTTTTTCACTTTTTATATAATATTTATAGTATAAACATATTTATCCTGTTCATAATTTCTATAATTTTCATAAATTTTGTGATTTTTTGTTTTAATTTTCTTTGAAGCTTGCTGAAATGTACAAAAACATGGTAAAACCCTGGTACTGCGGTACATTATTTATTAATATTCAACATAATTGTCGTTGTTTTGGACAATAATATGACGTTCCAGTCGCAGTGATGTATGACTAACGTTCTAATAATCAAACAATAGCACGGTATTGTCATCAGAAATCATCACTGTACCACGGTACGCTTTTGTAGGTGACATAACGTGATTCAAACATGTTATTCGAGCCTATATCATTCTTTATCGCGAAATCATAAACATATGCTAGTTTCGCTGAAGCTGCGGCAGCTAGTGTTGGTTAGCATTCGCTAACTGTTAGCTTTAGCGATTTCATAACAAAACCAGCTTTATTATCAAACAAAACACGTCTGACGAGAGCAGCAAAGACATCTAAACACAATTCAAAGCAAGCATGCGTTTGTCATCGCTGTGTTGAGATTAAATACCTGTGTTTATTCCGTCCTCCTCAGCGACTCTTTAAACCTAAACAAACCTGACTCACAGCAACAGCGATCTGACCGCTGATTGGCTCGCGAGCGCTGCGCAGCGACAGCTGATTGGCTCGGTAACAGCTCCGCGCGTAGCGATTGGTCAGTTTGATTCCAAGTACGTAATAACAGTAAAAGGCGTGTAAACAATAATAAAACATCTTAAAATTAATTTTTTAATGCTTGTCGAGCTTCTACGATTTTATATTTTTTGTAAATTATCCCAAAATTAGATTATACACATGTTTGTAATACTCAGATGCAAGATTCGATGTATATTTTTTTTATATTTAATTCAGTGCGAGTTGTTTACTTTTCATATTTTCATATTTATTCATATTGAAAAGATTTGGAGGATGCGGGCATCGATCCCGCTACCTCTCGCTTGCGCCTACTGCATCCCACCGTTTGAGCCAAAGTAAGCCCAAAGTAAGCCCACGTTAGCCAATCGCGTTTGTCTCCGGGGCTTACTTTTGACCAATCGCGTATCACTCTGGGGCTTACATTTGACCAATCGCGTTTCTCTCCGGTGGCTTACTTTTGACCAATCGCGTATCACTCTGGGGCTTACTTTTGACCAATCGCCGTCGACCGCTGTTATTGTCGTCTTTGAAAAAGGTAAGGGTACGGTTGTTTACTTCATTATTGAATATCACTCATTATTTGTTCATATACAGCGTGTATTTTTTGGAAAATGAAGCTAGCATATAGCACACGTTTTCTTCAGTACCAGTGAACCTATAACTTTTCCCGTGATATACAGAAAACACGTCGCTACTGATCAGATAAGTTAAATCATCATCCGTCTGTTAATTAAGCTACATTTCTGTCAACAATGATGTGTGTATTGTGTGCAAAGTCATGATTTATAACTACTTTATACGACGCCAGGCGCATGACGTAAGCATTTCGTACGTAACGTTACGCAACGCCGCTTGAGATTTTATAATGATTAAACAACAATTATTATATTTGGTAATAATACTAGTGACCTCCTCCGAGCCACCGTGCCCCTAGAATCGTTACCAGCACCCCAAATTACATTAAAACTTGTGTTTTACCTAATAAAATCGATTAATAATAATAATATTAATGTTATTATCGTTAATAACAGCAACAACAACAATAATTATTAGTATTATTGCAGCTGTTGTTGCTTTAATTATAAAAATGAAGACAAATATATTAGTTTTATGTTATAATTTCTGTAAAATAAAATATGACTATTTGATAATATGAAAAATATATATATAATGCATTATATTATAAGTAAATAATTAAAATAATTGTATTTAGTTAGTTACAATACTAATATTTATGGAATAAATTCCTCGTTTTCAAATGGTCAAACCCTCCTGCTTTTCATAAGTTAAATTCATGCTTTTAATTCTATTTATTTGTTTATTATTGTCAGACTCTGTAAATAAAGTAAACTTAGCACAGATCATATTATGTGATTGTCTTGCAGCATATTATTAACTACAGCTATTAATAACTTTATTGTTAACTGAAACAAAGCTGAAATTAAATTACATAAATATAAATATTAAATGAGAAAGTTAAACTAAATAAAATGAAGCACTAAAATTACGAACTAAAAAAATTAAATAAAATTAACCTAAATAGTGATTGAAAAAAAAAAAAAAAATATTGAACTAAAATTAAAATAAAGACTGAAAATATAAAGCTAATTTAAAATATTAATAACAACTGTAATAGCATATAAAATACTAAACACAGTTGTGCACCCCATTTATTTATTGTAATACAGTCATGGTTTAAGACGACAGCATTGGACATTTCAGACTTCATATTTTGACTTTACATATTTGATATATCAGGGATACCTGTCCAACCGTTCCACCTCCACCTGAACCGTTTTATTCCAGGTATTATTACACACTCATAAACATATAAGCACTGTAACTGCTTCCATTAGTTTACAGTAATGTCACATTAATAAAAAAAACACTGTTCTTTTACTGTAGTAACTCTGGTTATAATGACAATCATTTTTGATGTAACTACATTACTCTATTACATGTTACTTCATGTGTAGTACACATCTTATGAAGACATATAAAAGCCTTTTTTGTTTATTAACTTTTAGGAACCAGTGCCAGTGCCTATCTTCTTGAGGGCTTGATGCGTTGGAATGATGACCGGATGGAAGACGCTATTAAAGGAACGCCCTCCATCCGGTCATATGGCAGTGCCATGAGAGAGGCTGTGGACCAGCTCAGCCGAGCAGTCTTTAGGAAGCCCTGGGATGAGCACTATCGCCCTCCTGGAGCATATACAGGCAAGAAATTCATTCATTTCTTCTTTTGTAATAATCTACTAAATTATCTATTTAGCCTTTAACCTGTTTAATCCCAGACATAAAAATATCCAGATGATGTGTCATTAGTAACCCTTTGAAATAATCAATATATATATATTTTTTTTGGAAAAGTGTGTGAAAAATTGTGTCTTATGGTCGGTCACAAATAGCCCAGCTATATTAAACTCTGTTTCATCACATTCTAGGGTGACTATTATGCATATAAACGGTTACACTTTATTTTGATAGTCCACTTTATACATTCTACTAACTATAAGTAACTACATGTAAACTAATTCTCATTAATTTGCAACTAACTCTCAGAGCAGACTGGTAGGTTTAGGGTTAGTTATTATTTCCATATTTGCCGGAAATGCACTAAAACATCAGTCAGTAAGGTTTTTAGAGCTTTAGAAGTGAAAACCTGTTTCACGTTGGTGGGGTCTTAATGTACTAGACAAAATATTAAGAACACTTTCTTTTTCCCCATTTTATTCTTGCAGGTGAATTGCTGGGAATGGAGTACCTTTACAGCCAGACTGGCAAAACACTGACTCCAGTGCTCCAGAACCCAGAGGAGGAAGACCGGCTGGTGGAGGGAGTTGATGACCAGGACCTGCAAGATGAGGGGTTTGAGGAAGAGATCATGGAGGACATCACAGTTCCAGTGCTGGACGAGGATGAAATCCGCCCCTCATCTTTGCCTCTGCCTCAGTCCCCAGCGTCACCGGCTGAGCCGTCCACATCATCTGGAGGGGAAGGACAGCATCTTGCCCCTTCAGTGCTGTCACAGCCTGGAAGCAGTCTCTCCGCCGAGGCTCAGGTAAGACACTTTAAGGGCTTTATTTAATTCCAATCTTATTTATTCCACATATTAACATTAATCTGCATTTACTAGGGAGCAGTCATTGGACCCGATGGCATCGCTGGGTGGGACAAGGTCCAGGATCTGGCTGGTTACCTGGTGGGTCTCCGTGAGGCTCCTTACCTCACTGACCTGCAGGTAACAGAGGTCATCCAGCTGTGGACAGCTCTTCCTGATACTGACAAACAGCGGGTCAACTATCAGCCTCGACATCAGCCTCAGCTCACACACGGGCGCTTTAAAGCACCGAAGCGGTCCGGAGTCACACCGGGTGTGGAGAGTGTGAAACGGTGTCTGATTGGACATCCTGGGGGTCCAGCGCAGTGGCCCAACACCAGCCGCTTGGTTGAGGCCATTTGTATCCAGCTTTGTGCTTTACACAAGTCGCCGACCAAGAAGGCTGGAGTTTGCACCCCCAGGTGGTCTAAAATCCTCTCGGATTACCACCACATCCGAGAGCTGGTGCTTAACAGTCGCAGGCTGATGGATGAAACCATGATCCAGCTGTTTGAGCTAAACCAGAAGACACTCATTCAGTGGTGAGCAAGGCACATTATTTGCTTCAAATGAGCTGAATACTTTTAAACATATATATAATACAAGTCGTTTATTTTCAGGTTTCAGCGGCGGCAGAAGGATCAGGAAATGAGTGTCCTCGCTCAGGGACTGACTCCACCTGAGCCAATTGCTGTGGCCCATACTCAGCTTCCTCCGCCGAGGGAAAAAATGGATGAAGCGCCATCGACATCAGGCCCAAAACATCCATTTATCCTTCTGCCAAATCGAGAAGGACAGGCTCCAATTCTGCGACCAGGTCGACGGCCCGCTGCTGCCACCGCGCAGTGCCCCATTGCACCTGCCCCCACAGCACCAGGAGTCGTGCAGCCCATTTCAGCACCTGGGTCATTGTTAGGCACACTAGTCCTTAACCCGGAGATGACTGTGTCAATGGTGATTCCCTCTTCTGCTGCTCCGCCTGCTCCTGCGTCTGATGCTCCTGTGTCCCGTTACACCCAGAGGAACAGGCGCCGGCGCGCTCAGGAGGAGGAGAGCGGAGTCCATAAGAGGAAATATGTGCGAGGGGTTACGTTTAACATCTGCAGCAAATGTGGGCAGCCCAAAACAAAAGAGTTTGGTCATAGCCGATATGGTAATGCCACATTCTGCTCACGTGCCTCGGATGGAAAGTCTTTAGATGACTGGTTGGCAGAACAGCGCCAGCAAAATAAAGGCCAAAGTCCACCTCCTCAATAAACAATATCATTCTTGTATATATTACATGGGCCCACTTTTATTGTCATGTATCCTCCTCAATTTATTTCCTGTATATATTATATTACATGGTCTTTCATATTGTCCTGTATCCTCAATAAATAATTTCTTTCCTGTATAGATTTTGTATATATTATGTGTATTCGTTTTAATAAAACATTTTACATTGGAACATTTGAAGTCTCTTTTGATCAGATAAATTAAATCTGATAAATCATATCAATCAAATCATATCCCACACACACACAAAAACATCTTTAAAGAAACATTTTTATTCATTTTAACCATAAACATAAACATGTAATATGCTTTTTAAAAATAATTACACAAAATAATAAATATCAATCAACTACTGAAACATTTTTATTCATTTTATTTAACCCTAAACATAAACAGGTCATATACTTTTGAAAAAATAATTACACAAAATAATAACTATCAATCAATGTAATGTCCAGGGCGTGTCCTTATATTGACATATACTGTCCACGTGATGATTCACTGATTCGAAGCGCTCCGATCGGATCGCGAATCATTTGATTCAGAACCGGACTTCGAAAACGACTCGGTCGCGCAGACGAAGGGGTTCGAATCCAGCTCGCGGAGGGTGACTTGTGACACATGTGACTAAAACTCCTCCGTGTCGCCCGGAACGTAGCCCGAATGCTGTCGCGGGGGGTATTTGTCGCGTTCTCCCGTGTTCTGCGTCTTTTTCGCCCGCGGGCGGGAGCTCAAAGATTGGGCCCCTTCCTTTGCGCAGCGAGCGCTCTACCATCTGAGCTAACCCCCCTTGTAGTGCGTACTACTCCATACTACACTACGTACTACATACTTAGCGCTCGAGAAATTATGTATTAAAATGCACTTTATTCCACTAATTAAATACTTAAATTAGCTTCTAAGTCAAGATAGTCTTACAGCAATATTAAACCCGCGTAGACCAGTTTGGAAAGTTAGTCAGAGACTGTAAAACACTGCGTGAAGTGTCCAGTAACGAAAGTGCCGTTCAAATCGTTAACCAGTTAAACCAGTTCATCTGCTCTGAATGTGTTCATACCGTTATTTTGAGCAGTGGTGTAATGTAACTAAGTAATAATACTTCACTACAGTACCTAAGCATTTTTAGGGATCATCTGCACTTTACTTGAGTTTCTATATTTCTATCAGCTTTCACTTTTACTCCACTAACGTTACATTTCATAATTAAAATGTATACTTTGACTATGTTTGTATACATATTCGTTACTTACTATAAAATAAAGTCAGAAGAACACAGACAGCAGGTTTGACGAATCAGTGGTCTCGCGATCGCAAGTTAGACTCCTCATGTAAACAAGTGCGTGCATAATTTTAATATCATTTCCACTGGGTTATGTGATATACAGTATATCTTCTGCAATAATAAGTGTTGTTTATATGATGTGCGCCATCGAGAATATCAGCAAATCACACGCACGTGATTTATTACTCTATTAATACGCAAAACTCAAGGCAGTCTAAATTGTAGCTGTATGCTTTTTATATTTATATAATTTAATATAGTTAATCTGTATCACACAAAGAGTGCTGTTTTCTCAACAAATAACCAATTTAATAATCATTTTATGCATGTTTAATAAAGTTAGCATTAAGTGACTTATATTTTAGACACAATAATGCTTGTTTTTGCTCAATTTTGCACACAAAAATAGTTCCAAAATATTGTTTTGCGTCTCTGAGCAACAGACGCTGTTTACTTAGTGAACGAGTCAGCTTTTAGAACGAATCGGTTGAATAAATGATTCAGTGATTCACTCATTAAAGCTGCTTCATGTACGTTTTTGACATACAAATACCATAATATGTTTGCAGATATTTAATAAACACACTTGTTTATCTGAAAAACAATGCTAAAGTCAGTTATTCTCCTTTGAAAATGCTTTGTTTCTGAATGAATCAGATGTTTGAATGAATCGGTTGAATAAATGATTCAGTGATTCACTCATTAAAGCTGCTTCATGTACGTTTTTGACATACAAATACCATAATATGTTTGCAGATATTTAATAAACACACTTGTTTATCTGAAAAACAATGCTAAAGTCAGTTATTCTCCTTTGAAAATGCTTTGTTTCTGAATGAATCAGATGTTTGAATGAATCGGTTGAATAAAGATTCAGTGATTCACTCATTAAAGGTGCTTCATGTACGTTTTTGACATACAAATACCATAATATGTTTGCAGATATTTAAGAAACACACTTGTTTATCTGAAAAACAATGCTAAAGTCAGTTATTCTCCTTTGAAAATGCTTTGTTTCTGAATGAATCAGATGTTTGAATGAATCGGTTGAATAAACGATTCAGTGATTCACTTATTAAAGCTGCTTCATGTACGTTTTTGACATACAAATACCATAATATGTTTGCAGATATTTAATAAACACACTTGTTTATCTGAAAAACAATGCTAAAGTCAGTTATTCTCCTTTGAAAATGCTTTGTTTCGGAATGAATCAGATGTTTGAATGAATCGGTTGAATAAATGATTCAGTGATTCACTCATTATAGCTGCTTCATGTACGTTTTTGACATACAAATACCATAATATGTTTGCAGATATTTAATAAACACACTTGTTTATCTGAAAAACAATGCTACAGTCAGTTATTCTCCTTTGAAAATGCGTTGTTTCTGAATGAATCAGATGTTTGAATGAATCGGTTGAATAAACGATTCAGTGATTCACTCATTATAGGTGCTTCATGTGCGTTTTTGACATACAAATACCATAATATGTTTGCAGATATTTAATAAACACACTTGTTTATCTGAAAAACAATGCTAAAGTCAGTTATTCTCCTTTGAAAATGCTTTGTTTCGGAATGAATCAGATGTTTGAATGAATCGGTTGAATAAAGATTCAGTGATTCACTCATTAAAGGTGCTTCATGTACGTTTTTGACATACAAATACCATAATATGTTTGCAGATATTTAATAAACACACTTGTTTATCTGAAAAACAATGCTAAAGTCAGTTATTCTCCTTTGAAAATGCGTTGTTTCTGAATGAATCAGATGTTTGAATGAATCGGTTGAATAAAGATTCAGTGATTCACTCATTAAAGGTGCTTCATGTACGTTTTTGACATACAAATACCATAATATGTTTGCAGATATTTAATAAACACACTTGTTTATCTGAAAAACAATGCTAAAGTCAGTTATTCTCCTTTGAAAATGCTTTGTTTCTGAATGAATCAGATGTTTGAATGAATCGGTTGAATAAAGATTCAGTGATTCACTCATTAAAGCTGCTTCATGTACATTTTTGACATACAAATACCATAATATGTTTGCAGATATTTAATAAACACACTTGTTTATCTGAAAAACAATGCTACAGTCAGTTATTCTCCTTTGAAAATGCTTTGTTTCTGAATGAATCAGATGTTTGAATGAATCGGTTGAATAAATGATTCAGTGATTCACTCATTAAAGGTGCTTCATGTACGTTTTTGACATACAAATACCATAATATGTTTGCAGATATTTAATAAACACACTTGTTTATCTGAAAAACAATGCTAAAGTCAGTTATTCTCCTTTGAAAATGCGTTGTTTCTGAATGAATCAGATGTTTGAATGAATCGGTTGAATAAAGATTCAGTGATTCACTCATTAAAGGTGCTTCATGTACGTTTTTGACATACAAATACCATAATATGTTTGCAGATATTTAATAAACACACTTGTTTATCTGAAAAACAATGCTAAAGTCAGTTATTCTCCTTTGAAAATGCGTTGTTTCTGAATGAATCAGATGTTTGAAGAATCGGTTGAAAATTTCAATGATTCACTCATTAAAGGTGCTTCCATGTGGGGTTTTTTACATTTCAAATTTAAAAATTTTCAGAAATATTTTAAAAAAACATTTTTTTATTTGAAAAACAAGGTAAAGCATTATTCTCCTTTGAAAATTTTGTTTCTGAAATAATCAATTTTGAATGAAGGTTAAAAATGTTTTCAGTGGAATTAAAATTAAGTGCTTCTTATTTTCATAACCAAAATACCATAAAAAGGTTTAAATTTAATAAACAATTTTTTTTAAAAAAATTAAAGTCCTTTTCCCTTTTGAAAATTGCTTTTTTTCTAATTAATAATTTTTTAAAAAATCTTTTAATTTAAACAATTCAGGGGTTAAATTATTTTAAAGGTGGGGGCTTATTGTACGTTTTTAATAAAATACCATTAATTATGTTTTTTTGCAAAATATTTAATTAAAAATTGTTTAATCGAAAAACAATGGTACAAGTCGTTATTCCCTTTTAAAATGCCGTTGTTTCCTGGGAATGAATCTTTTGAATGAATTCGGTTAAAAACGAATTCAGTGTTTCCTCTTAAAGGTCTTTGTAACCGTTTTTCAAACAAATCCATAATTTTTTGGGCAAGAATTTTAATAAACACATTGTTTTCAAAAACAATGTCATCAGTTTTCTCCTTTGGGAAAATCTTTGTTTCTTAAAATGAAATCAGATGTTTTGTGGGTTGAATCTTTGACTCAACCTTCTTAAACAGTCACGTGTTTACCTGGGCTTGGAATTTTAATTTTCAAACATTTCAATGTTTAAAAATCTTTGAAATCGGATTGTTTAAAACAAACAATTTTTCTGGGTTAATTTTGTAAATTGCAAAATAAATCATAATGTTTCCTCTGGGTAATAAACTTTGTAAATTCTTAAAATAATCATTCAGATGGTTTCCGGGAAATGTTTTCTTAGATTGGAAAATGAAAAGATGGTGGCTTTCTTTATTCATTCCAAAGAATACAACCTGGGAAGAAAGATTAACCATTCTTAAACATTATTTTTTTTAAATAAAATTGCTCCCTTTTCCCATTTTGATTTTCTTGGGTTAACTTTTACTTTCAAATTCTTAAACATTTAATATTAAAATTCTGGTGGGTTAACTTTAACCAACCGATTCTTCCACCTAAAAGATGGGCTCTAAGGAACCGCCCCCTTGGTTCACACCTTCTCAGATGGTTTCCTTCGGGGTTGTCTTTGGATAAGGTTTTCAAAAGTCACAACTTCTTGCTTTACTGGAGTTCCCTAACTCAGTGCTTGGGAAATTCTTTCTCCCATTCTTAAACATGTCTCAATTTTAGGTTGGGTTAATTGAACATGGTTTTCCCTAACCAATGTAGCTGGGAAATGAACTTTACTCACCTTCTTCAAACCAACCAGATGTTTCCGGGGTTAACGATCGCCATTGCAAACCTGTCTAGTGTTTTGCTGGGAATGAATTTGGACCTCACCTTCGTTCAAACCTTGAAACAGAATGCTCGTGGGTTTCTTTGCCAACCCATTCCTTCAAACCAACAACTTTTCTCTAATAACGCTGGGTTCTTCAAACCATAATCCTTCCAGGACTGGGCCAAGGAACTTTGGAAAGTTGTTAAACATGAATCATTAAGTTTCCGGGGCCAATAATTTTGCTCAACCGGCCCGGTCCTCAGATTTGTTTACCTTGGGAAGAATTTTACCCCTTCCTTCAAACAACTGCACAATTTTAAGCTCTTGTTCTTTGACTGGACCATTGTTAAAATGCTCTTTTGGCGGGGCCTTGAATTTTATCAACCTTCTTCAAAACTGATTCCAGAATGCAAGCCGGTGGTTCCTTTAATGACCAAAAAAAGTTCATTTACCCTTTTATAGGAACATTGGCTCCAATGGTGAAAATTGGTTGATGTTTCCTAACAAGAAAAAAACTTTCCATTTGAAATTTTACCTAAATGCTGGTTCAAAACCTTTATGTGCCCTTTCCAAAACCCTTCTTCTAAAGTTAAAACGAAAACTTCTTTTGGTGGAATAAAGAGGTACCAAAAATCACTCTTTCAGACCTTTTCCTTCCTTCCCAGCTTTTGGAAGATTCCCGATTTTAATCAAAGTGGCTTTAGGATTTTCCAAAACATCTTGAACCTTCTTTTTGCCGACCTGAAAATCAACTTCCACTTAAAAAAAAAAAAAAAAAAAAAAAAAAAATTCCTAGCACCGTGTCCTGTCTAAACTAACTTGAAGGACTTGGGCAGACCAAACTTGTTTAAATTAACTTTTGCTCTCTCATGGTTATTGGTTCTATTTGTTTCTTCCTCATTTGTAGTCCTTTGGATAAAGGTCTGCAAATGAATTAATGGGTTAAAGAAATGTAAAAAATACTTTTCCCAATTTAAACAATCGGGGAAAAATTGGGAAAATTTTTATGTTGGTTCTAATTTTTCCCGGGTTTTATAAAATAAAATATTATTTAAGCTGTTTTGGATTGTAATTTTTTTTTTTGCAAATTAGATTTAATTGGAATTAAAAAATTTAATAGGATTTGTTTCTTAAAAAAAGTTTTGATTGTTTTAAACGAATTTCTTCCAAAATTAAAATCAATCCAGAAGCATTTTAATAATGAACCGTGGCTCTGAGACCTCACTTATTACAACTCGTGCGCGTCCGCGCTTCAAAACACGCAACGCATGTTTTAAATCCCAGCCTTTGATATGGCACTGAGCAATATCGCAATTCGTAATTAATCTTTGTATATCGTCCAGCCCTAGGAATTGTGTGTGTGTTGTGTGTGTGTGTCATTTAGCTGCCGCCAAGTGGCTTTGTGCGACCCACAGTTTGAAAACCCCTGCCCTAGAAAACCCATGATTTAACTTAAATGCGGGAACAATTTAAGTCATAGTAACGAATTCTTAATTCATGGCCACGAAATCTTTCATTTCCCCCCACACGTTTACCACAGTAAGAGATGCGAAAACAGTGATTAAAAGTGAACAACAATAAAATAAACCTGCGAATCTAGAAGGTGAGACAGTGAGGATTTGGGAAAAGAAACAATAAATAATATTAAATTCGTGACCATCCGGAAAAACAGAACACAAGCCGCGTTTGGCTTGATTTAAATGTATGTGCTCGGCATGAATCAAAAAGCATGGTCGCGATGTAACATTTGCCTGCTAACCAATTATTTCTCTTATTAACACAGCTTTGTACCTCACTTGTGTCATAATACTCGCATTAAAATGTTTCAAATGGGTAACAGTGTGTTTGTAGCAGCGCCGGTCGTTCTGGAAGCGGATCACTGACCGCGCGTCACAGCCCCACGCGCCGTACTGCGTTTGGGATCATTTTTAAAAAAATCCTGATAATGTCAATTGCAAACATTGCTATGATGTTTTAAAAATAAAAAAAACGAGCACCATGAAACCATTTAAAAAGGCGCATTCAGCGGTCTCCGTGACAGGATATGAAACAGCACACAATAATGATCCCGTGTGTAACTATGGCGCGCTCTCTTCCTTTCATCAAATGATCATAATCACATCCATTCATTTTACCATCCTGCCACTAGCCTTTAATTTAGACTAAAACCCCTTTTCATTCGGGTGAGGAAGCTGGCGTTTTGAGTAGCATTTGCACATCCTGTCATGCCGGTGACTATGCCACTGCAATAGACCCATTTTGCAGTAGTTATGGTTAACGATTAATCGATTAATTGATCGTTAATTTAAACGACGATTGATTATGGAAATTATTGAAAATTGACATCCCTAATATACACACACACACACATTATATTATACAAAATAATAAATAAAATTTTAAATACCACAATCACAATTTTTATCAAGAAAAAAGCAAGAGAATATGGGATCTGTGTCTGACCCATTGTATGAGCAGCGGCACGTTCTCCTGCAGCCACAGCACGAGTTCTGAGCTCCTCTGAGTGATGAAGAGCACGGTGACCTTCATCCGCTCGCGAGCGTCCTCCAGCAGCGGCGCAGTCCACTCCAGCGCACGCGAGTAATAGTGCGGTGTGTTCTCCACCAGCCAGCTGCAACACACACACACACACCAGTACACACACACACACACACACACACACACACACACACACACAGACACATCAGTGCACACACACACACACACACACACACACACACACACACATCAGTGCACACACACACACACACACACAGACACATCAGTGCACACACACACACACACACACACACACACACACACACACACAGAGACACACACACACAGACACACAGAGACACACACACACATCAGTACACACACACACACACAGAGACACACACACACAGAGAGACACACACACAGAGAGACACGCACACAGAGACACACACACACACACAGACACAGACAGACACACACACACACACACACACACACACACACACACACAGACACACACACACAGAGAGAGACACACACACACACACACAGAGACACACACACACACAGAGACACAGACAGACACACACACACACACACACACACACACACACACACAGAGACAGACACACACACACACACAGAGTCACACACACAGAGTCACACACAGACACACACACACACAGACACAGAGAGAGAGACACACACACACACACACACACAGAGACACACACACACACACACACACAGAGACACACACACACACACAGAGACACACACACACACACACACAGAGACACACACACACACACACACACAGAGAGACACACACACACAGACACAGACACACACAGAGACACACACACACACACACACACACACAGAGACACAGACACACACAGACACACACACACACACACACACACACACACAGAGACACAGACACACACAGAGACACACACACACACGCGTGAGTCACGTGACACGCAGCAGAAGCACGGCTAGCACACGTCTGAAGCGCTTCCTCACCTGACGCCCTGCTGGCCACACAGAGACACTTTACTCCAGGCCTGCTGGGATACGGCCGTGACCCCTGACCTCTCCAGGTACAGCGCTGTGGTGGAGTCGGCGAACGACCCCTGTGACCTGACATCATGCAAGACGAAGCCCGCCACGAACACCAGTGACATCATCAGCACGCGCCACCACGGGAACCCCCCACCGTGCATCTTCTGCTGCAGAGACTGATGGGAAACACAGACATGACAATATCACACAGTACACCATCAACAACAGCTGAAATTATAGATTTACTACATTTAAAAAAATACATATTATTTGAACTAACTCAAAATAAATCTGTAAAATAAATGTATTTAGATGCCCTCAGTCATCTGGTAAGTTTGTGCTGAGTCAAAACACTGTCAAAATAAAAGTCCAACACATTGGCCAAACAAACACACAAAAAAAAAGTAATAAAAAAAAAGAAGCCAAATATCGGCAATTTCTTATTTTCATTCAAAGTACTAAAGCTAAATAATCTAAAAAAATAAAAATTAAATTTAAACCCAAAAACTAATAAGCATGATGAAAACACAACAGAATTACTAAAACTAAACTAACTTTCATTTTTAACTAATCTAACTGTGTGTGTGTGTGTGTGTGTGTGTGTGTGTGTGTCTCACGTGGCAGAGCGAGTTGCAGTCGCTGATGTACTCTGTCTGTCTGTCTGTGTGTGTGTGTGTCTCTCTCTGTGTGTGTGTCTGTGTGTGTGTCTGTGTATGTGTCTCTCTGTGTGTGTGTGTCTGTGTATGTGTGTGTGTCTGTGTGTGTGTGTCTCTGTGTGTGTCTGTGTGTGTGTGTGTGTCTCTCTGTGTGTGTGTCTGTGTCTGTGTGTGTGTGTGTCTGTGTGTGTGTGTGTGTCTGTGTATGTGTGTGTGTCTCTCTGTGTGTGTGTCTGTGTGTGTGTGTGTGTGTGTGTGTGTGTGTGTGTGTGTGTGTGTGTCTCACGTGGCAGAGCGAGTTGCAGTCGCTGATGTACTCTGTCTGTCTGTGTGTGTGTGAGACTGAGTGAGTTAGTGTGTGTGTGTGTGTCTGTCTGTGTGTGTGAGACTGAGTGAGTTAGTGTGTGTGTGTGAGACTGAGTGAGTTAGTGTGTGTGTGTGTGTATGTGTCTCACGTGGCAGAGCGAGTTGCAGTCGCTGATGTTCTGTGTGTGTGTGCTGCTCTGCAGCTCGTCATTGGTCACTCTGAAGGACTGGATGGTGTCCTGAAGGTTTTTCTGCAACTAAACAACAACATCAACACATGATGAGCACGAGAGAGAGAGAGCGAGAGAGAGAGAGTGTGTTCCTGTGGCTCAGTGGTAGAGCATTGCGTTAGCAGCGCAAAAGGTCATGGGTTCAATTCCCAGGGAACACACAATGATAAAAACAAATGTATAGCCTGAATGCACTGAGAGTCGCTTTGCATAAATGTGTGCGTGTAAGTGTGCATGAGGAGAGTGCGTGCGTGAGAGTGTATGTGTGTGTGTGTGTGTGCGTGCACATGAGAGTGTGAGAGAGTGTGCGTGAGTGTGTGTGTGTGTGTGTGTGCGTGCACATGAGAGTGTGAGAGAGTGTGCGTGAGTGTGTGTGTGTGTGTGTGTGTGAGACTCTTACCTTCGGTGGAAGTGTGTTCCATGACTTCAGCAGGTGATTCAACAGAAGACTGAAGAGAAAAGAAGGAGAAAAGCATTAATGCAGTGTTCAGTCCAGTCCTGCAGGTGTTTAATGGTGAAAGGCTGACCTGGACTGAGGCAGGTGTTTGGTGTATAACTGCCTCCAGACGCTCAAACTCTGTCCGTCCACGGTCAGACACTCCGTCAGGCTCCGGAGCAGCTGCACACACACACAGAGCAATGACAGCACACTAATGAGGGCACTAGGATGCTGATAACATAGAACAGAAATACATAGAAAACACACAGAATCTCAAAGCTCTTCATGACAACCAAAAAACTAAAAAATAAAAAAATAAATAATAATTTGGTTTAATGTTAAGAAATGGTGACAGAAATATATTACTATTGTGCAGAAAATGCATGTCAACTATTATTATCATTAATAATAATAAAATGGTCTATCAAAACATTATATTTTAAGAAATATCACAATGTTGTAATTATATATAACCCAGAAAATTTAAAACAAACAAACAAATAAAAAAAAAAAATCCAAAACACTGTTAGTTAAAATTGTAATAAATTAATAAATTGTTAATTAAAGATATATATAAAAAAAATGTGAATTCAACTGATCAGACATCTTTTTTTATCCTTAAAATTGTATTAAACCATTTAACAGAATCCAGGAGAAACTGAGGCACATGGTTTATAAGGCACTGTGTCCCACCTCTTTCTTCATGGCGTCAGGGCAGTTCGGCGTGGCTCGGGACAGGAACGACGGGAAATACATGTGCAGCGTCGATTCGGGTTTGGCTCCGAACGCCAGGACCTTGAGCCGCGGGTACAGCCGACACAACTGCTCCTGCAGGCTGCACAACAACATCAGGACATGAATCAGGATGGGCATATGAATCAGAACGTGAACACAAATTATGACAACAATCAGGATGCGAATATGAATCAGGACGTGAATATGAATCAGGACATGAATATGAATCAGGACATGAATCAAGATGTGAATATGAATCAGGACATGAATATGAATCAAGATGTGAATCAGGACATGAATCAGGACGTGAATATGAATCAGGACGTGAATATGAATCAGGATGTGAATATGAATCAGGATGTGAATCAGGATGTGAATATGAATCAGGACATGAATCAGGACGTAACTATAAATCAGGACGTGAATATGAATCAAGACATGAATCAGGATGTGAATATGAATCAAGACATGAATCAGGACGTGAATATGAATCAAGACATGAATCAGGATGTGAATATGAATCAGGATGTGAATCAGGACATGAATCAGGATGTGAATATGAATCAGGACATGAATCAGGATGTGAACATGAATCAGGATGTGAATATGAATCAGGACATGAATCAGGATGTGAATATGAATCAGGACGTGAATATGAATTAGGACATGAATCAGGATGTGAATATGAATCAGGACATGAATCAGGATGTGAATCAGGACATTAATCAGGATGCGAATATGAATCAGGACATGAATCAGGATGTGAATATGAATCAGGACATGAATATGAATCAGGATGTGAATATGAATCAGGATGTGAATATGAATCAGGACATGAATCAGGATGTGAATGTGAATCAGGATGTGAATATGAATCCGGATGTGAATATGAATCAGGATGTGAATGTGAATCAGGATGTGAATATGAATCAGGATGTGAATATGAATCCGGATGTGAATATGAATCCGGATGTGAATATGAATCAGGACATGAATCAGGATGTGAATATGAATCAGGACATGAATCAGGATGTGAATATGAATCAGGACATGAATATGAATCAGGATGTGAATATGAATCAGGATGTGAATATGAATCAGGACATGAATCAGGATGTGAATGTGAATCAGGATGTGAATATGAATCCGGATGTGAATATGAATCAGGATGTGAATTTGAATCAGGACATGAATCAGGATGTGAATGTGAATCAGGACGTGAATGTGAATCAGGACGCAAATGTGAATCAGGACATGAATCAGGATGTGAATGTGAATCAGGACGTGAATGTGAATCAGGACGTGAATGTGAATCAGGACATGAATATGAATCAGGATGTGAATCAGGATGTGAATATGAATCAGGACATGAATATGAATCAGGACGTGAATATGAATCAGGACGTGAATGTGAATCAGGACGCAAATGTGAATCAGGACGCAAATGTGAATCAGGACATGAATCAGGATGTGAATGTGAATCAGGACGTGAATGTGAATCAGGACGTGAATGTGAATCAGGACGTGAATGTGAATCAGGACGTGAATATGAATCAGGACATGAATATGAATCAGGACATGAATCAGGATGTGAATATGAATCAGGACATGAATCAGGATGTGAATATGAATCAGGACATGAATATGAATCAGGATGTTCCTGTGGCTCAGTGGTAGAGCATTGCGTTAGCAGCGCAAAAGGTTGTGGGTTCGATTCCCAGGGAACACACATAGTGATAAAACATGTATAGCCTGAATGCACTGTAAGTCGCTTTGGATAAAAGCGTCTGCTAAATGCGTAAATGTAAATGTAAATGTGATGTGAATATGAATCAGGATGTGAATATGAATCAGGACATGAATCAGGATGTGAATGTGAATCAGGATGTGAATATGAATCCGGATGTGAATATGAATCAGGATGTGAATTTGAATCAGGACATGAATCAGGATGTGAATGTGAATCAGGACGTGAATGTGAATCAGGACGCAAATGTGAATCAGGACGCAAATGTGAATCAGGACATGAATCAGGATGTGAATGTGAATCAGGACGTGAATGTGAATCAGGACGTGAATGTGAATCAGGACGTGAATGTGAATCAGGACATGAATCAGGACGTGAATGTGAATCAGGACATGAATCAGGATGTGAATATGAATCAGGACATGAATATGAATCAGGATGTGAATATGAATCAGGATGTGAATATGAATCAGGACGTAACTATAAATCAGGACGTGAATATGAATCAAGACATGAATCAGGATGTGAATATGAATCAGGATGTGAATCAGGACATGAATCAGGATGTGAATATGAATCAGGACATGAATCAGGATGTGAACATGAATCAGGATGTGAATCAGGACATGAATCAGGACGTGAATATGAATCAGGACATGAATCAGGATGTGAATATGAATCAGGACATGAATCAGGATGTGAATATGAATCAGGATGTGAATCAGGACATGAATCAGGATGCGAATATGAATCAGGACATGAATCAGGATGTGAATATGAATCAGGACATGAATATGAATCAGGATGTGAATATGAATCAGGACATGAATCAGGATGTGAATGTGAATCAGGACATGAATATGAATCAGGATGTGAATATGAATTAGGACATGAATCAGGACATGAATATGAATCAGGATGTGAATATGAATCAGGATGTGAATATGAATCAGGACATGAATCAGGATGTGAATGTGAATCAGGATGTGAATATGAATCTGGACGTGAATATGAATCAGGACGTGAATTTGAATCAGGACGTGAATGTGAATCAGGACGTGAATGTGAATCAGGACGTGAATGTGAATCAGGACGTGAATGTGAATCAGGAGGCAAATGTGAATCAGGACGCGAATGTGAATCAGGACATGAATCAGGATGTGAATGTGAATCAGGACGTGAATGTGAATCAGGACATGAATGTGAATCAGGACGTGAATGTGAATCAGGACATGAATCAGGATGTGAATGTGAATCAGGACGTGAATGTGAATCAGGACATGAATCAGGATGTGAATCTGAATCAGGATGTGAATGTGAATCAGGATGTGAATCTGAATCAAGACGTGAATCTGAATCAGGATGTGAATGTGAATCAGGACATGAATCAGGATGTGAATCTGAATCAGGATGTGAATATGAATCAGGACGTGAATATGAATCAGGACGTGAATGTGAATCAGGACGTGAATCAGAATGTGAATCTGAATCAGGATGTGAATCTGAATCAGGATGTGAATGTGAATCAGGACGATGATCTGTGCGTCACACAGCGAGTCTCACCTCTGGGACAGGGCGTTTTTGGGCATGTAAGCAAAGTCCAGCAGTGGGAAGAACTCCTTCGGCCCAATGATCCCGAAACCTTTGGTCAGGTTGGCATGAAGACTGAAACACAGACACAAATGACCTGAGCTTCAGTTCAGACTGTCCAGAACTCAAAGTTATAACTCTAGTGAAGACTCACGTGAGCAGGCGCTCCAGATAAGCGATGGCATACGCAGACAGAGCCTTCATCCCGAGAACAGGAAGCATGATCCCCAACCAAACTACAGGACAAAACACACCATCAACAACCACAGGACTGCTGCTTCCGTAAGCCATTCCAGATGTTACAAAATTCATGCTAAAGGGGTCATATGATGCTTTTTTAAAGATCATTATTTGTGTATTTGGTGTAACAGAATATGTTGACATGCTTTAATGTTCAGAAAACACATTATTTTTCAAATACTGTACATTATTGTAGTTCCTCTATGCCCCGCCTCTCTCAAACGCTTCGTTTTCTACAAGCCCCTCCTTCTGACAAGCACAGTCTGCTCTGATTGGCCAACTGGCACAGTGCATTGTGATTGGCCGAACACCCCAAGCACTCGTCGGAAATGTAACGCCCCTTTCCATAATCGCAGCTTCAGCTTTCAAAATGAATGTAAAGACAGTTAATAATGTCCTTTTAGCATCAGTTCAAGCCTGAGAGAGGAACAGAGTCACGTGACAGACACAGTGATGAAGCTCGTATGTGTTTGCAAACAAGCCGTGATTAAGATGGCTGACGTGCTGTGATATGACCCTGTGTCTCTCTCTCTCACACACACACGGACACACACACGACGCGCAAAACTCAGCATTTGAACAGTCAATAGCAAATACTTAAACTAATAACAGTAGCTGATTCAGAAGCGGCAGATTGTCATAGCGAAGTCAGTTACCTAGGTTACCTCTCCTAGGTTCACGAAACGGTCGTCCATAAAATGCGTTGCGATAACATCTGGGTTGTGCTGTTCTGTTGTAAGTGATCTTATTGATTCCTAAATGCATCTACATTCAGAAGCCAAATAAAGTGCTTTTGCTTTCGCATAGAAACACACAGCGTCTCCCTGAGACGGCTGCATCAACACTACTGCGTTACTGAAACCACGCCTTCTTTCTTTACGTGAACATTTGGGCGGTGTTATGCAAATATTTCCACATCGTAGACATGTGGGGTGTGTTTAAATGAGCCGTTTTAGGAGGGCGTGGACTAGGGGTGGGCGCCAGGGGCGGACTGGCCATCGGGAGAACCGGGAGAATTCCCGGTGGCCTGGCAGCCAATTTGGCCCGCTACCCTGCATTTATTTATTATAAATGCATATCAATTTATTATTATTATATTATATTGTTGTTGTTGTTTTTGTTGCCTACCGAATGTACTAAAGTGATTATTTCCGAATTCGCCATTCAATAATAAAACTCTAATAAATCATGCCTTGACTGGCAACGCGATTCGCCTCGCGCGCGCTCCGCGCATCCGCGCGTCCGCCAAAAGGACGCGAGACTCTAGAATGGAGTGGAAGCGCCCAGGTGGAGCAGATGCAAAACTGTCCTGGGGTGCATTTCCCAAAAGCAACTATGGTCGCAAGTACCGTCGTTACCAATAGAGTTCAACGGGACTTACCACCATAGTTAGCTAACGATGCTTTAGGGAAACGCACCCCTGTTCAGGGCTTCAAGTGCAGGTCAGTTACATCTGTAAATAGACTATTGTAGTTTTATCTTTGTTTACTTAGTTAAACATTAAACTGCTAGAAAATGTTAGCAGTAGCTGTCAATTACTGCAAACTTAACAAAAGGACATAACTATTGTAAAAAGACGGAATTTAGCAGATAAATATTCACATCGTTTTATAACGGGTTTAGGAGGAGTTATGGCAGACAACAACACAACCCTTAGGAAAATTAACCGTGGTTTTACTAAAAATAAAACAAAAAAACATGGTTACTATAGTTAAACCATGGTAACCACAAATTAATAATGGTTTTGCTACACGATATAGTTTCACCATGGTATTAATTTGTAGTAAAACTCTGGTTATACAAATAGTAATCAATCCACCAAAAACATGGTTACTTTTACCATAGGTCTAATAATACCATGGTTAATTTTCCTTAGGACCAAACATGACCCATGATAATGCAAAAACATATTCAATTTTAAGCTTTTTCTATAAAGATATATTCAAGATGTAGCTATTGTGCTAATTTTGACAAGATAAAACAATAATGTAATACTTAATTTTTTCTAAAATAAATGTATACTATGTGCAAACAAATTACAATGAGGTGTCTGTTTTGCAACAAGGTGCTGGAAAAGTGACAGGTGCAAGAAAATTAGTGAAAAAAGTAAACATACACATGAGAGATATAGAGATGTCAGGGAATATGAAGAGACTAAAAAGGAAAATGGAAGTTCAAAAGATAACCTTTAATTATTTTGCATGGCCCCAGCCTAGGAATTGAAACTTTTTTATGCAATGATGATGATGGCCAGATGTCCGGTTTCAAAATTTGTTGTGGGTGTATGGGATGGCCTGGATGAGAGTGAGATTTCCCGGCCTGAAATTTTGTTTCAGTCCGCCCCTGGTGGGCGCTATACTGGTATGAACGTGACTACCGGTCTTATGTTGTGCCATGATATGGATTTTGCTATACCGTGGATACCGTTACATATTCATGGATTTCATTGGATGGACAGACAAAGATCCCCCCCCCCCCGTCATCAGAGAGAGATGATCTTGATCGGACATAAATCAGATTCAGAACCGGATAGTTTTTGCTCCAAACACACGATCGGCTTTTCAGAACTGCACAAACTGGATTACAATAAATTCCCAAACTGTAATTTGTGTGGTAATATTACTAAGTCTGTAAACGGCCGTTAACACAGAGACGCAGAACACATACACAAAGAGAGAAAATACTGCAACAGATCACTGTTCACATGCTCCGAATATAGGAAGAAAAATATGAATATGAATTGGGGGCAGGGAGGAAATATAAATGAGTATCTGAAGGGAACTCTCTTCAGAAATCTTTAGATTATTTTTCTCTTACCTCCGTCTGTGTTCATAAGCACAGATCAGCTTTATTTACCGCGGTAACCAAAGCAACGCTACACTGAAGTCATAAGCGCCCTCTGCTGTCAGAGAGTGACTCTGCATCTTCTTTCAGTCCATTTGCTGTTTTGCACACATCAGACCATTACATTTTTGCCTTAGATCTTGAAATAATGTTTTTTTTTTTCTAGTTATATAAGGTTAAAATACATATCTTGCATATAAGGTCTACTAAAATGTGATTCCAATTTTTTTCTTCATCATACCGCAATATCGATATCGTCTGGACGGTGGAAAATACCGTGATATGAATATTAGGTCATATCGCCCACCCCTAGTGTGGACGAGTCTTAACTTTGATAAAGAATATCTCTAGTCTTTGCAGCTTCAGGGATCTTATCTATGCACGAACAAGCTTGTGACACACCAACACTTGAAATCGCATCATATGACCCCTTTAAATCCCAAAGAGAGCTTGCAGAAGAGCAGTTTCACACATCAGCAGTTATTTCTCAAGCTTTGCCCTGCTTTCGGCGGCGCTCACCTCTGATGCCCTGGCTGAGGTCGTAGAATCCCGCTTGTCCCAGAGCCCACATGATGGTCAGACACTTGACCGGCTGGTTCTGATGAGAGCGTAGCAGCTCCAGGTGCTGTGGAGGGGTCACACGGGGGTCAGAGGTCACACAGGGGTATTATAGAGGCATCTGAAAATCATGCCCACTGGGGAGGAACCAATCTAACGCTCTCCATTGACTTTGTATTGTGGAAAGCTGCCTCCTTGTCATTTCTGACTTATAACAAAAATCAATGTCTAAAAGCTGCAATATTATAGTTGTACTAAATTCAATTGTTTATACATCCTTTTTGGATTATTAATTTAATTAAAACATTAAAACAATACAAAAAATTAGTGTAAAATACAGAATTTAGAAATAAAACAAAACCGATTTCATAAATATTTCTATAAATATTAACATTTAGGCAAAAAATAAAAACTAAATGAAATATTTCAGCTTGTTTCCAAGGCAATATTTCTCATTTTTGTTGAGTTTAACTTACTAAAATAACTAAAACCGAAATAAAAAGTATGTAGACAAAAAATAAAACTAATAAACATGACAAAAACAAAGCAAAATCACTAAAACTTTAAGTAAAGTTAAAATGAAAAAGTACACAAATAAAATCTTATTCAAAATAATGTCAAAAACTACTCTAGTATATGTGACCTTGGAGCACAAAACCACTCATAATGCTCATTTTTTTTAAATTTAGATTTATGCATCATCTGAAAGCTGAATAAATAGCTCTCCATTGATGTATGATTTGGACAATATTTGTAAATCTGGAATCTGAGGGTGCAAAAAAATCAAAATATTGAGAAAATCACCTTTAAAGTTGTTCAAATGAATTCTTAGCAATGCATATTAATAATCAAAAATTAAGTTTTGATATATTTACGGTAGGAAATTTACTAAATATCTTCATGGAACATGATCTTAATATCCTAATGATTTTTGGCATAAACGATAAGGCAGCGGCTATTTACACTAAGTGCAAATAACTACAGATTCTATTTACACTATGATAAAATAGCAAGATTTTCTGCTATTAATATACTGCTTATTGCAAATAGTGGCAATTATCTGCACCTCGGTGTTGTAGTGCATTATAAAACAGTACGCAATAATAACAACGTATTGAGTGTAAATGATAGTTTTAATTCAAATTATTACCCGATACTTTTATTTTCAACTTTTTGATTATTTAAAATAAATGCCTTTCTGATGCGATATGAGATTTGAAAAGGGAGAAAAAAAGTTCGGCAAAAGGCGGGTTCGAACTCGGGTCGATCGCGTCAAAAAGCACCATCTACGCCGCTGAAACTGATGCTAAATGAGCGTCTTTTTTCAGTGATGACTCGCCCAATCACACGTCGGTGGGCGGAGTTAGTCTAAATAGCCTCTGCCAACAAGACGGGCCATTTGCACTTAGTGTAAATAGACACTCTGAAAACATAAATGGATAATTTTGACCCATACAATGTATTGTTGGCTATTGCTACAAATATACACTGCCCTCCAAAAGTTTGGAAACGCCTAGAAAAGTCTGATTTTGGACAATATCGGCATGAATCCTTTTTAATTTGTGATAATTTTGCACTGATGAGGGACAACACAAACTACAAAAACATATTACATAAACAGTTTCTACATTAAATTTTCGTTTCATCAAAATATCCTCCATTAGCAGCTATTACAGCTCTGTGTTCTAATTGGTTCATTGTATTCTAAACTTAATTGGCAATCAATTGTTGAAGCTATTAAGGTGTGCTGAGCCAAAGGCCAAGTTTAAACCAGTAACCACAGCATGTCTGACTTTGACATGAATATATTGATATTATTATGAACATTATTATTGCTGGTCTTCAATGATAATGTCAAGTTACACCAAAAAATGATTTATGCTGATATCGTCCGAAAACCACACTTTGCCAGGAGTGTTTCCAAACGTTTGGAGAGCAGTGTACCTGACTGCTTTTGTGCTCCAGGGTCACATATAGAGAGGTCAGGGGTCACTAAGGCTGCATGAGTGTGATGAGAGCAGTGTTAGTGTGACTCACGTCAGCAAGGTTCAGCGTGACGATCTGGGGTTTGTCCTGCATCAGAGCCTGGATGCTGATCCTGTAGCCGTGCAGAGCTTCACCTGCCGGAGCAGCAGAGACAGCAGAACTCATCACTCACAGCTCGGAGCGGAGCATCATGATCAGGGCTCTAGACTCATTCTTCCACGGGTCGCACTAACTTTCTCAGTCGGTCGCACGAGCATCATTTGGTCGCAATTTGATTAATCAATGCATGCTGATGAACTTTTATCATAGTTTATAGTTATCACCAGTGTTGGGCAGTAACTAGTTACTGTAACTTAGTTACTGTAATAATATTACTTTTTGCAGTAACTAGCAGTGTAACTAGCTACTAATAAGATTTCAGTAATAATATTACAGTTACCATCCATAAAACAGCTTAGTTACTTTTGATGCCTCGACCCGCTGATTTAAAATCTTAACAATCAAATAATTTCTAGATTTATTTTCATAATTTTCACGACTCATGCATGTGAAAAAAATTCAGCTTTACCGTCACAGGAATAAATTACATTTTAACTTTTGAACAGTAGTGTGTGCATATAGGTGTGTTTATGTGTGCCTTTAGCCTCATCTTGTTGTATCTTATATATAGGCCTACATATATTTGGAAATACATCACTTTGCATTAGTAATTATGTGTTGTGATATGGATTTCAAGTTGTCTTTAACTTTAAATTTTGAATATGTTGAACAGGATTTTTTGGCTTTCAAAAACAGAAAAGCACCATTGTTTCTTCCTGCCTAATTTCCTTAACCAGCCTCATTGTTCCTTTCCACTTGAGTTGAGCACTTGATTCAAATCACTGAACCGAGCACTAAGCAGAGATGATCCAAAGGCCATAATTTCAGTGTTGCGTCTATGCTGGCTGAGGAGAGCTGTTAGTACTGAAAAGCAGACAGGAGACAAAAAAAAAAGCCTTTGATACTGAGGTAATTTTAGGTAATGGCTTCCAGAATGAGAGTTTACGGTCACTGGAATGTTACAAAGAGATCTTCCAGTACTAGCACAACCTTTCAATGTGACCTTAGGGTTCCCTTTACAGCACCTCAACAACTCTCTTTAACACTGCAGGGTTGAAATCTGCTGGGTCATCAACCAACGTAAGAGCAATAGGAAGAAGAATCTGACAATTTATCAGTGGGGGCAAAGTGAAATTGTAGTATAAGCAAAACTGAAATGTATACTGCATTCCTATACCTGCGGTGTCAAGAAGCCTACGGAGCCTGTTGATGTTTAAATGCATCTATCTGTGTGAAGGATTGAAGCTTACATTCAGCAGATAGAAATATTACATTATATTGATTTTGTCAAGAAAAAAGATGATCTGAACACTGTTGTGTGTTACTTAACTCTACATTACATCCCTCTGATCAGCACGTGCTGCATTATATTACTATAACTAAAAATATTTTTGGAAAATTAAACAGTTTCTTACAAACTTATATGATTTCATAATGAAATATAATCGTATATGAGTAACAGAGAAATTACAATTAGCTTCAAGCTACACATTAATGAGATTAATACAACACTACTACTTGAATGTCACTATTAATTATTGAGTGTTTGTAATAACTGCGATCCGATGTGGATTTTGGTCAAATGATGAGGCAGAAATATGTTATTAGTAACATTTATGTGGAAGATACACTGTTACAACTTCTGTGCGGCGTGAAGAAACAATGTAACTAATTACTGCTGCCAGAAAGTAACAAGTAACAAGATTACTTTTGAAAGGAGTAACTAGTAATGAGTAATATATTACATTATTTGAGTAACGAGCCCAACACTGGTTATATGGTACATTCAACCCGTTATTTTTCATCAGTTTAAATTTTGTGAATAATTCCTCTTTTCGTGTGCTTTCACTTTCACGATCTTGGTGTCACGCTTTAATAATTCAAGAAAAGATAATGGTCTGTTTTGCTTATATCTATACACCTTTCACTTTTTAAGACTAAAACAAATTCATTGTTATTCTTAATTAAAAAGCACAACAACAATAAAACAGTAGGTTACAATGACAAACTAGCTTAACATTTATTAACAAAAACGAATAAGACGAGGCATCACATGCTGTATTATATACCGACTAATACATAACAGAATGTTTAGCAAACACTGAGAAATCAAATAATAATAATATTAAAAAAATAAGGAAAGCCTCCATAGTGTAACGTGAAGCAAACAGCAAAGATAACAAGCTTTTCAAAGTAAAACTAAACTGTCTGTCGCTGACAGGACTTGCATGTTTTCTCTACAAGAATACCAACATGTTCACCTTCTCTGGTTTAAGAAGCGTCTTTTACTTTAGTTTGAAAACCAAATCCTCCGCTGCGCTCCGTCCGCACTCGCACAAGTGCGACAATGTCAAATGTTTACTCGCACACTAGAGCTGCACGATTAATCGTTAAAAGATCGCGATCTCGATTCAAATACCCACACGATCTAATTTCCGAATGACAATGATTCGCCCGTGTCTATTAAAACTTTGAAAAAATCATACGGGAACATTCAGATCTGCATTCTGCTGATCCAGAGAGCAGACGGTTAACATGTTTAGGTAAGAAAAAGCTTCACAAACAGTCTTTTCAACTACACGGTATTATTTCTGTCTTACAGTCATTCATAGAAATACTGGGATAAAAGTTTATAGTTCGGCTACAAACATTGATGTCTATGGTAGCGATCAAAATAGAGCCACTCGTCTTTTGAAAGCAGCTGGCGCTTCAAATAACGTTTGTGTCGATTGCATCATTTCTCCACTAGGTGGCGACACGTGACTGTTAAAAAATGTATTTGTTATTGAATCATTCATTCGAGATTCGTTCAGAAACACTGATTCATCCATTAATGAAACAAGTGAGGTACGAGTGAGTCATTGAATCATTAATACAAACCAATTTTTCATCATTTTAATTCTAAAAGTTGGTGTATTAAATACACTATATTTTAAATACATATACCCCGGGTTTCACAGACAAGGCTTAAGCCTAGTCCTAGACTAACATGTAAATCTGAGCTGTTTCAACTGAAAGAAACTCGCACTGACTGATCTTAAAATATATCAGTGCCTTTGTTTTGTCTCAAGATGCACAGCAGTGATGTTTGTTTCTAAGCATGTTTATAAAAATTGCTTAAATGTCTTAATTGAACTATGATCTAATCCTGGCTTAGTCTAAGCCCCGTCTGTGAAACCTGGCCATACTGTATTATATATACACCTTTATTTAACCAGGAAAAGACTCACTGAGATTAAAATCTCTTTTCCAGGAGTGTCCTGGCCAAGACAGGCAGCCGAGTTTGCATATACAAATAAACAACAGTTACAACAAACATTACAAACCAACATATAACCAGTTAAAAACAATTACACACCGTTATATTACTCTCTAGATTACATAGTAAGGACTTAAAATAATTATAAGACACCAAGTTTTGTAACTTCATCTCCTTTTGGAGAAGATTCCAATCTGAGGCGGCAGCGTATTTAAAAGAGGTTTTACCAAGCTCAGTTCTGACAAAGCTCACACAGAGATTATAATTTGCTTGAGAACGTAATGAATAATTTCCAAACAAAGTTCTTTGTATAAAACAACATAGATAATTTGGCAAATGACCCAAAATTGCCTTATATATCAACAAGTGCCAGTGCATTTTTCTCCGAATTCTCAAAGGAGGCCAAGCAGCTCTTTCATATAATTCACAGTGATGCGTTGTAAATTTACAGTCAGTTATAAATCTCAGAGCACCGTGGTACAAAGCATCCAAGGAAGAAAGAAGATAAAAGGGGGCATGGTGGTAAACCACATCCCCATAATCGAGAATCGGTAGAAATGTAGCAGACACTAATTTTTTCCTCACCTTAAATGGGAAACATGACTTATTTCTGAAATAAAACCCTAACTTCTTCTTTAATTTTTTACTCAGATACTTAATGTGTGAACTAAAACGTAATTTATTATCGATGATAATACCCAGATATTTGTACTCTGACACTGAGGTAACTTGGCTCCCCTGAGAAGTCTGAAGAACAATAGAATTCTCTAAAGAAGTTCTAGAATTTGAAAATAGCATACATTTCGTTTTTTCAACATTTAAAACCAACTTTAAAGCACGAAACCTGTTTTGGATAATATCAAAAACAGACTGCAATGCAGTCACTGATTGTTGCTTAGAGGGAGCTGAACAGTATACAATAGTATCATCTGCGTAGAAATGGAACCTTGCTTTATCAATATTAAAGTCAAGGCAATTTATATATATACTGAATAATAACGGTCCCAGCACAGATCCTTGTGGAACTCCCTTGACAACCTCCAAAAGATCTGAATATATTAAAATGTTTAATAATTAATTTAAATTAAACACTTTTAAATAGACTGCAGCAATTAATATTTTGTCACATTATTTTGTTTAGTTCAGAATCGTGGGAGAATCGTGATCTCTATTTGAGAAAAAAAATCGTGATTCTCAATTTATCCAGAATCGTGCAGCTCTATCGCACACTGTCAAAAAATGGTCGCTAAAAACATTTTGGTCTCAGTATAGAGCCCTGAGGAACACATCGGAGGTATCGGGACTCACCGGGCTGTCGGTCCTGCTCTCGCAGCATCGTAAACAAGCAGTGGTCGAAGAACTCGGGCAGAGCGTCTGAACATTTGCTCAGCAGGTTTCTGATCACGGCCCTCAGCTCTTTACCAGCGAGGCAGTATGGGTAATCTAGACACACAAGCACAGGTTAGATTCTGATATAATGACTCGTAAAATAGAGTCGTTAAAGAGCTAGACCTGCAAAAATTAGCATATTTAACAAATATTACAATTGTGTTTTATTTGTCGTATTTGTGTGCTCTCACACACACAGAGACACTCTCTCTCACACACACACACACACACACACAGACACTCTCACACACAAACAGACATAGACACACACAGAGACAGACACACACACAGAGACACTCTCTCACACACACACACACAGAGACAGACACACAGAGACACTCTCTCACACACACACACAGAGACAGACACACAGAGACACTCTCTCACACACACAGACACAGACACTCTCACACACACACAGACATAGACACACACAGACACTCTCACACACACACAGACATAGACACACACAGACACACACAGAGACAGACACACACAGACACACAGAGACACTCTCTCACACACACACACAGACATAGACACACACAGACGGACCGTGTGCGTAGCTGCTGAGCGTGGGCTCTGTGTCCGGCGCTGGGAGCTTGTAGTTCAGGTATCCGGCGAGATCCTTCACCCAGACGGACGGATTCTCCGGAAACAGACTCTGACTTTTCTCCAGCTGCTGCTTCAGCTCCAGAACATCCAGCTGAGAGACACACACACGTCAAACCTACAACATCTGCAGTCAACATCTACATGCATTCATCGTGTGTGTGTGTGTGTGTGTGTGTGTGTGTGAGAGTGAGTGAGTGAGTGAGTGAGTGTGTGTGAGTGTGTGAGAGAGTGAGTGAGTGTGTGTGTGTGTGTGTGTGTGTGTAAGAGTGTGTGTGTGTGTGTGTGTGTGTGTGTGTAAGAGTGTGTGTGTGTGTCTGTGTGTGTGTGTCTGTCTGTCTGTCTGTGTGTGTGAGTGTGAGTGTGTGTGTGTGTGTGTGTGTGTGTAAGAGTGTGTGTGTGTGTGTGTGTGTGTGTGTGTGTGTGTGTCTGTGTGTGAGTGTGAGTGTGAGTGTGTGTGTGTGTGTGTGTGTGTGTGTGTGTGTGTGTGTGTGTGTGTGTGTGTGAGTGTGTGTGTGTGTGTGTGTGAGTGTGAGTGTGTGTGTGTCTGTGTGTGTGTATACACTCACGGCTCTGACGGCCTCCTCCAGTGTTTTGTAGCGTGTGGGTTTGCTGCTGCTGCTGTTGGCGGGGGGTTTTTTGGTCTGTTTCGCTGCGTTGGGTTTCTTCTGCTGGGCTTCGACCGGAGGAGGAACCTGCTCCTTGTTCTGCTTCTTCCCCATCTTCTCAAATCCGTCATATATGGTCTCAGACATCACGTCTGCAAACACACAGAGCACAGAATGAGACAGAAGAGCGTCTGCGCTCCAGTCCTGATGACCCACGGCACACATTTCACAACTACACTCTCTCTCAGACGCCCACTTCAGGGTCACCCACAACACACTATAGGGGGATAAAAAAAAAAAAATTAAATAATTTTTTATTTTTAAGATCATTTTAAATGAATACATTTAAAATAAAGTGAAAAGGTGAATATTTATTTTAATATCCATAAATATATATATATATTAGGGGTGCTCTGATTGATCGATTGAACACATAAGTTATGGCTTATTGGCTAGTTTTAAAGGAAAAGAGCACTTTTAGATAAACAAGGCAATAATAGATGATATTATTGGCAATAAAAGATTTAAATGCCAAAGAAAAGGCAGTAGCGCTGACTGTGTCAATGGTAATTTAGAATGTATGTGATAATGTAAGAAAAGTAGTTTAAATATAATCAACTTAATATATAAATCTAGAAGTAAATACAAAAGTAAAAAGCATTGAATAATGTGTTTAAACACAGTGTATTACTGGACTGTGTAAAAGAAGAATCACAATGCTGAAGAAGCATTTTCAGTAATGTTTGGATTTGAAATCAAAATAATGGATAAATGTTGTGTTTGTGGTAAAAGCCGTGGATCAGGAGCAGACTCCGGTGTCCAGCACAGTCCGTGCTGCTTCTGTACCACACATGCACTGCACACACACTGCATACGGAGTATATGTGTGAAGCTCATATACAGCTCATGAAATCAGGCTTGTGTGAGCTATTGTGCAACAACTGCACGACTGTCAAAAACAAAAATGCACTGCATGATCAAACATTTATGTGAGGTAAATATATATTTTTGAAAAATGTCTAAAAGATGCCCTCCTCAAATTACCCCCCACCCCCAAAAAAACTAACCCCCCCCCCAAAAAAAAATACCCCCCAAATTACCCCCCACCCCAAAATAAAGTTACCCCCCCAAATTACCCCCCCCCCCACCAAGAGTCACCTAAGAGTGGAATTAATTTTCAAAAATGAAAGTCAGGCCCTGAATAAATAATGAATAAAAATCTTGATTGGATCATCACTATAAATAATTATACATGATAAAAAGAAGGCTTTAAAAAGATCGGTATCGGTGATCGTAGATACTGCTTTCTGTGATCGGCCTCAAAAATCCTGATCGGAGCACCTCTAATATATTATATTTTATATATATATATATATATATATTCAGTGTTTCCCACAGACTTGGACTCTATTTGTGGCGGCATATATATGCAAATATACATAATTTGCATATATATGCAAATTAATTCTCTGCCAGCAGGAGGTGCTTAGAGCGGGAGAAATAGCGGTTTCCACGGTAACGCTGTACACAAAGCAGAGCGCCGCTCGGTTTCCACAGTAACGCTGTACACAAAGCAGAGCGCCCGCTCGGTTTCCACGGTAACGCTGTACACAAAGCAGAGCGCCCGCTCGGTTTCCACGGTAACGCTTTACACAAAGCAGAGCTCCGCTCGGTTTCCAGGGTAACGCTGTACACAAAGCAGAGCTCCGCTCGGTTTCCACGGTAACGCTGTACACAAAGCAGAGCTCCGCTCGGTTTCCACGGTAACGCTTTACACAAAGCAGAGCTCCGCTCGGTTTCCAGGGTAACGCTGTACACAAAGCAGAGCTCCGCTCGGTTTCCACGGTAACGCTTTACACAAAGCAGAGCTCCGCTCGGTTTCCAGGGTAACGCTGTACACAAAGCAGAGCGCCCGCTCGGTTTCCACGGTAACGCTGTACACAAAGCAGAGCGCCCGCTCGGTTTCCACGGTAACGCTGTACACAAAGCAGAGCTCCGCTCGGTTTCCATGGTAACGCTGTACACAAAGCAGAGCTCCGCTCGGTTTCCACGGTAACGCTTTACACAAAGCAGAGCTCCGCTCGGTTTCCACGGTAACGCTGTACACAAAGCAGAGCTCCGCTCGGTTTCCACGGTAACGCTGTACACAAAGCAGAGCGCCGCTCGGTTTCCACGGTAACGCTGTACACAAAGCAGAGTTCTGCTCGGTTTCCACGGTAACGCTGTACACAAAGCAGAGCTCCGCTCGGTTTCCACGGTAACGCTTTACACAAAGCAGAGCTCCGCTCGGTTTCCAGGGTAACGCTGTACACAAAGCAGAGCTCCGCTCGGTTTCCAGGGTAACGCTGTACACAAAGCAGAGCGCCGCTCGGTTTCCACGGTAACGCTGTACACAAAGCAGAGTTCTGCTCGGTTTCCAGGGTAACGCTGTACACAAAGCAGAGCGCCGCTCGGTTTCCACGGTAACGCTGTACACAAAGCAGAGCTCCGCTCGGTTTCCAGGGTAACGCTGTACACAAAGCAGAGTTCTGCTCGGTTTCCAGGGTAACGCTGTACACAAAGCAGAGCGCCGCTCGGTTTCCACGGTAACGCTGTACACAAAGCAGAGCTCCGCTCGGTTTCCACGGTAACGCTGTACACCAAGCAGAGCGCCGCTCGGTTTCCACGGTAACGCTGTACACAAAGCAGAGCTCCGCTAGGTTTCCACGGTAACGCTGTACACAAAGCAGAGTTCTGCTCGGTTTCCACGGTAACGCTGTACACAAAGCAGAGCTCCGCTCGGTTTCCAGGGTAACGCTATACACAAAGCAGAGCTCCGCTCGGTTTCCACGGTAACGCTGTACACAAAGCAGAGTTCCGCTCGGTTTCCACGGTAACGCTGTACACAAAGCAGAGCTCCGCTCGGTTTCCACGGTAACGCTGTACACCAAGCAGAGCGCCGCTCGGTTTCCACGGTAACGCTGTACACAAAGCAGAGCTCCGCCCACAAACGCTGCTTTATCAGACATTACAAGCGAGATTAAACGAAAATAACATCCAAAATCTTCTGAAGACCGTCGTTTCCATCAGAAATACAGTGATATATAAACACCGGGTGTTGATTTTGAAACGTGCAGAGCTCATGTTTATTCATGAAGATTTTTGGAAAATCTATTTGTGGCGGTCCACCACAAATAAATCAATGTATGGGAAACGCTGATATATATATATATATATATACACAGTCTAATCAGTCAAGATAATTTGATATTATTTTTCAAATATATGTGAAAACATGAAAATTAATTGAGCATTTATTATAATTTTTTAAAAGAACTTCAAACTAATAATCAATTTGAAATTAGTTATTATTAAATTATTTTATTGTTTGTTTTTGTCATGTTTATTACTTAGTTTTTTAAATATATCTAGTTTCTTATTCATTTTATTTTTAACTAATTTTAGTTAATTTAGTAAACTTAAACTGACTGAAAATAACAAATGTAGCTTTGAAAACTAGCTGATTTTGTTTATATTTTAATGTTTATTTTATTTTAAATCAAAATGTTTTATATATATATATATATATATATATATATATATATATATTATATTAGTGCTGTCAAACGATTAATCGCAATTAATCACATCCAAAATAAAAAAAAAATAGTTTGCATAATATATATTTATCATGCATATATAAACACACACATACAGTATATATTTTGAAAATATTTACATGTCTATATTTATATTCATATAATTAATATTATAAATAAATACATTTAATATATAAAAATAACACATTGCTCTGAAATATATCCATGCATGTGTGTGTATTTATATATACATAATAAATATATACAGTACACACACATATATATATATATTATGTACACAAAACTTTTTTGGATGTGATTAATCATTTGACAGCATTTATATATATATATATATATAGACACACACTCATCTTTGCTTTTGTTGTTTTTATATTGTACACATAAAATATTTAAAAATAAATAAATACAAAGATCTAAACGTACTCGAATTAAAGCATAAATATTAAACAGAAGTTTTCTTCAGTATTGATCAGAACTTCATCTGAACATAAACACGATATAAAGCAGCGTCACAATCCACTGACACTCAGAGGTTTGCTGGTACCAGGGTAAAGTGATGTAATAACACGGTACTTCGACTGATCGCTAATATATATCAGAAACTGCTTCTGATCGAATCACAGATGAATAACGAGTGTGTGTGTGTGTGTGTGTGTGACTGTGTGTGTGTGTGTGTGAGTGTGTGAGAGAGAGTGTCTGTGTGTGTGTGTGTGTGACCGACTCTCTGTGTGTGTGTGTGTGTGACTGACTGACTCTGTGTGTGTGTGTGTGTGTGTGTCTGTGCGTGACTGACTGACTGTGTGTGTGTGTGACTGACTGTGTGTGTGTGTGTGTGTGACTGACTGACTCTGTGTGTGTGTGTGTGTGTGTGTGTGTCTGTGTGTGACTGACTGTGTGTGTGTGTGTGTGCGTGACTGACTCTGTGTGTGTGTGTGTGCGTGACTGACTGTGTGTGTGTGTGTGCGTGACTGACTGTGTGTGTGTGTGTGTGTGTGTGTGTGTGTGCGTGACTGACTGACTGTGTGTGTGTGTGTGTGTGTGTGTGTGACTGACTGACTGTGTGTGTGTGCGCGTGACTGACTGTGTGTGTGTGTGCGCGTGACTGACTCTGTGTGTGTGTGTGCGTGACTGACTGTGTGTGTGTGTGTGTGCGTGACTGACTGACTGACTGTATGTGTGTGTGTGTGTGTGCGTGACTGACTGACTGTGTGTGTGTGTGTGTGACTGACTGACTGACTGTGTGTGTGTGTGTGTGCGCGCGTGACTGACTGTGTGTGTGTGCGCGTGACTGACTGACTGTGTGTGTGTGTGTGTGTGCGCGTGACTGACTGTGTGTGTGTGTGCGTGACTGACTGACTGTGTGTGTGCGTGACTGACTCTGTGTGTGTGTGTGTGTGTGTGCGAGACTGACTGACTCTGTGTGTGTGTGTGTGTGCGTGACTGACTCTGTGTGTGTGTGTGTGTGTGTGTGTGTGCGTGACTGACTGACTGTGTGTGTGCGTGACTGACTCTGTGTGTGTGTGTGTGTGTGTGTGTGTGCGAGACTGACTGACTCTCTGTGTGTGTGTGTGTGTGTGTGTGTGTGCGCGTGACTGACTGACTCTGTGTGAGTGTGTGTGTGTGTGTGTGTGTGTGTTCTCTCACGGTTGCTGTCACTCAGCGCTTTCCTGCTGGATTTCTTCTCCTGAGTTTTTCCTCCGGAGTTCTGTTTCTTCCCTTTCTTCACCACCTCCCATTTGCCAACACCGGAGGCCATAATCTCGATCTAAAACAAATCTGATAATTAATAACCGACGGTGTTGATCGGATCAAACCAACGGCTCTTTTGCCACGTCTGTTAGCGGCGAGCGGAACTACTTCCTATTCCAGCGCGACCACTCTCTGCGCGCTTCCGGTCAGAGCGGGAGTAACTGCTAGTGAGTGTATTTTACACCAGTCCCGTAGGGCGCGCGGCTAAATTTGCTACTAGTGCTGTCTGTTTAGTGTATTATTCCATTAAAACTTACTAAACCTAAATGTCACGTAGTATTTATTATATAATCGCTATGTCGAGGTCTGGAAATGCGTTGGAGGCTAAGCAAACCCGTCTGTCCAATCGGAAGCGCCGCTGAGTAGCACGTGACTCTCTGGTCTTGTACAGGATCGGATGCGCTGTTGTTGTTCTTTGTTAGTGACGTCACTAATGTGTTGTTTTGAATATGAGACGGTTTTAATTGAAGAAGTTAATTGTTTATACTTGCAATAATAAAACAAAATGAGATGGTAAAACGCTAATAATTAATGAAAACAAAAATGTGAAGTTACAATAAACTATCATACAAGAAATGAATCATACAATTGTAATATTAGAATAAAATTAAAATAATAAAACAAAAAATTAAATAAAAAATTACAATATTTTAAAATAAAAACAAATGCAGTATAGCACGCATTAAAAATTAAATCATGAAAATGTAAATAATTTTAAAATAAAAAAGCATTTGTTAAAAATTAAATCATAATATACAGTATAATTTAAAAATATGAACCAAAATGAAACACTAGAAATCATAAAAAATAGAATGCTAATTTAAATAATTTAAAAATAGAACACTTACTATGCATGTAAAATTACAATAAATATATT